>OX422217.1:125374188-125791688 GCA_949130495.1 Sambucus nigra | reverse complement strand
ATGATATTGAGATATTTGTATGATATATCTTTTTCGTCATTGATCTTGTTATTTATAAAATATCTTTTCGTTTTTTATCAAAAAAAGAAAATAAAGTGATTTTATGATATAAAGGTAGCAGATTTAGTTATAGTTGGTTACCTATTTTGAGTATCTATTGAAATAGATCTAGAGGCATTTTCCAGTTTATGTTATTTGGAGAAAACGGTCTACCGCGATATAACCAATATGAGCCGATACTACCGATAAATTACCGATATTGGGTCAATTCACACCAATAATCGAAAACTCAACTCTTAACTCGGAATTGGATCGGTGGGTACAGATACCTTGTCAACTCGGCTGTATCATCGCGGTATCGGCCTTGACATTGAACCATGATATTGAGATATTTGTATGATATATCTTTTTCGTCATTGATCTTGTTATTTATAAAATATCTTTTCGTTTTTTATCAAAAAAAGAAAATAAAATGATTGTATGATATAAAGGTAGCAGATTTAGTTATAGTTGGTTACCTATTTTGAGTATCTATTGAAATAGATCTAGAGGCATTTTCCAGTTTATGTTATTTGGAGAAAACGATGTGATGTATGCTCCAATTGTTCACCTAGGCTTAAATCTTATGATTCATAACACTATTCTAAATAAGATTCATGTGATTTGAGTTAAATCCATTCAAATGATAGCTCTATAGATCTTGAATTGTGTACAAAGTGTAACTGATATATGATCGTACTAAATCTTTTGATTTTATGGATCAAATATAGAATCTCAATGCGCTTTAACTTCACTTGCTCTTTGTTTTTTTGCACAAGCTTGTATATTCTATTTTCTTTAAAATTTGTCTATACAAAATAATATAAATTTTAATCTGGTTCAATGGTATTTCAATCATCTTATATTTTGGACTCTTTATTATTTTGCTATTTGTTTTGAATTTGTGATTTGATGAATAATGTATTTATATTGAGATTTGCATATCGGGAGCATGAAGACCTGTGTTTTACCATTATATTGTGATTTGCATAATATATATGTTAATTAAACAGGTTTTAGTATTTCATGTTTTGGGTCACAAATTAAAGAGATCCTTTTGAGAAGTACATAGTGTTTGATTGGAGAGATGTGGATAGCAAATAGATTTATTAACCCTTCTTTTCCTTCTAGCTAATGTGGGAAGCAAACAAGATAGAAAATATAAGCTGGAGGTAGTTAGAAAAGAAAATGAAAGAAGTGCCAACACCAACACAAACTTGAAGTAATTAGATATCAGTAATTCAAGCATCTCTGTTAAATTAGCTATTTCTTGGTTACTGCACTCATGCTTTTGCATTTTTGAGAAGTCTGGGTCACTTTTTGTGTGTTTATATTTATTATTTAAATAACTTCTCTTCGGCTGTTTTGTATATGAATAATATTATTAGTGAAACATAATATTTCTATCTTGTCTGTTAAATTTCAGTTCAGACCTATGTGAACCAAAAGCATCACCTATGAGCTACATAAAGAATGAGCACATATGTGGCAGGCCTTTGGGACTTAGATTTGACAAGAAAACAGGCGATTTATATATTGCAGATGCATATTTTGGGTTGATGAAGGTTGGTCCTGAAGGTGGATTGGCGACTTCTCTAACAACTGAGGCTGAAGGGGTTCCTCTAGGGTTCACAAATGATCTGGACATTGATGATGAGGGAAACATTTATTTTACAGATAGCAGCACCAAATACCAAAGGAGGTAGGTATTTGTGCCATCGGTTGGTCTTTGGCCTCCATAAATTTTGCTATATTGAGTTTGACCCCAATTGTTTTTATTTCCTGAACTTTGACCCAAAGCGTTGTGAATACACTCTTTGTGACGCTTTATGAGTTTAATGACTATTGGATGTCAATCTCAAAGTCCTTCCAGTGAAATAGTGGGGACTTGAGCTCAAAATAGCAAAACAAATGATGTCAAAGGTCAAATTACTCTTTCCTCTTTCGTTTTCAGATTCTTGAAAGTCATTTCTTAATATTTTTTCTTCTTAGTTTCTAAATATGTGTGAAACCCTAAATATAATTGGCAAATCTCTTAGTAATTGAAGTGTGAAACACCCATGTAGTTAATAGTTAGTTGCAGTAAAAGGCTACTGTCTTGTAACATTAGTTAGTCCATACTCCCTCCGTCTCAAATTAAGAGTCGAACATTCTTTTCATGACGGTTAAAATTAAGAATAACGTTCTCAAATGAATGTACCAAGGCCACGATACTTAAAAGTTGCAGTGGACCATTGGGTATAATAATATTCAGATTTCTTAACACGTTTGTCATGTATCCAAGAATGTGGAAGTTGTCACAACACAAACAATCACACGAAATCCTCACACGAGAATAACTTTAATTCAATACTTCCAGTGACTAATAATCAACTGTCTTTTAGATAGTGAAAGGGCCTTTATTTATAGGCTAGGGAAATTTTCTTACCAATATTCTTCAAAAAGTAACTACTAATAAGATTACTGTTTGGGGTACACTAGTTTCCATTATAGTTGGTTGGGTGCTATTTTAACGAAGTTGTTGAACCTCCGTTTGTCAGCCATCACTTAATTGCCAAATGACTTATTTGCCCCTCTATCCTTTCATCTCAATCAACAATTTGGACAAAATTATTTTATATAAAATTGTACATATAAACTGTATACTAAGAAATAAAAGTTCATATAAAAAAATACATATAAATTATTGCGGCATATATATATATTAAGAAATAAAAGTGTTTTAAAAATAGTTTTACAACTGATTTAAAACTCACTTTTTAAAAGAATTTCAAAAAAAGAAACTGATTTTCAGTATAATTTTTTTTCCACCAAATAAAATGATTTTCAACAAAATAAAATTTTTTCCACCCCAAAAAATGATTTCCATAAACAAAAAAAATGAATTCCAGCATAAAAAAAAAAAAATGATTTCAGTCAAAAAAATATATTTCCAAAAAAAATAATTTCCAGTCAAAAAAATATTAAAATAAAACCGATTTCAATTAAAAAAATATATTTCCAGAAGATAATTATTTCCAGCCAAAAAAATGTGAAAATAAAACTGATTTCAGTTTAAAAAAATTATTTTGAGAAAAAAAACATTTTCCACTTAATAAAATGATTTTTAAAAAAAGGAAAAAAACTTCTACCCCAAAAAATGATTTCGAACTATAAAATAAATAAATTCCAGTAAAAATATAAAACTGTTTTGATTTAAAAAGATTATTTCCAGAAAAAACAAACGTTTTTCACCAAAGAAAATAATTTCCAGCAAAAAAAAAATCCATGTCTAAAAAAAATGCATAAAAAACGGCCAACAAACCGAACTCCTAATCCCAAACCTCCGGCCATGAAAACCCATTTAAAACCGAACTCCAACTCCCAGATCTGAAGTCACCATAGGCGGAGAAGAAGAAATCGGCGTGAGGAGAGGAGAGGAGAAGAAGAAATCGAACTCCAGATCTAAATGGGTTTCGGCCATGAAAACCTGGAGAAGAAGAAATCAGCCGTAGAGAGAGAGAGAGGGCGAATTGTGTGTGTGAGGAGAGGAGAGAGGCAGATTATAATAATTGTGTGTGTGAGGGTATTTAAGTGTAAATGTTACGGCTCTTAGACAATTAGTAGTTCAAACCGTTAAAATGACACCCAACCAACTATAATGGAAATTAGTGTACCCCAAGTGCGAATTATTATAAACAAATGTACCCCAAACAGTAAATGATCCATATGAATATTCTAAATCAAACCTAATGGTATACACAACATGGCGAACCTGCTAAAAATGATGATAGCGAATACACGGCTTAAATATGACACAACTTGGTGGGTATGGATGGTGCCAATTTTGACACAAAAATTATGCACGGCACAACAAATTGCAGGTCTACCTAATGGACGATCTAATTCTTTTATGTAGATCTAATTCTTTTATGTAATGGAGAATTCTCTGAACTTGTATGCTGCTTTTATATTGTTAGTATTGCTATTGTTTGATGATGACGAATCCTTCACACATTTTTGTTTTCAGGAATTTCCTGCAATTAGTATTCTCCGGAGATGATAGTGGTAGGGTTCTGAAATATAACCCAAACACGAAAGAAACTAGCGTTCTCTTTCGGGGTCTCCAATTTCCTAATGGTCTATCTCTAAGCAAGGACGGTTCCTTCCTTGTATTTTGCGAAGGCTCCATTGGCAGGTGAGTTTGTTTGGCATTTGCTCTATACTTCATGTATGATTTAACTATTTCATTTTCTGAACCTGTATATATGTAGACTCTACATAATGACTGCCCTATTTTCCTCTTTGTGCCATCTTATGGCTGTTGTTTTGTTTATGTTCACTTATGGGAAATCTTCTGTACTCTGATAATTTAGATTACGAAAGTACTGGTTGAAAGGAGAAAAAGCTGGGACATCTGAGATAATGGCCAACCTACCTGGATTTCCTGATAATATAAGAACGAACGAAAAAGGCGAATTTTGGGTAGCAGTCCACTGTCGCCGCTCCATTTACTCTTACCTAAGCTCTATTTACCCAAAGATTCGGAAATTCTTACTTAAACTTCCGATTTCAGCAAAAATACAATACCTATTCCAAATTGGTGGGCGACCCCACGCAATAGTTGTGAAGTATAGCCCAGAAGGTAAGCTGTTACAGATATTGGAAGACAGTCAAGGGAAAGTTGTTAAAGCTGTAAGTGAAGTGGAGGAGAAGGATGGTAAGCTTTGGATAGGGAGTGTTTTGATGCCTTTTCTTGCAGTTTACCAGTTGGACTAAAAGCTAAGGTTACCGTTCTTTTACTCCCCTTTTCCTTGTCTAAGAGTATTTATAAATGGTGATAGGACTGGTACCAACCCTTGTTTGTAGCTCGTGGATTTGATTTTCTCAAGTCTTTAGGGGATTGAGACATGAATCTGTGTACAAGGTTCCTCATAAATTTGGTTCACATAATGTAATGTAACCTCTAGTCGTGTCATATTTCTTTTAATTTAATTAGTGTTTTGCATTATTTACTGTGATGTGCCTTGCTTGTCATATTTATGATTAACTCAGATTATGATATAAAGGATAATATGGAAATGGGAAGTGTGTTAGTAAAATTAGGAATAGCTGGAAGTTCAGAAACTGCCATATAATTAGGCAATCTAAAACTAGCTACAAGCTAGTGTTAATTTTTTGTTGTGAAAGTTGTTGCGGGGGTTGAATTTTTTGGGAACAGTACATGTGAATGAAAATTCAAAAAACTGGGTGTGAGAGCTACATGTTTTTAAGGTAGCAGCACTTGTCTCTCAAAATAATACTGAATATTCACATGTATATTAACTTGTAATAGGATGATTTTTACATTTTCTTTCTGGTCTTTTTGTCCAATTTAAAATTTAAGAAGAGATTACTTGGGTACCGTTCCCAATTTTTTTTGAATATTTTTCTTTTCAATTACAATTGAGTTTGCACGAAGGTTAAAAAATATTTGATTTTCAATGTATTTTAGAAATGCTAAGAAACCCATCAAAAATACAAAGTGAAACATAAAAAAGAATTGTGGTTTAAAGTACTGAAATGAAAATTGTAGGACAAGATGAAAAATATGAAGCAAGGACAGAAAATATTTTGCTAAGCGATCATGCCTTGTGAACTTCTCCTTGGAACAGTAATATTTGAACACTAAAAATTTGGTTATTCTTATAACAGTCTACCAAAATTTTCTGCATGTGGCAAAATAGGTGCGTGAGTTTAAACCCGTGCTAAAGTATTTGATTGTAGGGGAATTTACGTTTAGATCCTATTAGACGTTCTTATAGACTATCTAGTCCCATCATGTTTTTCTCTTACATATAAGTCCTATTCCTAATTTTTTGGAACTTTTTTTTCAATTTTACCCTTTTAAAACCAACAATCCGTAACTTCATTGAGGAAGTTACATAAGTGATTGAACTTTTTTTTTTAATCTTCAAATGATCATAACTTTTGATTCACAAATCCGTTTTTCACAAAATTACTATTTTTGAAATCTGTTCGACGAGATCTATCAAACAAGATCCATGAAGGCTATAAAATTCCAAAGAAAAAAATTTACACAAACAGTAAACTTTACTGTATGCACTAGAATATGAAATAGTTTTATATATGTGACATTTTCACAAACAGACAGTAACATTTAATGTGCTAATACTACACAGCATATATATATATATATATATATATATATATATATATACGGTGGATCCAAACCTTTTTTTTTTCAAAATTACCTTATATTTGAAGGTTCGCGCTAGCAGTATCCAATCCTTACCACCATTATTAGAGCTTCAACGACCTTCGTCAGAGCTCTGATTTGGGGTGGGTAAAGGTGGCATGTGGTGCCGCTGGCGCGGACCTTTAAAAATAAGAGACTATTAAATAAATGGGCTTTGGATCCACCGAAGTATCATGGGGGCAGCTGGCGCGGACCTTTGAAAATAAGATTGGATAAATGGGATCGGGATCATCTGGAGCGCCAATTTGGGGTGAATAGGGGTGGCACAGAACTTTAAAAATAGGAGCATATTGGATATATATATATATATATATATATATATATATATATATATATATATATAGTTTGTAACAATGTCATAGATATTAAACTTTATTGTATATACCAGAAAATGAAATAGTTTTATATTTCTGACATTTTCACAAACAATAACATTTACTGTGATAATATATTTATGAAATAGTTTTATATATATAACATTTTCACAGACAGTAACATTTACTGAGTTAATATTACACAATATATATATATAACATTTTCACAAAAACAGTAATATTTACTGAGTTAATATATATATATATATACACGGTATATCCAAACCTTTTTTTTTTAAATTACCATATTTTTAAAGGTTTACGCTAGCGACATTCAATCTCCACCACTACCCACCCCAATTGTCTACGCTTCAACGACTTTCATCAGCGCTATGATTTAGGTGGGTAGTAGTGGCATAGGGTGCCGCTGGCGCGGACCTCTGAAATTAAAAGAATATTAGATAATTGGAGTTTGGATCCACTGGCGCTCCGATTTGGGGTGAGTAGGGGTGACAGTGGGTTAGGTTTATATCTATAACATTTTTACAAACGTTAACATTTACTGTGTTATAACACAGTATATATATATATATATATATATATATATATATATATATATATATATATATATATATATATATATATATATATATATATATATATATATATACGGTGGATCCAAACCTCTTTTTTCTGATATTGCCTTATTTTTAACGACCCGCGCTAGCGGTATCTAATCCCGACCACCACCAACCCCAATTGTTGGAGCTCGAACAACCTTCATCAGAGTTCTGATTTGGGGTGACATGGAGTGCCGCTGGCGCGGACCTTAGGAAATAAGGGAATATTGGATAAATGAGGTTTGGATACACCGGCGCTTCAGTTTGAGGTGGGTAGGGGTAGCATTGGATTAGGTTTATATCTGTAATATTTTCACAAATAATAAATGTTATTGTTTGTGAAAATGTTACATCGGCATCCCATGCCACCTCAAATCAGAGCTCTGATGAAGGTTGTTGGAGCTCTGATAAAGGGGGTGGGGATTGGATGCCGCTGGCGCGGACCGATAAAAATAAGATAATATCTGAAAAAAGAGGTTTGGATCCACCCTATATATATATATATATATATATATATATATATATATATATATATATATATATATATATATATATATATATACTGTGTTATAACACAGTAAATGTTAACGTTTGTAAAAATGTTATAGATATAAACCTAACCCACTGTCACCCCTACTCACCCCAAATCGGAGCGCCAGTGGATCCAAACTCCATTTATCTAATATTCTTTTAATTTTAGAGGTCCGCGCCAGCGGCACCCTATGCCACTACTACCCACCTAAATCATAGCTCTGATGAAAGTCGTTGAAGCTTCGACAATTGGGGTGGGTAGTGATGGGGATTGAATGTCGCTAGCGTAAACCTTTAAAAATATGGTAATTAAAAAAAAAGAGGTTTGGATCTACCGTGTATATATATATATATTAACTCAGTAAATATTACTGTTTGTGAAAATGTTATATATATATTGTGTAATAATAATTCAGTAAATGTCACTGTTTGTGAAAATGTTATATATATAAAACTATTTCATAAATATATTATCACAGTAAATGTTATTGTTTGTGAAAATGTCAGAGATATAAAACTATTTCATTTTCTGGTGTATACAATAAAGTTTAATATCTATGACATTTTTACAAACTATATATATATATATATATATATATATATATATATATATATATATATATATATATATATATATATATATATATATATATATCCAATATGCTCCTATTTTTAAAGTTCTGTGCCACCCCTATTCACCCCAAATTGGCGCTCCAGATGATCCCGATCCCATTTATCCAATCTTATTTTCAAAGGTTCGCGCCAGCGGCCCCCCATGATACTTCGGTGGACCGAAAGCCCTTTTATTCAATAGTCTCTTATTTTCAAAGGTCCGCGCCAGCGGCACCACATGCCACCCTTATCCACCCAAATCGGAGCTCTAACGAAGGTCGTTGAAGCTCCAATAATAGTGGTAAGGATTGGATACTGCTAGCGCGAACCTTCCAATATAAGGTAATTTTGAAAAAATAGGGTTTGGATCCACCATATATATATATATATATATATATATATATACTATGTAGTCTTAACTCAGTAAATGTCTGTTTGTGAAAATGTTATATATATATTGTGTAATATTACCTCAGTAAATGTTACTGTTTGTGAAAATGTTATATATATAAAACTATTTCATAAATATATTATCACAGTAAATGTTGTTGTTTGTGAAAATGTCACAAATATAAAACTATTTTATTTTCTGGTGTATACAATAAAGTTTAATATCTATAACATTTTTACAAACTATATATATATATATATATATATATATATATATATATATATATATATATATATATATATATATATATCCAATATGCTCGTAAATTTTTAAAGTTCTGTGCCACCCCTATTCACCTCAAATTGGCGCTCCAGATGATCCCGATCCTATTGATCCAATCTTATTTTCAAAGGTCCGCGCCAGCGGCACCCCATAATACTCCGGTGGATCCAAAACCCATTTATTCAAAAGTCTCTTATTTTCAAAGGTCCGCGCCAGCGGCACCACATGCCACCCTTATCCACCCCAAATCGGAGCGCCGACGAAGGTCGTTGAAGCTCCAACAATGGTGGTAAGGATTGGATGCCGTTAGCGCGGACCTTTAAATATAAGGTATTTTTGAAAAAAGAGGGTTTGGATCCACCGGATGTGTATATATATATATATACTGTGTAGTATTACCACATTAAATGTTACTGTCTGTTTGTGAAATGTCACATATATAAAACTATTTCATATTCTAGTGCATACAGTAAAGTTTACTGTTTGTGTAAATTTTTTTCTTTGGAATTTTGTAGTCTTCATGGATCTTGTTTGATAGATCTCGTCGAGCAGATTTCAAAAATAGTAATTTTGCGAAAAACGGATTTGTGAATCAAAAGTTATGATCATTTAAAGATTAAAAAAAAAAGTCCAACCACTTATGTAACTTCCTCAAGGAAGTTACGGATGGTTGGTTTTAAAAGGGTAAAATTGTGAAAAAATTTCCTAAAAAGTTGGAATAGGACCTATGAGATTATGAAAAAGTCAATAGAACATATAAGCTTGTTGACCTAATAAATGAGACCTAGATATAATTTGCAAGCGAGACTTGATATGAAAACAACCGAAATTCAATGCAAATCTGATTCCTTTCTAGGTGGAATAAATGAGATGGGCGCCAAGTCACAATACTTTTTTACTACTCAAGGTTTCTTACGCTTGTTGTTTGTGAGAAACTATGATTTATCAATGCAGACACGAAAGTACAATGATTGTCTCTCGTGAAGCTCTCGGAGTTTGATCGTCCCAAAAGATACAATAATTGCATTTTCGTAACTTTGTGATTGAATATAAACCATGCATTAAACATATTTTTGTACTTCTTACGAATTGAATGGATTGTTTAGACAACTTGCAATAAATTGTTAAAAGTTCATATAACCATTATCAATTTTAGAATTATGAAAATACAGAACTGTAATTTTAGTATAAATTGCCACTTTTCTCTCGTCCAGAAATTCATTAAAAGGGCGTATATCAAATAGTCACTCGAATATTTTTTTAATTCATGTTTAGTTCAAACTTCTTTATTTTGTTCAAAAACTTCCCTCACCACATAAAATACTCAAAAAGGAGTGCCGGAGCTCCGACAGTGTGTGGTGGTGGTGGGTGGGGGGGAGGTGGAGAGGGGTTGCCACTAGCGCAGACCTTTAAAAATAAGAGAATATCGATTAAATGGGTGTATGAGGGACCTTTTGAAACAAAATAAAAAAGTTTCAACTAAATTTATATTAAAAAATGTTTGATGGACTTTTTGATAATTGATCCAAACGTGTACTAATTTGTGATATCACATCATTATTAAAACCTACTTATCCAATAAGAATAATGACACCTTATTGGGTTTTAACACCTACCTAGAGGACACACATTTTCCCCTCTAATTCGATTATGCATGGTAGGGAATGTAAATATTTCTCATAGATATGGGTGGGTTGGGGGTGGGGGAGGGGTGGGGTGGGGGAAGGGGGTGGTGGTGGTAAAGGAATAGCTCCTCGTTCCAATGCGGGACAATATTACAATATGAAACTAAAAAAATGACATATGTGGACATTCACAATAATTATAATATTTATAACACTTCCCTTGAATGTATATTATGTCGACCATTCATTGAATTTTGGCTCATTATAACTTTAATAAGAAACACCTTGTGTGAAAAAAATGAAGTAAAAAAGAGGGTACAACTTCCGTGGTCATTGAACTACGTTGGACGTATATGATGTTCCCACCTTTAATAGAAATAACCACAGGGACATAACCTAGTTAAAGAGATATAGTACAATGCTTCAAGATACTCCTCTTGATTAGTTACTCCCTTTAATTATAACAATTCCTAATAATTGAGCCGACATGCCAATTAAACAGACCATCTTGAAGTTTTACTATGACAAGACTTTGGCGAAGAGTGATAAAAATTGTCACTTTAGCGTATCTATTTGTCTTCGATTTCACGGCTCTCCTTTATAGAAAGACTTTGTGAAATATGCTTGATCTTATCTCTCTTGTCGTAACCTCTTTGAATTTGATCTATACACACACCATTGTCTTCGTAGATAGTTGTAGGCACGTCACTTGTTGGAGACAAATCATAAGTGCTTTACATATGTTGGATAAGTGATCCTTATGGAATGCCAATAATTTCGCTTAATTAGAGAAAGTAGTCATCAATGTTTATGCAATAGATTTCCATGAGATGACAACTTTACTACCAAAGTTGACATATCCTGCCTTTAACTGTTCTTTGTTAGGATCTGTGATACCTCGTAAAATCTACAAATATATTGATCAAGTCTAATACACAAATCACAAGTGTAAGAGGGTAGTCCCATTGAAGCCTGGGAGTATAGTAATACCTGTAGAGGCGTAACCCCTATAGGTATGATAATAAACGATAACCCAAATACTCATTAATAAAGACAAATGAACACACAATTTGTATATTTAACACTTGGCGTCTGTTTGGATTCCAAACTTTCAATACCTTTAACACTTAAATTTTTTTTCTTTTCACGATTTCATTTGCTATTATCATCTACAAAGTTTTTAGAAAGAGAAAGAAACAAAACCATTTTCGCCCTTGTTGATTCCTTCTCAAGCTTTTCTTTGTCACCATCTACATCAACTACTCCGTCGCTTTTCAGCCTCATCCTTCTTTTTAGTAGGACAATATTCCTTTCTGGTGCCACAAAAAAAATTGATGGCTTCTTCTTCTGCTATCCCAGTTGCTCCAACCACCACCACTAATTATGTTACCGCCTTGGACGCCACCGCTCTGATGGCGACACGCTAAGAGCAACTACACTTCTACCGTCGTTCTCCTATTTTTGGCAAGGGTGATAATTTTGTGTTTGCGTGCCATTCTTTCTCTGCTAGTGCCAAGTATGACCCTTTAACACTTGCTGATGAGGATGACTCAGTTGATGCATGGGGTTTCTTGCCCCCAGAGGGGACAATGCGCTTCCATCTTGATCGAGGTAACTTCCCTTGCTCCTAGATTGACTTCGAAGGGGCAGGAGGTTCCCCGAACCACTTTGTTCCTTAAAACAGTTACATGTATTCCACTTACGCAGATGCTCTTACCAAGGCTGCGCTTCATCGAAAAACCTGGTTCGGTGAGTTCACTCTATCTAAGCACAACGCCGCCCTCCAGGTGTTGGTATCACACTGGAACGTTATAACCCATACCTTCCTAGCTGTGTGGGGGGAATTCACCGTCACATTGGAGGATGTCTGTGAGTTACTTGGGCTTGAGACCACAGTTACCTCATCCTATTCTGATGAGCCCTTGGACACTGAAGAAGCTGATGCTCGCACAACGTTGGATCAGATCTATCGAAGCTGCACGGGGTATTCCAACAAAGCTGCATTCTCCTCCCTTATCAGCTATTTATTTCAAGCCCCTTCTGAAAAGGGTAGTTCTTCGAGCTTTGGCAAAGGCAAAGGTACACCCTTAGAGTTACCAACTTACATACTTGTTATTCTTTCCCGCTTTGTGTTGCTTGGCAAACCCAATGACTAGCCCCGTCAGGATCTCATCAATATCGCCATTCGTTTAGCCAGGGGATTCAATCTCCCTATGGCAACAATAGCTTTGGGGTACCTCTATACCTGGTTGGATAGGAACCATATAGACATGGAACGCTCCATTGGCCGCTACAACTTGTCCAATTTTTCCAACACCGTAATTCTGACTGGTTTTCTTTATGAGCATTTTCCTAAAATAAGCAGCCAGCGAAAGACCTTATCCAGTTCTGAAGTCATCAAGACCCATTGACAATTTCACTTCCACGAGAAATAAAGATGGAAGGACCTTATCTCTAATTTTGATAAACCCAGTTTCTTCATCATGAGGCCGTATCGTTAGGATTCCTTTGCCCATACTTGGTCCTTCTTCATCCATGAAGCTAGGGTGGTTCAAGACACATCTGCTGAGCTCATCGATGAAGATCCTTCGTTTCCAATTGTGCTCCTCTTGACTTTGGGTTATCTTCCTTCTTATACCGGGTGGGGATACACTTCAGAGCATTACTACCCCAATCGCTGTTCTCGGCAATTTGACTTCGATCAAGAGGCTCCTCGCCCTATATTTCAGGAATCCCATGCTAAAGCTACTTTCTCCGAGGCCTATTTTTTCTACACCACATCGGCTGACTCTTCTATTTATTCGGCGATAGCTGGCTGAATCACCAAGGAAGGGTGATGTGACTTCTCTTTTCTCCATAAAATATTAGCCGATGCAGTTGGAAAAGGTTCGTGAGTTTATAGAAAGCCCATCTATTTACCCCCCGTCCTTAACTTTCCACCCCTTTAGCTGGGTCTCAAAGGTAACTCAGTTTTGGGAGTTGAGTTTCTTCTAACTCAAACCCCTAAAGATACTCCCACTAAGTTACCTACTTACATCCCTCTGGTCGTTACAGATGACCCTAGGCCCAAAAAAGCTCCAGCGTAGAAAATAACTACCCCTAGAGAAAGCACCGTTGCCGCAGGGGCTTTTGGCGAGGGGCCTTCTCAGCCCCCTTCCAAAAAATCAAATACTTCAAAAAGCGGGACTTCCTCAAAATCCAAATCTTAACACTTTAATATTATTTGCTGCTTTCTCCAGGTCTCACTCCTCCTTCACGTTCTGGGACTCCACGGGTTCCTCAGGCTATAGTTGGTTCATCTTCTCCCCCAGGGCTTCCTTCGACCTCTGTGGTGGTTGATATAACTGGAGTTCAAATGACTTTAGTGGAACCTTCCCCAATCTTAGCACTTGCGCCTTTTCATGAGGAAGGTGTGTCGCCAAGGGATGAGGTTCCTCTTTCTAAAGGTTCAGCTGAAACCTAGAGAGATGTTGACGTTACTCCTACAGTTGTTATTAAGGTAACTACTGCCTTCTCCCTTTTTTTCGTAAGTCCTATCATTATGCCTGTTAAAACGATGAATATGAAATCAAAATATAGATTCCTTAACAATTAAAACAACTTGTTAAGTTTCTTCACAAATTTGCACCTTCGAGGTGACTTAACAATGAAAACACACTTCTTAAGGTTTTTCGTAAACTCCACCTATAATGGTGACTTAACAATGAAAATACACTTATTAATATTTTTCTCAAACTCCACATATAACGGTGACTTAATAATGAAAATACACTTGTTAAGATTTTTCTCAAACTCCACCTATAATGGTGACTTAATAATGAAAATACGCTTGTTAAGATTTCTCTCAAACTCCACCTATAATGGTGACTTAATAATGAAAATACACTTGTTGAGATTATTCCGGCGCAAAACCCTCCGTGATAGCAAGTAGTGTGGGTATGATTACACACAATTATTCACATACTATATATATATACATGTACTCATATATATATTCACATTACTCATCTAGGTACGCTCACAACCAATAATATTCTAACCATACGTGGCACATAATGCCCGAGTCCTACGCATAATTAAATCATTCTTTCATTTTCTCAATTACCGCAAGTCCTTAAGTACTTCACGACTCTCGAAGTGTATCCTCTTGATAAATATAAAATCATTAGGTTTACACTCACTACCCAACTGGTCTGAGTCCTTTTTAATTCTTACAAGACCTAATTTAATGTACGCACGATTTTCCACTCAATTTATACCCCCGAAATCCCACGGTCAAATCTCATATAAAGTCATATTACTTGGACCTTACTTATACCCTACTGGTCCTTCTCAAGTCCCATTATGATATTTATATTATGTCCAAAGGTCCTTATACATTAGGATTGGATTAACATTAAAAAGGGGAAAGAGTTTCCATTTCTAGGAGGAGTCGATCGATAGATGAAAAGGGTCGATCGATCGATCCATTTGATCGATCGATCGAGAAGTTCTTGGCCCAGAATTCGATATATCAAGCCTACGAATTTCTTCCAATTTAAATCATTAAGCCTCCATTAACACGTCCCAAACTCCTAACCAAACATCATGAACGTTATATAAACCAATATGGATGATTTCTAACATAAAACATTTATTAATTCCTCAAGAATCGTCATCAAATGGATTAATTCAAGAATTTATCATTTAACTCTAGCTTATCTAAGTTTCTCAATAATTCCATTAGTTTCCAGATTTCTATCTCTACTGGGCATCAAATTTCGTGGTTAATATTCTACATATAACAAGATATTCATCCTAACATGGTTTCTACTCCAAATTGCAATAGTAATCTCCCAAACAACATTATATTTTTTATGAGACATTGAATCATTATCTCCTACACTAGCATGGATGTGTTATCAACTAAAGAACATGAAGTTAGATACTTTCCTGGAAATCCAAGGTCTAAGTTTATGGGATTTGATGGTGTGGTTGAGTTCCTCTTCCTCCGATCTACACTCTGGCGGTGTTTGTGGTGCAAACGATGTAACTAGGATGCTTCTAGCCTTGGGAAAGCTCCTGACTTCTCCCCTCTAATGGCTGTGATTTGTGTTTGTTCTAACCCTAGAAGACGACCTCTAACAACAGACATAGCCTTATAATTTTCGTCCATAATTAAGGCCTAAAATTCAAAATTACCAAAATGCCCCTCCGAGTTACCGATTATGCCTAAAAATGTCCTGAGACCCAGACTAAACCCCGGATAAAATTTTCTGACTATCTCGACCCTTTCAGACACATTGGGGCACTCGAAATGACCATATGGGTGACTTGAAATTAATTTACTTTTTATTCCATTAATTTAGTCTCGACACGACACACGTGCGTCCCGACTTAATTTCTATAATTGTCGTATTATTCACTCGCAATAATTTTAATAAATTCAATCTCATATATTACTTTACTCATTTAATATTCAACATAATTATCACCAATAATTACTAACTCTCGCCACGCTAGTAAATATCTATTTTAAAATCTGGATTAATATTAAATTAATTTGTCCTAATTTAATTTAATTAATCCCATAATTAAATGCTATAAAAATACGGGGTATTACATGCTTCCCCCCCTAATATTGGAATTTCGTCCCGAAATTCAGAAAATAAGGCATACCTGGTAAAAACGATTCCGGGTACCTTTCGCACATATCTGCCTCACGCTCCCAAGTGGACTCCTCCATATTATGATGCTTCCACTGGACCCGTACAAGTTGGACTACCTTCGACCTCAATTTCCTCTCGCTGTGATCAAGCATAGCCACTGGTCTCTCCTCATAAGAACTGTCGGGCTGCAAGTCAATCTCCTCTATCGCAATATGAGTGTGTGCCAAAGAATCCCGAAGATACTGCCTCAACGACAAAATGTGGAACACATCATGAATACGGTGCAAATGCTCGGGCAACCTAAGTCTGTATGCCACCGGTCCAATCCTCTCGATAATGGGAAATGGTCCTACGTACCTCGGAGCCAATTTATCGTTCTTCCCGAACCTCATCACTCCTTTTATAGGAGACACTCGTAGTAACACTTGGTCCCCCATGATAAACTCCCTGAAGAATCATTTTGCATCGGCATAGCTTTTTTGCCTGTCCTGGTCTACCCGAATGCGACTCCTGATCAACTCAATCCTGGATGACGTCTCCTAAATCACCTCTGGACCAAGTAACTTGTTGTCCCCCACCTCTAGCCAACAAGTGGGAGAACGACAAGGTCTGTCGTAAAATGCCTCAAATGGGGCCATGCTAATCGTAAACTGGTAGTTATTATAGGGCCTATAGGCGAACTCCACCAGTGGAAGGTACTGCTCCCAACCCCTCCAAAATCAAGGACACACATGCATAGCATATCCTCCATCATCTGATTAGTACTCTTAGTCTGACCATCTGTCTGCGGGTGATATGCCGTACTCAACCGCAGCTCAGTACCCATAGCCTCCTAAAAGCTCTCCCAGAAGCGTGACACAAAAATCTTATCTCAATCAGACACGATATCCAGGGGCATCCCATGCAACCTCACTATCTCAGCAATAAATAACTGGGCATACTGTCCCGTAGTGTAGTCTGTCCGCGTCGACAGAAAATGAGCTACCTTAGTCAACCGATACACCAGTACCCATATAGAATCGTGACCCTGCTGTGATCTAGGCAACTCATTGATGAAATCCCTGGAAATGCTGTCCCATTTCCACATAAGGATATCTAGGGCTGAAGTAACCCTAGCAGTCTCTGATGGTCCACCTTTACCAGCTGACAGGTGGCACACTTGGATACGAACTCCGTAATGTCCTTCATCCCACTCCACCAGTACTGTCGCCTCATATCCTGGTACATCTTATCCCCTCTGGGATGTACTAAAAATAGAGATCTATGCGACTCTGTCATTACTGCATGACGTAAGTTCTCCCCCTCCAAGACCACTAATCTCCCATTAGATCACAATCCTCCATCTGAACTCACCGAGTAGGACTCCGCGCCCTTGGCTAGAAGCCGTACAATATGATCCTGGCAAAATAAATCATCTGCTCGGGCTTGGATCACCCTCGTAACAATAACTGGTGTGACTGTCATGACAGACATAAAGGATCGGGATCGGGCCACTGCCTCCTGATATCCCAACTCTTTCCACTTCGGCTTCCACACTTTCGCCACCTCACCTATTAGCCTATGGATCAATGCATCGGTAACTATGTTATCCTTTCCCGGGTGGTACTGTATCTCGAACTGGTAATCTTTTATAAATTCCAGCCACCTGCGCTGACGCATGTTCAACTCCTGCCGAGTGAACAAGTATTGCAGTGACTTGTGGTCTGTGAATAGGCGAAACTTCTCCCCCAATAAGTAGTGTCTCCAAATTCGCAAGGCAAAAATGATCACTGCTAGCTCCAAGTCGTGGGTGGGGTAATTCTTCTCGTGAGGCTTGAGCTTACGGGAGGCATAAGCTATAGCTTGCTCCTCCTGCTAAAGTACTCCACTAAGTCCTTTTAGGGAAGTGTCAGTATACACCAGGTACTCTACTCCTGGCCTGGGTAAAGCAAGAACTGGTGCCGAAGTTAATTTGTGCTTTAGCTCATCGAAAGCCAACTGACAAGTGTCATCCCATACGTACAATACCCCTTTGCAAGTCAGATTAGTCAATGGACCCGCTATTTTTGAGAATCCTCGAATGAACTGCCTATAGTACCCTACTAATCCCAAGAAACTACGAATCTATGATGGTGCCGTGGGATACCCCCACTCCCTCACCGCGGATACTTTTCTCGGATCCACGGATATCCCGCTGGCGGAGACCATGTGCCCCAAGAACTGGACCTCGCGTAACCAAAACTCGCACTTCTCATACTTATCATACAGCTGATGCTCTCGCAGAGTCTGAAGAACTCATCTCACATGCTCAGCATGCTCCTGCTCAGTCTAAGAATAAATCAGAATGTCATATATGAAGACAATGACAAACTGATCCAGGAACTCTCTGAACACCCTGTTCATTAAGTCCATGAATAGGGATGGAGCATTGGTTAGCCCAAATGTCATAACCCAGAACTCGTAGGATCCATATAGCGTCAAGAAAGCAATCTTAGACACATACAACTCCCTAATCCATAATTGATTATATTCCGACCTCAAGTCTATCTTTAAAAAGAAGGCAACCCCTCTCAACTAGTCAAACAAGTCATCGATTCGGGGTAACGAATACTCATTCCGTATCGTGATTTTGTTTAACTCTCGATAGTCCATACACAACCTCAATGTCCCATCTCGTTTCTTCACAAATAATACGGGAGCACCCTAGGGCGAGGTACTCCTACGAATGAAGCCCTGTCCCAACAACTGCTCAATATGATCACGCAACTCTCTTATCTCAGCTGGAGCCATATGGTATGGTGTGCGGGCTACTGGTCGAATGCCCGACATCAAATCTATAACGAAGTCTATCTATTGGCTAGGCGATAGTCCCGGTATATCCTGGACACTTCAGAAAACTCGTGAACTATGGGAATCGAATCAATGGGTATCACTACCTTATTAGAGGTCTCCTCCTCTATGTAATATAAATGGGTGGACAATCCTCCCTCAAGATGAAGCATCACCACCAAAAACATCTCCTGACCCGGTATAGCAAAAATAATGATCCTACTGAAACAGTCTATCATGGCTCTATAAGCAGCAAGCCAATCCATGCCAATAATGGCGTCATGATCGTGCATATCTAAGACTAGCATATCTGCAGGCAAATTAGGCTCCCAGTCTCTATACCTACTCCCCGACATATAAAGAAAATCAACGATCCATTACCTAGTGGTGAGGCTACACATGCCACTGTACTCTCTGCCGAGTCTAACAACCCAGTATCCCGTGCAAAACTAGTGGCTATGAAGCAGTGTGATGCCCGAGTTTCAAACAAAATGCACCCCATCTTACCATGGATAAGAAACTTACCCTCAACTATGGGTGGCGCCTGCGGTGCTGCTGCCTGGTGGACGTTATAAACGCATCCATACTGCAATTGTCCCTGCTAAACTGGGACTGCTGGGATGGCTGGTAATACTGGTATCTGAGGTGGTGCCGGGAGGGAAGCTGGGAAGATCGGTTTCTGTGGCTCCTGACGGCCACCCTGCTGCTGCGGGGCCCTGTCCCCCTTAGGGCAATCCTGACGTATATGGCCATTCTTGCCACAACCAAAGCATCTTCCTCGGAAATTTCCTCCCCTTTGTTCCTGCTGTCCTCGACCCTGATGGACGTTACCACCCATCCACTGGTCTTGCTGATACAACTACTGGACCTACTGATAACGATGCTGGCCCTAATGACTGGACTGGCCCTGCTTGCCTTGTCTATAGCCCTTATGTCCCTGCGTCTAGTCATCAGATCAGAATTGCTTAGCAGGGTCCCCCTGATGGGAGCTCTGCTCACCCTGACGGACCTGTCCCTTAGGTGCTGGTGACCCACTAGCACTACTACCTCCTGTCCGACCCTACTGGATGGACTATCCATCTCGTTTGCTCCCCTACTGGTGGAAGCAATGATCCCGGCAATGCAATAGGGTGGCGTTGAGTACATCAGTATAAGTACACAATGAGAGATTACCGAAGAGGTGATGGTGAATCCTCCAGGTCAAGCCATCCATGAACATCCGAATCTTTTTCTCTTCGGTGGGTACTTCATCTGGCACTATAGTAATAAATCTCTTTAACTCCTCTTCATACTTCACAACAGTCATATTTTTTTGCTTGAGATTTAACAGTTTTTGCCTCATCTCAGTCTGTACGGCGGAAGGAAACTATTTGCGGTCAAACCGCACCTAGAAGCTCTGAATCGTCATACTGTCCCTCTCCTCCAAAATGGTAGTGGACTCCCACCACTGTAAAGCGTCCCCTACTAGCTTAAAGGAAGCCAGTAACTGTTTCTGAATGTATGTGCACTCGTACATGCGAAGATGCCTCTGGATGTCTTTTTTCCATTGGCTCACGTTGATAATATCAGAACTGCCCGAGAACTCTGGGGGATGTGCCCTCTAAAAGGCATCCCTAAATCTCTCCCATGCAGTGGGAAACTGAGCTGGAACTGGTGCTACAGCCTGAACTTGGTGTGGGGCCTGTTGCACCACCGCTAAGGCTGCATTCACCGCCTGAGCGAATATGGCGGTGACCTCGGCTGCGCTCATTGTTCCCTGTGCCTGAACTACTAGCAGTTGCAATTGGGTCTATCTGTCTCATGGTGCACGTCGAGGAGGCTTCTGAGATGAGAAATAATTTTATTAGTCCACAGTTATTATTAAATCTCAAATAGCTGAAGACGTAATTGCATAAACAAGAATACAACAGTCTTAAAAATAGGGCTCTATATAAAAGATGCTAAGCTCAAAGCACAATAAGTCGTATAGATCCTAAAGGAATCTAGAACCTGATGCTCTGATACCACCTGTGACACCCCGCCTAATTAAATACCGGGTGATCAGTCCTTTATTAAATTAAATCGAAGTGTTCGGTTGGTTCATTCTTAGCATCACTGTCGAAAAATAATTTTCTTTATTAACCACCTAATAAATAATTAAGCTAAGTGTCAAAACATTTAATTTTATAAATTAAGTTCCATTGTTATGACTTAATATAGAAACCATTTTCATGAACACAGATAATAATATTAAAAACCAAACCATCAAAATGAAGTAAACATGCTAGATTAATCATCCAAATAAAATGTCCCAAATCTAAGGATAATGAAATATTCAAAAGCAATCCCAACTAAAATGGAATACTGAAATAAGTAAAGAGTACAAATCTCTCTGAACTAGATAAAACTGGAAATGGGCGACACATGCCCTATCTAATAATGACTAAATGGAAGACTGATAAGACATGGATGGAGTCGTCTACTGCAAAGACTTGCAACTCCCACACTAGTTGCAACACGTCAACAGTCCAAAGATCTAAGCCTGACGCCCCTGTGGATGGGCACTTGTAATAAATATATATATATATATATATATATATATATATATATATATACACACACACACACACACATATAAGAGAAAGAAGAGATGACAAAAACGGGTCAGTGCCCGAGTGTAAAAATGCTTTAAAAATAGTTTAGCAAGTATTAAAAACGCTTACCAGTTGATATTACATACATGTTAGTACCTCGACACTCACTTGGGAATTCTCACCCCTCGGCTAGTGTGCACGCCTAACCTACTACTGAACTAATGTAGATAAAACTAACCTAATTCGCTAGTCTAACCCAATTCACTAGTCTAACCCAATTTCCACTCACCAAGATATGTCTCAAGTAATCGTATAACTATAGTTTATATCTGATATCCTTTTCTAATGAATATAATAAGCCAGTTATGTTCATCTTAATACATACTTAAGTTCTCAACCACTTAATTCATTTAATATTAATTATTCAATTTTATCTACTTATAAGCACAGTAGAGGAATCACATGTATAGGTATATATATATATTTATCACCCATATAATATATATATACTAATCGGGCACCCCATAAAAAATTTATGGTACTGGCATACTCTACTATCAAGTCCCCATATCTCTCGTACAAAAGGGAAATACTAGTTCGAAATCACTCTCGAACTGTATTATCACAAAACACACATATTGGAGGTGAAGCATAATTCTAAGTCACTAAGAGGTCAGCACATACCCTCACGTCTCTTAGGACCGTTTGACTATCATTCTTAGATAGCCTGTACCAAGGATGCTATGTTCTAGGGTACAAGTCAATATCCCCCATAAGGCCCAATTGAGATAAGATTATCCCGGCGCAAAACCCTCCGTGATAGCAAGTAGTGTGGGTATGATTACACACAATTATTCACATACTATATATATATACATACATGTACTCATATATATATTCACATTACTCATCTAGGTACGCTCACGACCCATAATATTCTAACCATACGTGGCACATAATGCCCGAGTCCTACGTATAATTAAATCATTCTTTCATTTTCTCAATTACCGCAAGTCCTTAAGTACTTCTCGACTCTCGAAGTGTATCCTCTTGATAAATATAAAATTAGTAGGTGTACACTCACTACCCTACTGGTCTGAGTCCTTCTTAATTCTCACAACACCTAATTTAACATATGCACGATTTCCCACTCAATTTATACCCCTGAAATCCCACGATCAAATCTCATATAAAGTCGTATTACCCGGACCTTACTTATACCATACTGGTTTTTCTCAAGTCCTATTATGATATTTATATTATGTCCAAAGGTCCTTATACATTGGGGTTGGATTAACATTAAAAAGGAGAAAGAGTTTCCATTTCCAGAAGGAGTAGATCGATCGATGAAAAGGGTCGATCGATCAACATTCTTGAGTCGATCGATCGATCGATCGAGCAGTTCTTGGCCTAAAATTCTGTATATCAAGCCTATGGGTGTCTTCCAATTTAAATCATCAAACCTCCATTAACATGTCCCAAACTCCCAACCAAACATCATGAACGTTATATATACCAATATGGATGATTTCTAACGTAAAACATTTATTAATTCCTCAAGAATCGTCATCAAATTGATTAATTCAAGAATTTATCATTTAACCCTAGCTTATATAATTTTCTAAAGAATTCCATTAGTTTCTAGATTTCTATCTCTACTGAGCATCAGATTTCATGGTTAATATTCTACATATAACAAGACATTCATCCTAACTTGGTTTCTACTCCAAATTGCAATAGTAATCTCCCAAACAACATTTTATTTTTTTATGAGACATTGATTCATTATCTCCTACACTAGCATGGATGTGTTATAAACTAAAGAACAACAAGTTATATACTTGCCTAGAAATCAAAGGTGTGAGTTTCTGGGATTTGATGGTGTGGCTGAGTTCCTCTTCCTCCGATCTACACTTTGGCGGTGTTTGTGGTGCAAACGGTGCAAATAGGATGCTTCTAGCCTTAGGAAAGCTCCTGATTTCTCTCCTCGAATGGCTTCTGTGATTTGTGGTTTTTCTAACCCTAGAAGACAACCTCTAACAACAGATGTAGCCTTATAAGTTTCGTCCATAATTAAGGCCTAAAATTGAAAATTACCAAAATGTCCTCCTGGGTTACCGGTTAGGCCTAAAAACGTCCCGGGACCCCGACTAAACCCGCGGGTAAAATTTTTTGACTATCTCGACCATTACAGACACATTGGTTCACTTGAAATGACCATACGGATGATTTAAAATAATTTACTTTTTATTCCATTAATTTAGTCCCGACACGACATGCGCGTACCGACTTAATTTCTATAATTGTCGTATTATTCACTCGCGACAATTTTAATAAATTCAATCTCATATATTACTTTAATCATTTAGTAATATTCTGTATAATTCTCACCAATAATTACTAACACTCATCACGCTAGTAAATATCTATTTTAAAATCCGAATTAATATTAAATTAATTTATCCCAATTTAATTTAATTAATCCCATAATTAAATGCCATAAAAATACGGGGTATTACATCGGCCCACTTTGTAAAGCACTCCGTTTCCACTAATATCTTGGTCTTTCCTCTCGAAGCTATATGTATTGCCCCTACCAAGTCAAACGCCTAAGTGTGGAATGGGTAAGGAGTGTCCAAAGAGTGTAAGTCCACCGAGGGAACATGGATCATGTTTCCATGCAGCTGACATGCCTTGCACTTTCAAACAAACTCAGCAGAATATTTCTCCATGGTTGGATAATAATAACCCAAGGTCTTTAATTGGTCATATAACTTTGCCCGTCAAATGTGAACTGGCTCGTGAGCTTGCTTCAAGGCTTCTGTTGCTTCCTCCTTTGTGAAGCATCTTAACGACCTGTTGAAGTATCCTCTGTGATAGAGGAACTCATCTTGGACATAGAATCACGGGGCCCTTCGCTTTAGTCCCATTGCATCAATTTTCTCCATAAGAACAACTCCAGCCTTGATAAAATCAATGTAAGGCTGCCTTCTGCCCGAGTTTCAATGAAGTGACATTCAGCTACCTAAAAAAAGTTGACATTTATCGCACCTTTGTAGTAACTCCACTTCGTCCTTCTTCATCGTTGGCTAGAAGTATCCCTCACTCTGGATTCTTCTATACAGAGGGTTCTCAATTTTTTCACCATGTTAGTCATGTGTTTTCTTTAACTTTTGCTCTGCTTCCTCTAGCCCGATGCATCTTGCTAACCATCCTCCCACATTTATGAAGTAAAAACTTCCTTGGTTTGAAAAATACTGTGCTAGTTATATGAGTTCCATCTTGCCTTCCCCAGATTCCAACTGTTTCCTGATCTTACTAACCATCCTCCCACGTTTCTGAAGTAAAAGCTTCCCTGGTTTGCAAAATATTGCACTAGCTATATGAGTTCCATCTTGCCTTCCCCATATTCTAACCGTTTCCTGATCTAGTCTCTCCAATTTGAATCATCTTCTATTGGTAAGATTGTCTATACCACCGAGGGAGCTGTTCTTTATTGTGTCACAATCGTAGTTGTGACACTCTTCATGGCCACTTTCTGAGCAATGATGGCATAAGCATTAACATGCCTATTCATCATTTTAGGATGCGTCCTTATCTTGACCTTATGGAACTAGTTGATCAGTCGTTGGATGATTGTTCTGTAGGGCACTAGGCTGAGGTGCTTTAATGCATATTCCCTGTTCACTTGCTAGACCATTATGTTCGAATTATCTTTATTGAACAGTGAACGGATGCCCCTTCGAAGGGCCTCTAGCAATTCTAGCACTAACGCCTCATAATATGCTTCGTTATTGGAACAAGGGAAATCTAACTTGTAGAAAAGGCAAATCTTTTCCTTCCCTTTTGAAAGAATAACCCCTACTATCCATTCTTTTCTGTCAAAGAACCATCAAACTGCATAGTCCACTCTTCAAGGTTTACGTCCAAAAAGTTGGCCTGCAAATCGTCTCCAAGAATTCTCTCACGGGGTGGCTCAAATATTCCAGACGAAAAGATTGCTAATAAATATTCATATGCCCAGCTCTTGATAGCACGAGGGACCACACACTTCAAGTCGTATTCTGAAAGGATGAGCAACCACCTAGTTGCTCTTCCAATAAAAATAGTTCTTGCCAATAAAAACTTAATGGGATCACATCTTGTCATAATATGAATTGTGAAATACAACATATAATATCTATGTTTTTTGCTACAAACACCCAAGCTAAGAAATGTCTCTCTATACTACTATACCTTGCCTCTAGTCTATGTATGATCCTGCTCAGATAGTCGACTGGTCGTTCCTTCCCATTAACTTCCTACACCAACAGAGCTCCGACAGACCTGGTGGTAGATGTGAGGTAGAGTTGCAACGATATCCCTGCACTTGGAGGAATCATCATTTGTGGAGAAGTGAGAAACTTCTTCATCTTGGTGAGCTTCCTATTCTTTGAACTTTATGCCTTTTCTCAGTAGCTCTATCAGTGAATGAGTTATCTTGGCCAGCCCTGGCATAAATCTCCTGAGGTAAGAGACTTTATCGAGGAAACTCTTGAGCTCCTTCATCGTTCTTAGACATGGCATATCTAAGATCGCTCATTAATTGTCTTGGTCCATCTGCGCCTACGCCGATTCAGCACGAAGACCAGAAATTTCCCGCTTGTAACTCCGAAGGCACACTTCAGTGGGCTTATATTTAGTTTGTACTTTCTGTACCAAATGAACATCTTCCTCAAATCATCCATATGATACTCTTCCTTTTTTGATTTGATGACCCAATCATCCACATAAAATTCTAAGAATTTATGATAGAAGTTATGGAAAATGGCCATCATCGTTCTCTGATATGTTAATTCAACATTCTTCAACCCAAAAGGCATCACTTTGTACATGAAATTTCCTAATGGAGTTCTGAATGATGTTTTCTCCACATCTGTTAGATCCATCTTGATTTGGTTGTATCCCATATTCCCATCCGTAAAGCTAAACATTTCATGCCCAGTAGTTGCATCGATCAATCTATCAATGGAGGGTAGAGGGAACTAATCCTTTGGGCAAGCTCTGTTTAAATCCCTAAAGTCCACACAATTTTGTATCTAGTTCTTGTCCTTCTTTCCCATTGGGAAAATAATAGACAACCAAAGGGTGTGCTGTATCGGTTTGATGAACCCTGTTGCTAGCAATCGTTGGACCTCCTCCTTAATTTTCAAATACAGCTCAAGCTTGTAAGTTCTTATAGCATGCTTCACTGGTATGACTAAAGGCATAACGTTCAGCTTATGGCAACTTACTTTTTCATCTAAATCCTCCATCTTTATGTACTTTCATGCAAAGACATCTCTATATTCCTGAATAAACTCAATTTATACCCTTCTTTTATCTACGCTTAGATCCTTCAAAATGAAGATGGGCCATGGATCTTCTCTTTCTTTGGCTAGATCAACCTGCTCTAGTTCCCACACCTACATCTTTGGGAAATCCATCATATACTCTGGTTCTTCATCTACTTCCTCCAAAAATACTTATTTATTTGAGTTGTCTATGACATTGTACTGCCCCTATTGGTCCACCAAAAAACATTTATACACTGGGCCAACCTCTTCTTTAGGCTCTACAATAGCTCCTTCAGCCGCCTACTCATGCCTTCAGAGGCAATAAATCACTTTTCCATCCTTTATTATCACTTTCTTGCATTTCCTGTTGGCCATCATAGCTGCTTTTTATTTCCTCTCTCTTAAAACTTATGCCAACCTATGTCCCCAAAACCTACTTGGTACGCTTTGTCATTGGACCTCATGGTCCATTGGGTCCATCCTTGGTCTCATCTTATCTCTTAGCTATGTATAGATATTCGAAGGTTTGGGATTGATGTGGTTAACCTCCTCAGCTTTTTCTCTCCTACCTTCTCCTTCGCTGTTTTGACTATTTACAGGCCCCATCCTTTCTTTGATATAGGGAACTCTGTCTCCCTTTATTTATCTCGTTAGGACTCTTGTATCATTTTCCAGATCTTTATAAAACATTACATCCACCAAGTGAGCCTCTTCAATTGCAAAGGGCTTCTTCATTGTCCATATAATAATCCCAATCCCCTTCACATTTACCTTAGCGCATTGGTGATATGTCAAAGGAACTAAACCATGGTTGTTCATTCATGCCCTTCCTATCAAAATATTATAGGAAGTATCACTTTCAATCAAATGAAACTTGATGTGTGAAGTGAGATTCCCTATTACAATCCCCACGTTCACATACCCAATCGATTTGGAGGACTGGTTATCATAACTAGATATCACTAAAGGCATTAATATCAATCTCGGTTAAGAGATGTTGAATGTGTGGAATGAGTTAATGGGAATGATGTTTATGGATGCTCCACCATCTATTAGAGATCTCGCAAAACTTACCCCATTGATATGTATCATCATGTATAAGGGTCTGTTGTGTGGGAACCTTATAGCTTTATCAGCATCATTGAAAGTCACTTCAGATAGGAACTTCCTTAACAGCCTGGCCATGGACCCCCTCTATCTCAGCGATGGAATTGCATTCTTTCATGCAATGTCCAAAATCGCTTGAATTATCTCTAGTCTTCTTTCCTTCAGCATTCCCACCTGTTGAAAGAACCATGAGAATTTGGGCGACTGTGATACAACATGGTATTCTAGCCTTTGGTCTACTTCCTTGCTATCAAGGTTACACATCCTCCACATCGCTTACCCTTGCTTTATTTTATGCTATAACAACGTTAGCCATTCCTCTCATGCCGTCTTATAATGCCTCCTTAAACACTTCTTGATCCACCACCAGTTCCCTCTCCTCCCTCTCAGCTTCTTCGTCATAAGTAACTACCAGGTCAACTGCATGTGCTGGTAATGGGTTGTTGTTGATGTTCACTTAAGGGATTTGCAAAGTCCCTGCCTTCATATGCTTTCTTATAATCTTCCTCATCTTAAAACTAGCCGTCGTTGGTTGGCCAATCTTTCGATGGATCTGGTAATATTTGGGATTAGCTCTTACTTTTGCATCTCACTCTATTGCTGGAGTATCCTAGGGCTCATAGACTCTTCCCCCTTGCACCATAGCATGTAATAGCTGACGTCCTTTTTAATGCTACAAGGCAATGGTGATGGATCCTCTCTATCTCTACCGAACTTCCTTTTATTGTCATTCTTCGCTTGCTCGTCCCCCTCTCCTCCATCGGCGTATTCCACTCGTGGCGGCTGGCCACATCCTACAATGAGTTATACTGGTTGCCTGAATATTATAGGCACCATGACCGAGTTTATACCTACAACCAACGAGATGTTTCTTGCTACTTTTAAAAATTCCATAAAAGTTCCTTCGCCCATTTCGTTTATGAGGTGACAAATGCACTTCGGGAGCAAACCTTCAGCATAAATCCGAAGCATTTTGAACTCCTTAGCCTCCTCTCTTACATCGAAGGACTTTTCTCTAAATCTTCGGACATACTCCACCACCTCCTCTCCTGGTTGTTGCTTTTCCCTGCCCAGCCGTGTCAATGTAAATTTGTCTTCTACCAGAAAGAACTTTTGGAGAAAAAGAACGTGCATCTTCTTCCACATTAAGACGCTCTTCGGTGCTAAGTCAGAGTACTAGGTATATGATTTATTGATGTGGGATTTAGAAAACTCCCCAACCTTAACTTCTTATTATTGCAATGGGCCCCTAAATGCTCAATGAACCGCTTGATATGCTCCTTCAGGTTTCCTCCCTTTCCTGTGTATTTCTCAAAGATAATAGGAATGTAGTCCTTCGGGTAAGGTTCCTCATTGTACGTCTTAGGATTGGGAGTAAGGAAATCATTATAAACTGATGCTACCTCACTGGCTGACTGCAAGGAAGCTTCTATCATCTTTTCCATTTCATTTTGCATCTCCTTCCTCATTTCTTTTAAGGCAGATGCAGGAGTTTTCTCAGCCGCTGGAGCAATAGGATAAGCGAATACAAGTGGAATACTTGCCACACCTGGGGTACCTACCGTTGAGACATGGTTGGTATAATGTTTATAGGGATAGGTTGATTCGTATTGAATATTGCATATTTTCACCCTTTATCTTTATGCATTCTAGCACTTTTATGGTCCTTAATGCCTATATTTAGGCCCATTAACTATACAACCTTGGATTTGGATATATACATGCTTTTCAGGGGTTAATTGTGCTTTTGTAGGTATAGGAACGCTAAAAGTGAGGATCCATTGCATTTCAGAGAAGTTCCGTCGTTGGACAATACTTCAAGGGCAATATGATATTTTCAAACTCACTATTTTATATGTAATGAAGTTACCAACATGTATATCATCAAATTATCTTTTCGTGGCCACTGGCCGTGCGTCATTATGACTCCGAATGAGGAAGTTATGGCCATTTCCAGAAGGTTTCAATATTTTCTTCTACTTCAAGGGCATTTTGGTAATTTCATACTGCACAATTTGGAGGGTTTCAAAAGAGAATCATGTAGATAATTGAATTATCTTCACGTCGATTCTGACCACGCATCATTTCTATTCCGTATGAGGGAGTTATGGCCATTTTTGTGCAATACGTCAAAATTGGTTCGGAGAGGAAAAGGGGTCTGTCAAAACCGCGGTCGACCAGTCCCAAACATGAGGTTGACCAGGCCCATCAGATGTGGATGAAAAATGACTTATTTTGGGTTTTTTGACTTGGTTTTGTTGGGGGTTTATTTTGGGGTATTAATAGAATGTTGTAGGCTTTTATTTGGAAGATATTTTTCATTTTTAGGTTAGTTTTTGGGGATACTTTATGGAGCTTCCATCTCCTCTCTTCTCTTTGGGTTTACACCCATTTGTGTATGTAAGTATCACTATTCATGTTCTTCTCCATTAATGTAATTCTCAAGCTTTGTAACCTAGATTTATTTGCTTTCCTTACTTCCTTGCATTTAATTTATGTCTTTCATTATGTTGTGTAGCTAATTTAGCCTAGGTTGTGATGGATTGAACTCACCTAGGGTTGACATGTTGGTTTGCTTTGGTGATGGAGTTTTACGAGTCTATTTCGAGTGGGTTTTCCTAGTCATTACGCCTAGGAGATTTGACGGGGCATATCATTTATGCTCCGTGCTTACGACCTTGTGTGCGTAATTTCTGGGGTATTTGTTGATGCCAAAATCTTATTAGACTTTTATGCGAATTTAGGAGTGTGACAACTCTTGATTTAATTATCTGTCGAAATGAGACACAGTCTTAATAACTCGTCGACCCATGTAATCATTTTATACTAATTAACTCGGGTGAGGGATATTCGACGCAACCTATAGTTTTTATTCGCTTTGTTAACGTAGTTTCAATACACTCGCCTAGTTTAATCTTTTCTCTTTATTATCTTTTCTTTTTGGTTAAAATTATCTTTTACACTTTTTATTTTAGAACTATTAAACCAATCAAATTCTAGCAACTTGTCTTTGTGGATTCGATACCCGGACTGGCCGTTATACTCCCTTAAAAGAGTGTAGTCATAATTTAGGTTTTTGATTAGAGTTGGTGAGCCGAATATAACAAACGACCGGTGCGTAGGTGACTCTTGTACCGCGGCAAAACCCAGTCTATCATAGGTCCCTTTAGAGTTGGGCTCGATGAGGCTATCGAAACCGACATCGATGTTATGAAAGAGCTGGGGTCTAGTCCCCCCAAAAGCCGTTCAGCTATAGGAGTCTGCAAGAACTCAAGTAATTTTCCCATGTGAAGGGACATCTATCCCTGTCCCATCATGGTCTGTGTGACCACTGGGATTCCTGTTGCCGTTTGAACTTGGGAACCTCTACCCGAGGAACCCCATCCCTGAAAGCCTCAAGCTCCCTCCCCGCTTGTTCTTCATTCCTCTGAATAGCGTCAAAGTTAAAGGTACAATTAACTTTATCTCGCACCATACTTCTAGAAGAATGCCTCCCTAGAGGAGTCGCCAAATGTAAGAGGGTAATCCCCTTGAAGCCTGGGAGTATAGTAATATCACTAGGGGCATAACCCTTTAGGTATGGTAATAAACGATAACCCAAATACACTTTAACAAAGACAAATGTACACACAATATTGTATATAATAAACACTCAGATTGAATTCACAAATCTCTCGTGTGTAACTGACATGATATTAAGGAAACTCTGAAAGAACTCATTCAAAGGGAGAGATAAGTAAGCACCCTAGATACACCTTGGCAGACATCCAATACACCAATAACCTCTTATATCTATCTCGTTAGCTATTAAAAGCATCACAATAAATGACAATGATGGGTGAGAAAACTCTCTCTGGTTTGACATAACTTATCTTCAATATATTCTCTCTCTAGCAAATAAAATCTCTAGAAAGAACTCTCTTTCTAAGAAACGGTAGATGCCAATAAATATCCCTATAATTTTATTGAGATGTCTCATTCCTTCACAGTGTAAAAAACATCCCCCTCACACTTTACGTCATTGGCATTAAATGCATGATGGGTTAGCACAACCTACGTCATAATCATTAAATGCCAGGACATGCCTTTTGCCTATGCACTGTGCGTTAGAGGACTGTCACAATAGAGGTAGCTCACCAAATTGTCTGACAGCCCCAATACCACAGCGATTTACTCAAGTTTGGATTGGACAGTGTTTAGCTGACTAATGACATTACCTAAAGTAAATGTGACATTTGGTAGAGGGATGTTTGGCTTGAAGCCCAATATATGATGGAACTCAAGGTTACTCTACACAAGGTTCTGCGACGAAAGATCTCTCGGTGTTTTACCATGTGTATCTAAGATGGTCAAGACAAGACTTAACTCTGCCTCACTTCTCAATACTACGAACCAACTCCTTCTGAAGTTCCCACGGCAAGGTTATTTGACAGAGCATGTGAGCTCTTCCATGCCCTACCAAGCCTGGTCTCTTGCAAGTATCATTTGACCTCACACTCGATATTACAATCATTAAATCATTACAATCAATGTAATTAAAGGATACAATTTGACTAAGTAAGAGCAGAAGATAAAAGGGAACTCTCTCAGTAATTTTCCTTGTTGAGATGCATCACTGAGCTGCCTCACTGTCTTCATGATGCTTCCTTCTCTTGAGTCTCTTATGTTAATTGGGGAAGCTCTCTCTAATTCAGAGATTATCTTCAAGCCCCTTACAATAAGAATTATAAACTTCTGGTAATATTATCTAAGAGGGCAATTCTCCTAGTGCTAGGGTGCTCAAATATAAAATGAGGCATTACCTCTATTAAGGGAGATAACTTAACAATCAAAGTGCTATTGAAAATGAAGGAAAGAAATCAATTGGAATGAGACAAATTCTTTAGTATAAACTCACAAACTCCCGTGTATGACTCAATAACAAGCAATAAATATGATCTGTTTAGAATAATAAATGAACCATTGAAACAACCAGTTAGAGAGAGAAAAAAGCAAGCACTTTAGATACACCCCAGGTAGGCAACTCAAACACCAAGGTATGAAGGAGTAAGGGTCAAAGTTCAATAAATGTCTATGCTCTTGGTGGAAATCTTGGACAAAAGTATTAATGGTAATAGATATAAGCTCTCGTTCTTGTAATAACTCTCTCAGAAATCTCTCTCTCTCTCTCTCTCTCTCTCTCTCTCTCTCTCATGTGATATGTGATCCCCCTTCTTAAAGGATGGTTGGGGGTATAAATAGTCTACCAAGTATACTTGAGTAGTAATAGGAGCATTATATGCTAAGTCAGACCACTATGCCTCCACGTCACTGGCATTGATGCAAAATTGAGTAACAATACTTCCACATCCCTAGTATTTAATGTAAAGTTGTGCCACCAAGCTTCCACTTTACTGAAATTAAATGTTGGGAAAAGGCTTAAGTGACTAGCTACGTGTCACGCAATTTCCCACATGTGGTAGCTTTCCAAACCGTCTGTTAGTCCCAAAACCACCACTTTGAATTAAGTTTGAATTGGACATGGGATAGGTCATGCACGACGTCGCTAGGATATTTGTGGAAAGATATTTGTTATTTTGGACAAAGACACTTGTACTAAACCTAGTGGACAAAGGAACTCTTGGTTTCTTGGACGAGCTGGTGTTTTACATGGTGTATCTAAAGAGGTTAAGTCTTGCCTTAACGTTGAATTGATTCTAATTCCTCCAAACCAGTTCCCTCGTAAGTTTTGTTCAATAGAGCATTAAAGGTCTCTCAAGTCCTGCCAGGCCTAGTCCCTTGCGAATACCGAGTAACCTCACCAAATACTACAATATGTCTCATAAATACACATAACGTAAGTTAAAAAAATATAAAGGTTCTTTGAACATCTCTTTCAAAAAGGCTTCTTTTGTGCCTCCTTCTATTGTTTGGACTGGTTTCCTTGCATCCTCACAGCTTGCTCCAACTTTCGTCAGACAAAAGCTTGATTGACTCCTCATACTCATTTGAAATATTACTAATAATTGTTTGAATCTTTCTCTAATTTTTCATCTAGTTCCTTAATGAGGGGGATTATATCTCATCATAGGTTTAGCTTTAATCCCCTTACACATTCTTAGCATAATGAAATTGAATAAAATAACTAAATAAACATAATGCAATGTAATGAACTACTAAAACAAGTACAATATCTATGATACCGATTTCTGCCATGAGAAATAAATCCAACTCTGGAATAAAAACTCAACGATACAAAATCCATCACTGAATACAAGTACCATGTGTACAATCTCTGACTCGAGATAAACTGAATTTTATACAACTTCCTGCTGAAACATAAATAAATATAAAAAGTATATGAACTACACCACTCAACTTCAACATCCTGGGAATGCGGAATATAATGTCTCTAAAGATACTTCTCCAATGATCAACCCAAGTCTACGACAGCACAACGATCTAAGACCTGTAAAAATAGTTCAACCATGAATGTTACGGCAAGTCTACAAGGAGTAAGAATTCAACTTAAGTTGGGCCACAATAATAATAATAATAATAATAATAATAATAATAATAATAATAATAATAATAATAATAATAATAATAATAATAATAATAATAATAATAATAATAATAATAATAATAAAAAATCTTCCTCCCATGTTAAGTAGCTTTTAAGTTATATAAGTTATTACACCCAAATAACCTAAACTGAACATGCGGTTCTACTCTCAACCCCCATGAGTCACATATATACGCATATCTCTTAATCAAGTATTCCTTACTTTCATGTTCTTAAGATCATCTCTTAGTTTAAGAACCATATACTCTACTGAAATCTCTTACATTAAAAAAAACTCACTTATTAATCGTAGCATCAATAATTATCTCTAATTATGACTCTAAAAGAATGTCTCAAGTCTAATATTCTCAATTGATTGGAGGCCATTGATTTAGGATATACGTCGCTAGTATATTCATTACATTATTCCAGAGTAATAAGTTATTAGTTATACATCTCTAGTATAAATCATAAACCAATACAACCATCTCAAGTGCTACAAAATATAATCACATAATCCGGAGTATCTATGGGTGTATACAACCCATATCAAATCTCATGGCCTAAGCTTGCACCCGTAAGTAAGGAAAGACATTCTCAAAGTCTAATATCCACATAAGCATGGTCCTCGAAATATATAAGAAAATGGGCTACGCTTAAAGCCAAAAATAAAAGTACAACAGCCTATACCTATTGTCTTTAGGGATCACTCGTGCGTGCTAGGTATAGTTATAAGTCGCACCGAACCTATAATCTCAAAGCCTATGCAAAGGTATAATCACTACACATTCTCGTCATATCGCACGATCTTACACCAAGGCAATACTATAAAACTCCCAAATATTTTCCACAATCGTGGATTGGGATACGTTAGCCATAGGAACGGGGTAAAAGGACCAAGGTAAAGTCCCTCTCATCACCGGGGTACCAGTGCGGTCAATGTCATGTGCTCCCCATCAAAATCCCTCCTAGTACGTCCCCCACGAGCACACACACCACCCTGGTATGATTGAAGATAAAAAAGTATGCAAGTACGACCCTTTGTAATCGGACCAAATAAAAATGTACAAAACCTACTCAACTCGGTTACACATAATATCTCTTTTATTATTAGTTAATATGAACGCTAACTAAAATTAGTTATTTATAAAACTAAACTGGACTCCTAAGGCTTTCCAAATCTAGACATCTCATCACATCTAACTTTTACAAGAATTATCTTACTATAATCACTACCTTACTCAATGAGTCGTAAAGTATTCTAAACTAACATGTGATCTACACATTCACTAAGACTCCACCGTTTTCATAAATCATCTCAATGTCCAGTCCTATACATAAGTTCCTCAAGCCACATGAATCCAATCTAACCACAGATTACTAAGAGTATCGTAAGTTATTAATTAATTAACTCCGATTAATAAAGAACTACTCTCCAAATTTTACGTATGTCGATCGAACTTAAAATTCTACATATTTGTTCGAAACAGTCTTATAATTTTCTTCCCTAGGATTTCTCATAAACCTCAACATTAATCACCAAACAGACATCACTAAGCTTCTTAACACAATCGTGCACACGGGCTAAATCCTAGTGGTGTTCATGGATTCTGTTCACATGGGATAAAACCCTTCTGTGTGCACGATGCATGAAATCCTAAATTCGAAAAAACATGTTTCTTAATCCCTACGACCCCTGTTATGACCCCAACACCCAAAATCGTCATTAACAATCTTAACCAAGGTTCTATCACCTCAAATGCATCAAATAATGGCACAAAACTCTAATAGATCAATCTCCAAGATATCTTTACAAGTCTTAGAAGATTTAACAACTATTTAAGTATCAATTTCAGATTCTAAGCTTAAGAACCCTAACTTCATATTTTTAACAATTAAATCTCAAGTTTGATTGAATTGTCGGATTAAATAAGGGGCTATTATAATATTCATTAACATGATTCAATATACAACGAATTAGATCCAATTCCAAGATTAATGCATCAAATTACTCATTAAACTATTCCAGTTGATTAAATATGGGATTAAGGTTAATTTCTCAATTAAACGGATTTCAAAAGTGGGTTTATAAGATTAAACTCAGATTATAAACATATTAATTCATAATCCAATGGACTACTACTACTACTACTACTACTACTACAACACAATCCCAATTAAATACTGAAATGATGTAAACTGGTCAGTGGTCAAATGTATGAATTCAAGCCTTAATTCCCCCAATTCCTCTTCACCTTTGAGTGTCTCTTCTCTCTTTAGCCTCATAGGATTTCTCCCATGTTTCAATTATGTTTTAGGTTAGAATAATTAACCTAAAATCTAAGTTTCCCACGAAATTGGGCTTGGGCCTCACTCAAGCCCCAGTCTAATGAACCGAAATAACATTCCAAATGGTCCAAAACTCTTCCCAAAGTCATGTACCAACCCAATGGGCTTAAATTCCACTATTTTTAATAAAAACAGACGTTCTTAACGTCCCAAGGGTCAACACAAAATATACCAAATTCTATTAAATTAATTATCTCATTAACTATAGTTATAATCCGATATAAGTTGAATTAATTAAAATATAATTATAAATTAATTTTGTGCGACTCGGTATTATAAGAAACTACTTCATAATCTATGGAACCCAATACCGAGGGGTTAATCCAAACAAGGACACCCCAGATCCCTAGTCACCGACTATCCCATAGTCGTCCATAATACTAAGTGACTTCCAATATTATTTAATGAATTATCGTGTATTATATTATTTATTCAAGAAACACATATAAGAGTCACATACCAACATTCAACAAATATAATGAGTGGAATATCACATATCACATGCAAATATAAGGAATTTAACAATTCATTCATTACTACGAAAATACAAAGTATTACATTCTTCCCCCTTAAATAAGGAATTTCGTCCACGAAATTTGAATCTTTATACTCCTACTCTAAAGACTAAGAATATCTCGTCCATAACATCCTCATGCCAGAATCTACTCATTTGTTGACCTAATGCACCCTAAGGTCTCTCGTCGTAAATCACGTTCGGCTAACACTCGACCAAACTAGTCTAACCGTTGAAACATTAACTTGTACCTCATGAACTCCCTCCTTCACATACCCTTGGAAGACACCATGTTGGTGATTGGGTATGGTAAAATAATACTGACATCACCCTATCCATGATCGTGAAAAGGACCTATGCATCATAATGCCAATTTTCCTTTGGAACTTGAACTTCACAATTCCCATCCTCAAGGATATTTTTAAAATCATCTAATCTATCTTCTGGGACCCAAAACCATACTTCATTTTGACTCGAAAGCTCATTTTTGTGCCCCGACAATCTTCATACGGTCTATTATGAATACCACCTCCTCAGAGGTGTCCCGAACACATTCTCGTACAATAAATTTCTAGCTCTTAACTCTTAATCAACTTACTTAATATAACTTAAATGACCTAGATGGCCCCACATTTCCCCTTGGGACCTCTGTACCCTACAAGAAGTCAAAAGGGTAACTACTATCCCACTTCTACACTACAATAAAAAAAATTACACCTCTGTAAATATTTCAGGTGCTCTACCTTTACTACTGGTAGGAGAACACTATACACAAACTATGATACTAAGAACTCTACTTTGACCACCAGTATTGACTCCTCGACTCATAATACAACTGGTCACCCTTGAATTTTGTAACATATCACAAATCACATCTTGGTCGAAACTACCTCTCGTAGCTTGGAACCTTCAAGTATAAATAATTTCCCTTGGAACTATAACCTTTTATATTCATCAATGTAGAAAGGGAACCCCTAAAAATTACAACTCGTACACTTTTTCTTGTAAAAAGTTCAATGTTTGGGCCTGAACCACCCTTGGCACAATATCGGATACAACGACCACCACTGCTACAAATTCTTCCTCTTAAATAAGATGTCATCGCTAAACACAATGACGAACTCATTGCAACTAAGACACTTCCCTCAAATGACCTAACAGGTCGTTGATACGCAACGATGAACACTTATTCCGCATCATAACCTTGTCAACTCCCGGTTATCCACTCAACTAAGCGAATCGTCTGTATTTTTACGATGAGGATTGGAGCTTCTATAAAATAACATACTACTCACTATAACTTGTTGGATCAAAACTGTGGTGCCTGCTACCATGGCGCTCTATCATCTCTCACAGAATTATCCTAAACAAAAATACCCTCACAACGGGTCTAATGCTAATGCCAACACTAAGGCTAAAAATTAATATCTGGTGTAGGTGGTAAGTCGGAACCTTTACGAATACAACTAAAAACTTTAGATTATCGATAACATCTCTAAGAAATCGTAACCCCCTATAATGTGCTCACATATAAAAATACCCGCACGTGCTACGCCTTCCCCCGAGTCTAGACTTGAATAAACGAAATAATCTCTGTCCAAAATGACAAACATAAAAGCATACCCATGATAGTCGATAGAAGCGTAAAACATAGCTACTAATTAATGCTCAATAGTAAAAATCATAGGACCACATATCTAAATCAACGAAGGAGCTGAATACCAAGCCGACCTAACATACTGCTACGTCTCACAACCACGATGTAAGGCATCACCTCTACCTGATGGGGTATCCACATATATAGAAAACATAGTGATAAAATCTCTAAATCATATGCTAGAATAAGACTCGTACGCATGAGTCATAAACATAATCATAACCATCCTTCGGTGTTACCCACCCTAAGGAATCTATTAAGTGTTCTCAATATCTACAAGTGTAATAATTCCCTCTAAAGGAACCCTGGAATCAAAGGCTTTATTGGAGACCCTATTAACCCTATCTCTATGGTCGGTTTTGCTAAGACTGAACTCATCGGCCCTGTTCTCATTAATTTTGACCATACTGGTTACTCTACCCTTAGCTGTAGTGGACCTAACAACCCTAATTGTATGCTCCTGGAACCTACTAGATTCTACCTCCCTAGTGTGGTTCCTTCTGTATGTGAGGTCCTCCCCAACTCGGGATAATGCTACAACGTCTCTAGTTTTTTGGATTTAATCCGACCCTAACCTTATAAATTTAAGGAAATCTATCCTTCAGATACTTGTAATAATTCAGGAGATATAAAAGGATAACTTCCACTACCTAAGCGTAAGTGGTGAAAGATGGCCATACAATAATACCAATCGAACGCTTTTCGAAACAATTTGCTAACATGAAGTACCATCACAAATTATTTCTAGATAACGCTAAAGTGTTTCTTCTCTTTTGTATCATCCTCTCCCGATGTAGAAAGAGGAAGCTAGTTGAACTCCCCCTCATACTAGCTAGCATGCAGTCTCCCTAAGGAGGTCTCTATAGTTTACTCCTCATGTTGTTTCAGATGGTGAGTGTAAAACACTTCCCCTAGAATAATGCGTTATACATTTATTAAAGGTCTCACTCCTAATAATCCCTGACTTTTGATTGTATCAACCTCATGCATGGGACGTATCACAAAGGAAATCCAAACAACGAACCCTCCCAATACACTTCGGTCTTTTTCGAATCGTTCATCTAAAATAGTGGTGCAAAACCCTCTAAGAGATCGTCATTATATAGAGTATAAATCCTAAACGATAAATCACTAAAGCAATCAAAGAACGTAATGTGGAAAAGAAACTGACACACAAAAGAACTTAGGACACTAGAACCTGGAATGCTCAGATACCATCTATGATACCCCGTAAAATCCACAAATAGATTGATCAGGTCTAATACAAAAGTCACGGGAATAAAAAAACTTTTGGTAACATTCTTAGCATAACAAAACTGAATAAAAGAAGTAAACAAACATAATGCAATATAATGAACTACTTAAACAAATACAACATCTTTGATACAAATCTCTTTCATGAGAAACAAATCCTACCCTGGAATAAAATCTCAACAGTATAAATTCATCACTGAATACAAGTAGCACGTGTACAATCTTTGAATAGGGATAAACTAAATTAAATACAACTGCATGCTGAAACATAAATAAATACAAGATATAGATGATCTAAACTTCTTGACTTCTACATCCTATAGGATGATAAATATAATTTCGTTATAGATACTCCTCCAATGATTAATCCAAATGTATGGAAGCACAACGACCTATGACCTATAAAAATAATTCAACAATAAATTTTACAACAAGTCTACAAGGCGCAAGAATTTAATTAAAGTTGGGCCACAATAATAATAATGCATCTTCCTCCAGTGTTAAGTAGATTTTAAGTTATTTAAGTTACCCAAGCCAAACAACCTGAAATGAACATGTGGTTCTACTCCCAAACCCCATGAGTTCCATGTGATATATGTATATCTTTTAATTAAGTACTCTTTAGTTTTACATTCTTAAGATAACCTCCTAGTTTAAGAATCATACACTCTATTAAAATCTCTTACATTAAAATAAACTCAATTATTAATCATAGCATTAATAGTTGTCTCTAGTTATGATTCCAAAAGAACGTCTAAAGTCTAATATTCTCAATTAGTCGAGACCCACCAGTTTAGGATATACATATCTAGTATATTCATTACATTATTCCATAGGCATAAGTTATTAGTTATACACCTTTAGTATAAATTGTAAACAGATATAACCATCTCAAGTAACGCAAAACAAAATCATAATATCCAAAATATATGAGAGTGTACACAACCCATATCAAATATCATGGGCTACGCTCACGCCCGTAAAGAAGGAAAGACAGTATCAATGTCTAATATCTACACAAGTAGTCTCCTGCACATAAAAGAAAATAGGCTATGCCCGAGATCACAAATAAAAGTATGAAGGCCGATCCCTATTGCCTTCACGGATCACTTGTGCGTATTAGGAATAGTTATAGGCCCTCCCAAACCTATAACCTCAAATCCTCATCAAGATATATTCACTATGCATTATAGTCGTATCGCACGACCTCCATACCAAGGCTATATAATATATGGTTCACCTTAAAGCCTTAAAGATGGATAAGGGGATGAGCCGTTATCTATGTAATTATAGTCTCTGTTGGCCACAAAAAATGGAAGCACGATAATTTTATGATAATTACCTTAATTCCTTATAGGCACTATATATAAATAAGATATCCAATTCGTCAATATCTGTGTAAAAATTTATGTTCTAGGGTATACATATACTTAAAATTGTTGTTATAATTGAATTTGAAAAGAATTTTACGTCAACCTTAGGATCGGGGTAAAAGAACCAAGTTAAAGCTGATCTCATCACCGGGGTACTAATGTGGTCAATGTCATTTACGCACCATAAAAATCCTTCCTAGTACGTCCACCATGAGCTCGCACACCACCCTAGTATAATTGTACATAAAACATGTAAGCAAGTATAAACCTTACTCAACAACGTTACATATAATGTCTCTTTTATTATTAGATTATACACACACTAACTAAAATAAGTTTTTTATGAAACTATCCCGGACTCCCAAGGCTTTCCAAATCTAAGCATCTCCTAACACTTAAATTTTACAAGAATTATCTTACTATGATCACTACTCTACTCAATGAGTAATAAAGTATTCTAAACTAACATGCGATATACACACTCACTAAGCCTTTATCATTCTCATAAATCATCTCAATGCTCGTTCCTATACTCGAGGTACTTAAGCCACATGAATCTAATGTACAAATTAATTATTAAAACATCCTAAGTTCTAAATTAATTAACTTCGATTAATTAAGAACTACTCTCCAAACTTTACATACATCGATCAAACCTAAAACTCTACATATTGGTTCGAAAGAATCTTATAATATTCCTCCCTAGTATTTCTCGTAAAGCTTAACGGTAATCACCAAACAAACATCCTAAAACTAAGCTTCCTAACACAACCATGAACACATGATAAATCCTAGACGTGTTCACGGATTTCGTTTGCATGGGCCAAAACCCTACCGTGTGTACAACGCGTAAAATCTTAAATCCTAGAAAAGCATGTTTCTTCATCCCTCGGTCCCCTGTTACGACCCCAACACCCAAAACTACCATCAACGACCTGAACCAAAGTTCTACCACCTAAAATACATCCAATAATGGCCTAAAAACACTGATAAATCAATATCCAAGTTATGTTTACAAGTCTTGGATTATTTAACAAAGGTTTAAGTATCAATTTAAGATTGTAAGCCTAAGAACCCTAACTTCATATTTCTAAGAATTAAATCTCTGGTTTGATTCAATATTTGAATTAGACAAGGGGATTTTATAAGATTCATTAACGTGATTCAAAATACAACGAATTAGGCCCAATTCCATGGTTAATTCATCAAATTACTCATCAAACTATTCTAGTTGATTAAATATAGGATTAAGGTTAATTTCTCAATTAAACTGATTTCAAAAGTGGGTTTATAAGATTAAACTCTGATTATAATCATATTAGTTCATAATCCAATGCATTACTACTATTACAACACAATCCCATTCAAATACTTAAATGATGTAAACTTGCTTTTGGCAAAATGTATAAATTCAAGCCTTAATTCCCCTTATTCTTATTCACCCTTGAGAGTCTCTTAACTCCTTAACTTCCTAGGGTTTCTCCCATGTTTCTATATTTTATGTTAGAATAATTAACCTAAAATTTAAGCTTCCTACGAAATTAGGTTTGGGCCTTACTTAGGCCCCAACCTAATGAACCCATACAATATTCCAAATGGTCTAAAACTCTTTCCAAGTTATGTAGAAACCCGATGGAGTTAAATCGCACCATTTTAAATAAAAAATGGATGTTCTTGACGTCTCAAAGGTCAACACAAAATATACCAAATTCTATTAAATTAATTATCTCATTAACTTAAGTTATAATCCGGTACAAGTCAAATTAATTAAAATCTAATTAGTAATTAATTATGTACGACTCGGTATTATAAGAAGCTACTTCACAATCTATGGACCCCGATACCAAGGGGATAATTCAAATAAGGAAGCCCTCGACACCTAGTCCCTGACTATTCCATAGTATCCCATAATACTAAGTAATATCTAATATTTAATTAGTGAAATATCATGTACTATTCACGAAACACATATGCAATCACATATAAGAGTCACATACCAACATTCAGTAAATCTAATGAGTGACATACCATATGTCACATGAAAATATAATCAATTTAATAATTAATTAATTAATACAAAATTATGTAGTATTATAGGATCACAAAAATAGCCTGTATTGAATGTGGGTTAGGGTTTTGCCGCTCAAGGATTGACTTGTAATCCCTTTTGGAGATATATTGACCATAGATTTACGAAATACATACAAATAAGAGGGATAAAGAGATAAGAATTCATACATTGAAATGTGATTTAATGTGGTTCTACAAAGCTCATTGCTCAGACATTCTCTTTCATTAACATTGTAAGCTAAAAGCCTAATAAAAGAGAGGGGGATATGAGGCTAAGACTCTTTAGTATTTTGGATTTTAACAAAATGGGGAGGAGAAAATGGTCTGTTGATACAAAAATATTAAATGTGATGGTACATTTCTATCTCCCTTTAGCTTACTTGATAATCCATTCCCCTCTCTTTCAAAACCCATGGTTTCTCCTTGTCTACTTAGTGTTAATGTTGGCCCTCTATTCGTATGTGAGGTAGTCCCTTTTTATAGATTTTTTTATTATTCAGTTGTGTCCCATCTTTAATGGGCCTCATAAAATATACCATCCCTACAAGTTGTGTCCAAATGTATCTCACTTTAGCGGGGCCTACAAAATATACCATCGCTATAGTTAGATTTAAAAGTATCAAATCAATAGTTCTACGAATGTATCAAATAATATGATTAATACTAGTCCCATGTCTACAAGTTAATGATAGCTATTTCTTAGTAAGATATTGATTGGGAATAGTATGTTCGGTCCCGTGCATTGTTCTAAGTACAATAATGCATTGATAACACATAAATATGGTACTTGTTCTGGACCATAATTATCTTTCCATCCTCTTTAGGATGATATGGATATTTTGGTATCCAAAGATTGAAGTCATGATATACTCAAAAGGCGTGCTTAATATATGATAAAGTATTGTATTCTTTTTTCAATAAAGTTAGCCAATGGAACAATGTTTCTCCAAAACCGCACTCAAATTGTTGGTGAAGCAATACCTAATTGCCACGAGGTCTTTCATTTAAGGATTCTTTATTTAGGTATTTTATATTTTTATTAATATTTTAAGGAGAAATCCTTTTAATAATATTTGTATAAAGACACATCGAAAAATATGGTTGTTTGCTTACCCTTCCCTAGATAAGTATTTGCTAAGACGATTGTACATCTTTTCGAGAAATCATCAAGTTGTATAATGATTTGTCTTGATTGAATTGAGAATGCACTCTTTGACTTTGATTCAGACAAAATTTATCCTTCTAAGATTCTCGTATGAAATTATTTGTTTAAATTCCGTTTAAATAAGAAGTTAAAATATTCATGATTCTTAGATTTAATACATTTCAAAACATCCAAGCCAGTTAGATATCTTAATAGTAATTATAATCATACAAGATAGTAATTATCTTATGGGATTTGTACTATAGGCCTAAATACACCATGCATATTTATAGACTCAAGTTTCGTCTTGACGAAAATTTCCATTTTTGGTCAATATATTATTTGTTAACATTCAATTATTGTAAATATATTTATATCATCATTTCCCTTTGATTTGAGGTCATAGTATATATATATTTATATCACCGAGATAATATTTGATGATCTCACTTTTCTCTTGTATGCATATCACATTGTTATTAGGTACCTTTGCCTACTTAAAGGTCTTTATAGTCACTTAAACACCCGTGTCTTTCTATAAACAATAAACTATTATGGGATTTTAGAGAAATTGTATCATTTTTTTCATAACATCCTACGGATCATCATACATAACCTCTTTTGGAGCATTATTTAAGGATGCCCATTTATTTGATATTCCCTACCAGAGAATCAAGTATTTGGGTCATATAGGTCAGTCGCACATCCGTTATACAACATCTTCATTTACTCTCGAATTTAATTTTTTCCCTATTGGGACAATGACTCTGGGGTTCTCATTTGCAGCTAGTACAAGTGACTTGGTAACTTTGCCTGCAACATAAAATATGAAAGTGTGAACTCTCAACAATAGCTATTCAAATAAAAATTAATTATCCTTCAAAAGATAACTTGATTCTTATTTTAACAAAAGGATAAATAACATCTTAAAAGTCTATTTGAAAAAATATTTTATTGAGATATGAATCTCGTTAACTTTTATTTTTTAATTAGTACAAGTGATTTTAACAGTGCAGTAAGTTAAAATAGTTCACATAATACTAGATGTATGAGTGAAAAACCCATTAATGAAAAAAATTTATGGCCGAAATGAACGACAAATATACTATGGCAGAGATTTAAAAATAGAAAGAATAACTTACAATCACACAATACTCTAGCTTCACTATCCACTCTTTTGCACCATATTCTCTAGAGAGAGTGCTAACAGCTAGAGTATGCTACACAACACGATTGATTTCGGCCTTGACAAGTGTATTCAAATATTAAAATCTCATTTGAATTATACGAGAACTTTTTTCAAATGGAATGAAACCACCAAGTAACCATCATTATCACTAATTATGTGTGAGGATATCCTAAGATTGAAAAGATATTAAAAAAGGTTTGGTTTCTCTAAAAACCCACAAAGCATTTTCAAGCTGTGAAAGAAGATCATACTTAAGAACAAAATAATTTAAAATAATAATTTTGTCAAAACTTGGTTAATTATGTATGAAAGTATATATTTCTTGATTAAAAAAGAAATAAAAAATTGAAGAACACAATGAGAAAGATATAAGATTTTTCCTCTTAGAAAGTTGAAAATATTTGTCTTTTTCTTTCTTTTTTCTAAAATCTTTCTCACTTTCTTGAAGTAATGGATCAACCCACAAATTATATACCCAAATGGAGAAGAAAAATGGGGGTATATATTGAGTGTAATACACACAAATACATAATACTTTGGCTTCCCAATCTGGATTGTGTCTTAGTAAGCATTTTAAGGAGATATTTCGAAAAGGATCTAAAAAATTATAAAAATAAAGACAGTTCATAAAACTATCGCAAACACCAAGGTTGATATTCATTGACGTGAAGGCTTAATGAAACTAGATCATACCACAAGCCATAGTTTTTATATAGAGGATTCCAAAGGTCGTGGTCAACGAAGACAAAGATTCACCGATGTGAGGACCTACTTCGGTGACACAAAGGCTCAATGAGAATGGTCACGCTTGGAACAAAGTTTATCAAATTTACAGATTTTAATAAAACTCATAATTTTCTTGTTCAACCTATAACGAAGTAAATTTTAAATAGAAAAGAAACATTTTCAAATATAAGTTTATATATAGGAAGAATAGATTTCATTATGTATTTGACAACCGTAAAAATCAAAAAGTTAAACGTAAAAGGTTTTTCAATTCGAAAAAAATGATTTAACTAATGGGTGAATTTATATCCTCTAGTATATATGACTTTATCCTAACTGGTTAACTAAGGGAGATGGGAGCAATAATCCGACATGATTTTGATGAAGCTTTTCAGAGACTTTTTAGACAAGACTAAAAGTGTGATTTGAAAAACCAAAATAAGACAACCTAATTGACTTAGGGCACATGAGTATTTTTATACTCTTAGAATTTCCCCCTTTATTTATTCCGTGACAAAACACAAAAGAATAAAAATTACAAGCAAATGAATAAAATCTATTGAGAGTTTCGTGTGCACAAAACCTTAAACGGAGTGTAAGTACCCAATTAGGATTTTCGCCGTAATAGAAGTGAAGTTTTTCTTTAATTTGTTTTAAGTACAAAATGGACAATCTAGTTTTATGTGATCAGAATTTTACCAATTCGATCACACCAAATTTTGTCTTCAAGTTAGGCGAGTTAATCTAAATAAGGAAATAAGGTAATCACACAACACCAAGTCGTACGAGGAGAAACTCACAACGATAAATAACCTCGGGCTGAAAAGAATGACAAATGTAATATGTACGGTATTACAAATATAAGACAATGACTTGTTATACTACAATGCATTGACCGACTATAAACTCTTTCCCACCATACTCTTTAAAGAGAGCACCAACAACTAGAGGACATTATATAATCACGACCGGTTTTGGACTCATCTAATGTCTTTTGAAGCTACACCATCAATAAAAAAATCCTCTAAGAGTAAAAGATGACCTTTGCTGACAATCCACCAATTCTTGGATACCAATTTCTAGGATGTGATTTATTCTAAAGGCTTTAAAGTGTTTAAACCTTACAATATGTTTTGAGGTATTCATACAAATATTCAAAGAATAAGAATACAAGTATTCTAGCTCAAGAACAAAGGTAGAAGGTTTTAAGCTTCAATATAACTTCTGATCTAAGTTTGAAAACTAAACACCTAAAAAACACAAAGAGAAATGTGAAGAAGATTAACAATGATGTAACTCTCTAGAGTAATCAAACTCAAAAACAAATATCTAAAACTTTTTCCTCTTGATCAAGTGTCTCTGCTCTACAAAAGTTTTTCTCAATAATTTTTCTTTATACATTTTGACAAAAGATTTATAATTATAAGTCAATCTTACCATTTTAACCTAAGCTCTTCCAAGTGTGGAAGACAAGATTAAGGCAATGGGAATGTGACATTATAAAGGAGATCAAATCACTTGAGTATATGGAAGATTTGGATGCCACGAAATTATTTATGTTTTCCAAAAAGATATTTCACATATATCCTATTCGTAGGTCCTAGACGTGACGAATGAAAATTCTCTTTGATAAAACGAATGGATTTTTCGCTACAATGGATGGTCAACAAAGAAAGTCGTAAGGAATTGAGAAAAAACAGGTGGAAAATCTCTGGGCAGTACCGCAACTAACAAATATATGTCTTTGCGTCAGCAAAGACATACTTCGCTACAACGAGGTACCAACAAAGTGATCCAATTTATAGAGTTTAGGAAAAAAACAAGCCATGAATGATTGAACCATTACACAGTAAATCATGTGATATACTTATGAAAAAAGTAACTTAAAAAAGTATATTTTCTTTATAATAAAGTATACTTAAATAAATTTATCACTAAACTAGAAAGGAAAACCAACACACGCACACATAAAGATTTAACTTGAATGTGACAAAGTGTAAAAAGGTCTTTAGGATGTGCAAATACCTAATCCAAGTGGATACACCAATATGGATTTCTAGTTGAGAAGACAAAGCAAGTTCTAAGAAAATTTATCGTAGATGCACTATGCCAGAACGACCTCAAAGACTAAGAAAAGACATAAAATTTATTTTGTAAATGAAATACGGTAATACAATTATGTGTGGGGCATATGAGTATTTAAATACTCTTACATCTATCACCTAAGACATAAATTGACCAACTAAAGGTCCAAGACGACAAAAAATATGGTAATAAGATGAATAATGTAAATATAAAAATATATACATGTAAGAATCAAAATACTAAGGTAACTTCCCCTTAACTATGTAATTCATCTAAACAAACATGATATAACACACAAACACTGTCACTAACCCAGCGTGGATAATACTATGTACTCACCCTATCTACAAACTTCTCTATCTTTTTGTCACAAATGAGGCAAAGGAAATAGCTAAGCATATAATGAGATAAAATAGATATATGCAAAAAAACAAAAGTAAACATGCTATCAAACCAATAAAATGCGAGTAAACCATATAATGAGCAAGAAATTAATATGCAATCTAAGCTAGATAGAATATTTTATAAGCAACCCTAAAGATAAACATATTAACAACTACACTTTGAGATACACAATATATCAAAGCAAAAGATATATGATAAACTTTATGATGAAAAGTAATAAGAATTAAAAAATAGGAGTTATATATTTACATTAGATGAAATCAATAAGAGCTAAAATCCTAACTCACAAACTACAAATCCCCAAATAAAAAATAAGCAACATCTCTTCTTATTTATTCTTTTGTGCCACTGAATATACCAAACACTTATCTGAACATCTTCCAAGGTGTCCCTTACATGATCTGTCTTGGTATTGATATCTTGTTTGTAGTGATAGAATGAATGTGAAGATGAACCTTTTACATAAGTAATTATATTTTGATACTCACCAAAAGAAGGAGAAAGGCAAAAATGCATAAAGATCATAATTTGAGTATCCATTTCATCCAACTCTTCTTGTAAAAGAGAACGCGTGCTAGGTTCACTAGATGTGTAAGAAGAATATAGATTGCAAGGATATACTACATTTGGAGGCACTAAAAGACCGTTGTAATTGCTTAACTAAGAAATAGATAAAAAATATGGTATCATTTTGATCTGAATCTCAAGTTTTTTTTAACTTCATCTAAAATAATTGGAAAATTTAAGTCCTTAAGAAAATTCCTGATCAAACAAACGGAGGGTAAAACACGCGATATAAAATTTGGCTCATCAAATCCATACTATGATATTTTATAATAAGACACAATAAGTAAGCATGCTAAAAGGAAGTCTTGTGCAAGTTCCTAATTGACAAAATACATACCACCCTTTAAGAATATAAAAAATATTAACTAAGAAGACTAGTGGAAAATTCTTTTGGGAACAAATATGGCAGTGACCATCACTTAGAAAAGAGATCACTTTCTATTTAGAGGGACCCAGAGTAGACTTCGTAAAGGGAAATGTGGGCGTATATTATTCCTTTAGATTGTAGTGATGAGTAATCATATGCACATGAATAACTACCTTCACACCTTGAACATGGTCAATGTTCATTGGAAAACCCATCTTGTCATTTTCCTCTAAAACGGGTGCATAAAATTCTCTCATCAAATTGGGATAACATTTCTCGATTTGAGAACAATGACGAATCCAACCAAGCATTTTTAAAAGCTAAGGTACACGAGTATTGGAAAGATAATCCAAATCAATAAAAGATTCCCAATTCACAAAGTGCGAAGATAAAAGTTCAAGGAATCTGGAGAGGGAGTTGGTAGATGTCGAGGAACATGAACATGATCTAAGAGCCATGTATTAGCTTGTAAATCCCTATCCAAGACAAAAGAACAAAAATCCTCTGATAAAATGGATATCAATAATAAATAACCAAGGATTATACACTAAAAATATGTTAGAGAGTTTCATATAAGGCTACACGTCTAACAATTATGAACTCTAACCTATACTTGATATAAGAAAAACAAATTCCTAACCGCTAGGTTTGTCAAAGGATAGTCACCCTCAGGACCATAATATCCTATGTACCAGTGCTATTATAGGGACATCTATTGCGATGCCGTGGACGTCGTAAGAGATCTAAAATCGAGAAAATCAAAATTCTCTCTTAATGATGAAGACCTCAAAGAACCCACCTCTCATAATAAAATCTGGTCAGGATCATTGACATCTATAGGGTTGCACTCTAATACCCCTAGTCGAAAGGATGATATCATACTCCCAACATTCGAAGAAATCCTCACTCCTTCCCCTGACTCCAGTGTGATGGTGTGTTGGATAGATGACACGGTATCCATGACTCTCCTTCGAACTAAAAGAAAAATTATCACTGACTTGAAGCAGTTTGTAATCCTTGATTAGACCGAAGTGATGTCCCAGATCCAACACTGCCTACGTACAGTCCTATATATTTAGTTCTTTATTTGTTGCTCCTAGAGAAAGAAGCACATGATGGTAGCCTCTTCTCTTCCTCACATGATCAGGATGACACTCTTTTCCTTAGAATTATACCGACAAATAGAGAGGTCCAGCCGAGGGAACCATCACTCCTTTCCCCCATAAGAGTAATAAAATCCAGGAACATCTTTACTCAACATCAATTAACATTATCATATGGGATCTACTGACCATATCTTAATAACATCAAGTTACCCTCATCTATATGTTATCTCAAGCCTCAGTGCCTCAAGATATGTCACCAAAATGAGAAATCAACCACCGTTGGGTCTATCACCATGCAATGGTATATAAAATTATCTGATGAGAACCTCCTCATGTAGGGCCTCAATCACTAGTTCACACTGTACATGACAGCCAAATCCTGTGCACATATTACACCCCTTGTATTGATAGATAATGGGTCCACCATTAAAGTCTTCCCACTTTACACTGCCATCAGTTTGGGATACACAACCTTCGAGTTTACACCCTCTTCCATGACCATTGGAGCCTATGATAAAACTCATCGAAAGTTCCTAGAATCTATCACCCTCACACTCATCATCGTGCTCATCAAGTTCAATGTTGAGTTTTGAGTACTCGACATTCTCACCAACTTCAAACTTCTGCAAAGAAGATCCTGGATACATCACATGGGGGATTACCCTTATCACTACATATTAAAGTAAGTTTCCATTTTGACATATAGGTCATCACAATCTAGGGCGATGATGATCGGTTCACAATCGCTAATGCTAGTATTATACCTCTCTTAAACACCCACCATGATGGCAATTTCATCTCCCTCAAGGAGTTCTGATTAATCCCTCTCGTACATATGATTGAAGAGGAGTCGGTCACTCATAATGTGCCCGCTCCAATCATTCATAAGATGGGACACATGTAGGGTTCTAACTTAGGAAAATCAATAGGGAACTCTAGAAATTGTCATAACCATGGACCAAAGGGGTAAAGCCGGTTTTGGCTACACCCCAAATAGAGAAGCCAGAACTACACAATCAAAGGCCCCCATCATGGGTGAAATGGCCACTCCCATCTCTCTAATGGGAAGAATTACCTTATTACAAATCTTAGAGCCTTAGTGGGATGAAGTAAAGAAATCCTTACAACTCGGGATAAAAATACTCAATAAAAAAGGAGTATACATGGATTACGGGAAAATCCACCAAATCAGCTACAACGTGTTATGGATCACTATGGGGATAGAAAAACCACCGAGCCAAAGCCCAAATATAGATTCCCTGCCTTGTTCTATAAAGAACCCACATTGGTTTCCAAGATAGGATCCTCAGACTTGATCCCCATAAAACTCTTCGACGCTTAGTACACCACCTCTCTCCCTCACCACAGTAGAGAAAGGACAATTGGTAAGCATTCCTAAACTCAATTTTTATCCCAGTATACCGAATACTACAAGACCTACACTAGAGACACTTCCTCCAGTTAAAGATAAAACCTCCCAGCCACTATGGGTTTATTAGAGGAACGAAGAAAACCACCAGTGCTTCGCATGACCTTTCTTATACCGACCCTCTGATGGTCTTGACTGAAGACACTATCTAAGCCCCAAGGATAAGAGAACCCATCCAAAAGAACATCGCTTGCCCCAACCTGTAGTTAGTGCTAAGGCCCCAAAATATCCAAAGACCACTCTAAAGGTCCTCTGTCATAATTTGACCAATATCATCACTAACATCATTGGAGTAGCGATACTAAATAATTGGACATCCGTTAGATGCATATAGACACCTATCATTCGAAAATCTTTTGAGTCTATCCTATTAAAAATGAGTTCCCCTTCATTTCTCCTCCTGATATATTCCTATATAAATAAGATTTTTATACTATTATCAATTTTGTCTTTCCTCCCTTAGATGGCATAAAAATGTGATTTCCAGTATTTGCCTGAGTGTGTTGCATGCGATGGCTATGAATCCGATAATGGATTAGATCTCACACCTAATAATGTTGAATTTATAGATTTAACCTATTTAAAACACTTACAAGAATTTGATAAAAGTGAAAATAGACGTATGTCTCCCAACGAGGATGACATAATAACCATAAACGTGGCCCCTCCCCAAAACTCCAAATAACTACAAATTGGGTCCCGTTAGTAAGGACTTCACCGACCTCCTTGCCAATTTTATCGACGTGTTCGCTTAGTCTTATGCCGACATGCCCGAGATTAATCTATTTTTAGGGGGCTTGAAGGTAATATCTGAATTAGAGAAAGCTTACTAAACTAATAGAAGACACTCAAGATAAAGGAAGCAACATGAAGATAGTGAGGCAGCTTAGCGAAGTAGCTCAGTGAAGCATCTCAGCGAGGTAGCTCAACGAGGAAGCTCAATGATGCAGCTCAGTGAGAAAATTGGCAGAGAGAGCTCTTATTTATCCTCCATTTTTACTTAGTCAAATTATATATTTTAAATACATTATTTGTAATGCTGTAACGATTGTAATATTGAGTGTGAGATCAAACGGTACTCATGAGAGACCAGGCCTGATAGGGCCTGGAGAGCTCACATGATCTATAGAATGACCTCACCATGGGAATTTCATAGGGACTTGGTTTGGAAGATTAAGAAGTGAGGTAGCGTTAAGGATTGTCTTGACCATCTTAAATAAACATGGTAAAACACCGAGAGATCTTTCATCGTGGAAGCTTGCGTAAAGTAACCTTGATTTCCATTATATATTGAGCTTTGAGCCAAAAAGTCCTCTACCAAATGTCACATCTACTTTAGGTGATGTCACCAGCCAGCTAAAGACTATCCAATCCAAACTTGAGTAAACCATTGTGGTATTGGGGATGTCAGACAGTTTGGTGAGCCACCTCTGTGGTGATAGTCCTCTGATGCACAGTGGTTCGGCAAAAAGTATGTCCTGGCATTTAATGATCATAACACAAGGTGTACTGACCCATCATGCATCTAATGCTCATGACGTAAAGTGTGAGGGGGATGTCTTTCACAACTCTGAAGGATTGAGTCATCTCAGGAGGGTATGGGGAAATTTATTGGCCTCAACCACTTCTGAGAGAAAGAGTTATTTCTAGAGAGTTTATTACTAGAGAGAGATATTTCGAGAGAAGTTATTGCAAACCAGAGAGAGTTTACTCACCCACCATTGCCATTTATTGTGAAGCTTTTATTAGCTAACCAGATATATATAAGAGATTGTTGGTGTGATGGCTGCCTGCCAAGGTGTGTCTAGGGTGCTTACTTGTCTCTTTCTTTGAATGAGTTTCTATTGAGTTTCCTTTATTATTATTTGATTTATACATTAGAGATTTATGAGTTTAATCTGAGTGTTGATTATATACACTATTGTCTGTTCAATTGTCTTTGTTAAAGAATACTTAGGCTATCGTTTAGTACCATACTTATAGGGGTTATGCCTCTACTGGTATTACTATACTCCCTAGCTTCAAGGGGACTACCCTCTTATATTTGGAGACTCCGTTGGGGAGGTATTCTTCTAGAAGTATGGCACAAGATAACATTAACTGTACCATTGACTTTGATGCTATCTATCATAATAAGGAACAAGCTACAAGGGAGCTTAAGGCTTCGAGGTTTGGGGTTCCTTCGGTAGACTTGCCCCTAGTTTAAACAACAACAAGATTGTAACACCCCATATTTTGTACATTGAATATTTAATTAATTCGGGAATTTGAAAGTACTGGTGTGTTGTAATTTTAATTGAATTAATTATGGCAATATATCTAACGTGGTAGCAGACGCGTTGAGCCGTAGGCCAGCAGATGAGGTGGCAGAGGTGTGGAAGGCAAAGTGGAAGGAATTGGGACACCAGGATGCAGTGGCCCGATCTTTCATGTCTGTGATGACCGTTACACCGCAGATTGTCACGAAGGTAGTACGGGCCCAGGCTAATGACTCGTTCTGTCAGGAGCAGATAGTTCGATTACTAGCAGAGGGAGCCGAGTCCTATACCGTTAGCTCAGACGGGGGATTACGATTCAATGGGAGATTGGTGGTTCCGAAAGGGGAAGAATTGCGGCACGATGTGATGGCAGAGTCGCACGGCTCACGGTTCGCGGTACATCCCGGAGGGGACAAAATGTACCAAGACATGAGACGGCAGTATTGGTGGAGCGGTATGAAGAGAGATATCGCTGAGTTTGTTTCGAAATGCACCACTTGTCAGCTTATAAAAGTGGATCATCAGAGACCAGCAGGATTGCTACAGCCATTGGAAGTCCCGGTGTGGATGTGGGAGAGCATATCCATGGACTTTATCACGGGGTTGCCTACGTCGTAGAGGGGTCACGACTCCGTTTGGGTGATTGTGGACAGGTTGTCCAAGGTCGCGCACTTCTTACCCGTAAGGACTGACTACACTACGGGACAGTATGCCCAGATCTTCATTTCAGAGATTGTGAGACTTCACGGAGTGCCCCTAAATATCGTGTCTGACAGAGACAAGATATTTGTTTCGAGGTTTTGGGAGAGTTTCCAGGAGGCAATGGGCACAAAATTGCGGTTGAGTACGGCTTATCATCCGCAGACCGATGGGCACACAGAGCGCACCAACCAGATGTTGGAGGACATGCTACGCATGTGCATTATTGACTTCGGGGGTGGATGGGAGCAGTACCTTCCACTGGTGGAGTTTGCGTACAACAACTCCTATCAGTTCACGATTGACATGGCTCCGTTTGAGGCATTGTACGGTAGGCCTTGTCGTTCCCCAGCATGTTGGTTGGAGGTGGGGGACAACAAACTACTTGGGCCGGAAGTGATTCAGGATACTTCGGCAAGGATTGAGTTGATTCGGAGTCGCATTCGGGTAGCTCAAGACAGGCAGAAGAGTTATGCTGATGCGAAGAGATTTTTCAGGGAGTTCCAAGTGGGGGACCAGGTTTTTCTCAGGGTATCTCCTATGAATGGGATTATGCGATTCGGGAAGAAGGGAAAGTTGGCACCGAGGTATGTGGGGCCGTTTCCTATTATTGAGCGGATCGGACCGGTTGCGTATAGACTCGGGCTACCAGAGCATTTGCATCGGATTCACGATGTGTTCCATATTTCCTCGCTGAGGAAATACCTTAGAGATAATTTGGCCCATTCTCACATTGCTGTGGAGGACATCGATCGCCAGCCGGATAGTTCCTACGAGGAGGGGCCGATTGCTATTTTGGACCGAAGCGAGAGGAAACTGCGGTCAAAGATGGTTCCGTTAGTGCGTGTTCAGTGGCGACATCACAATGTCGAGGATTCCACATGGGAGCGCGAGGATGAGATGCGCGATCGTTATCCAGAGTTGTTTTTAGCAGGTACTTTCTAGTTTCGAATTTAGGGACGAAATTCAGTTATTAGGGGGGAAGTATGTAATACCCCGTACTTTTGACTATATTTATTTTTGGGATTAATTAATTAAATGCGTATTAATTGGAAATTAATCCGGGTTATAAATACTTACGAGATGTGAGTTGGTATTTGATTTTGTGCATATATGATTATATATGAACTTGATATTATAAAATTTGTCGTGAGATTTATATACGACATTTTAGAAATTTTGTTGAGACGCGTGGGACCGTCGCGTCACGGTATTATATTTTGTTAATAAAAGTGAATTTAAAATCTATAATCCATATGATCGTTTTGAGTGCGCCAACGCGTCCGGAAGGGTCGAGATAGTCAGAAAACACTAGACGGGGGTATAGTTTGGGTCCCGGGGTATTTTTAGGCCATACCGGCAACTTAAAGGGTAGTTTGGTAATTTTACGTTTTGAGGAATTATAAGTGACGAAAATCGGTTAATTAAATCTGATGTGGATTTGACCCACTAAGCCCATAACCAACCCATATTAACCTAGAAGGCTACGTAGGTTATCATTTAGGTTTTCTAAGTTTCCCCAAATCAAACCCTAGCCACCTTAAGCCACCATTGGAGAAGAACTTGGAGAGAGGAATTTCTGCAGAAAACTTCATCAAATCTACACCAAAATCAGAAATCAAACCAAGGCAAGTGATTTAAATTACATTCCTTATGCAGTGAATGCTTTTTCCATGATTAGAAACCTTGATAATCAATCCTATTTAAGAGTTAAAAGAAAACCCATGAAATTGGAAGTTATTATTTAATTTTGGGATAGGTTTGCATGTAGAAACATTGTTTGAAGATTGAATTCAGAGATTTCATATCTATGTGATGTATAAACGGATTAAAATCTGGGAAATTATGATGAGAAAAATATAGGGTTTGTGTTCTTGAAGAAAATCAGGGAATAAGGTAGAAACTTGTGATTTATTGATATTTAGAAGGTATTAAACCCTTAAAAGATGTTAGTATATCTCCTTAGTATGTTTGAGGATAGTTAAGGAACTTAATACAGTGTTGGAACGAATTTTAGAAGAGATTTGAGGAGTAAAAATGGATAAAAACGAATTGGGGAAAAATCTGGGCCGAATCTGGTAGCTCGTTAGAAGCCCCTACCCAGGTCGTTCGAACGAACTCGTTCGAACGAGCTTCTAACGAGTTGACCAGTCGATGCTAACGAGGATGGATTTCATTCGATATCTCGTTCGAACGAGATATCGTTAGAAGGTACAGTTCGTTCGAACGAACTGGGATCTCATTCGAACAGCCTCGTTCGAACGAGACTTCTAACGAGTTGGCAGAGGAATCTCGTTCGAACAGTCTCGTTCGAACGAGACTTCTAACGAGTTGACAGTTTGGTCCTTTTTGGACTGTTTTGATTTTTTGGAGTTCCGTAAACTTATTCGAGGATATAGGTATCATTCCGTAGATGTAGTAATGATAGAATTGGGACATTTGGGTATTTATGAGAAGGAATTTACATACGAGAGTGTATTACATGGACGGTTTGGGTTGGGACGTGAGTGTCTACTACGACGTGAGAAATTATGGCGCGTATGATTACAAACCGGAATAGTACAAAATGTGATAATTATAGTTAGTACGAGAATGCGATGTGTACTACGATTAAAATACGGTATTACTAAGATGTGTGTTTACTTAGTATTGGTATATGGATTGTGTGTATGACATACCTACCATACTTGCTATCACGGGAGGTTGCGTTCGCTTAGGACCCTCTAATCCTTGTGTGCCTACGGGGGGGATATAGACTGGTACCTCGATGAACATAGGTCATAGAAAGACTTATTGAGATATTAATAAGTCCGCTGATCGTGGGAGCATAGGTATGTGCGTAACCCACATGATGGTGACTGTGTTCGCCTCCATTATTTGTGATGTTGTTATCGGTGAACTATTCCTGAGAGATTCGGAATATGTAATCCTTATGTACGTGATGTACCGGGATGGATAGCAGAGTATGTGTGCACCACCGCTTAGTTCTCGGGGTGCTTATATTGTATATTTACGATGTGATTAAAATACTCTTAATTAATGGGAACCTTCACGTTATTGTTGTGAATATAATTACGGTATTGTTTCGATAAATAAAATGAGTTAGCTGATAGAGAAATATATTGCATTTTGAGCATCTGAGTTTACATTAAATCCCTATCTAATTACGAGCGTTATATGTTAATAGAACCGGGTAATAAGGGTAGAAACCATTACAGTCTAGCTAGTTATGATGTCACTTAGCTAGTGGTTTATATCGTTGTAGATAGGTACTTACGTTAGGAGTGCACAGTTAGACGAGAAGTGAGAATATCATGTGAGTGTACGTCCTAACATGTAGTTTGCATTTAATGTTTTAAATGTTTTTAAAGCACTTGCAGGTTTTAAAATATAACTCCACATTCGGGCTCTGACCCGTTTGCTTTTCAAATCTTTTTCTTGTAAAACCATTTTAGGTGCCCAGCCACAAGGACACCAAGCATAGGATACTCATTCAGGTGACGAGTTGTAGCTGCTTGTGGAAGCTATAGGGACTTTGCTTATAGACGCTTCCATCTTTTGGATTCCAGAGTCACTATCTATCAGTTGTGGGGCATGTTGCCCATTTCTATTAGACATCTTTTACATTTCAGTTTTCAGACTTTAGCATGTATTGTTTCAGTATTCGTTTTACTTATCAGTTGTGGGATTTGTAGTGAAGAGTTTTCCTCCAGACTTTATTTACTCTATTGTGATGGTTATTCGTTTTATTTCAGTATGGTGAATGATGTTAGTTATTTCTTCATTACACTTGTTGCATGTTAATCGGACTTTGATTAAAATTGGGCACTTACTTTTTAAATACTAGGTGGTTAGTAATAATAAAATGTTTTCGACAGTGATGCTATTAACTGAGCCAACTTGGCATTTTGAATTAATTTAATAAAGGAGTAGCTACCCGGTATTTAATTAGTCGGGGTGTCACACATGAGCGAGCTTAAATTTATTGGGTCAGTATGTTAACAAGGGTAGCTACTTAATTGATATTACGTTAGGGGTAACTAGGGCCCTTAGATTGTTGTGAATACTCAAATAAATGTGATTAATGAGATAAATCGTACAATGAATATTGTACGGTAAATATAAGAGAATAAAATATTACGTACGAACATGGTTGATAGGTCGGGCGTGTACCTACTGAATTGTATGAACTTTTAGGTTAAGAGAAGTATACCTAAATTAACTATGTTAGGGTCGATGAGATATTCCGAACTAACATAGGGTTATTATATAATCGGGGTCGATGCATCATTCCGAACCAATTCTTACTTGGGGTCGATGAATCATTCCGAACCAAGAGTTCTTTATGTATGTAAAAAGGACAGATAGTAATGACTGATATTTAATATATATTGTGTGTGAAATATATATTTAATGATATTCTACTTATGTGTATTAGTAGATTGATATATACTTAAATTAACTATGTTAGGGTCGATAAGACATTCCGAACTAACATAGGGTTATTATATGTTTGGGGTCGATGTAAAATGCCGAACCAAACCTTTGAACTGGTGGCGTGATGAAAGAGTCCGAGCCAGAATTTGTGTATATAAATAATTGGGGTCGATGTATCATTTCGAACCAATTCTTACTTGGGGTCGATGAATCATTCTGAACCAAGAGTTCTTTATGTGTGTAAAAAGGACAAATAGTAATGACTGATATTTAGTATATATTATGTGTGAAATATATACACTTAATGATATTATACCGTTGTGAATAAGTAGATGAATATGATGTGTTTAATGTTACGTATCAAATTGGTAAGTTAAGTAGTGAAACTTAATTACGGAATGTATCTTTAGATAGAGAATATCTAATTAGTAACTTAAGTAGTTAAACTTAATTACATAAGTGGAAAGATAACAATTGTGAGAATCCTAGAAATTTAGTAGTGAAACTAAATAGTTTTGAAGCATAACATAGGTGAAATGTTATTTGAGTATTAATTAACCTTTGCGAGATGTTATTGAAATGAATGCACGGTGTGGGCGATGCGAGAACTTAAGCTTAGATTAGTTCAGATGATTACTTAGACCTAATTAACTTGGGGAACATGGCTAGGTAGGCTAAGTGTAGAAAGTTAGGTGTGCACAATAGATGAGAAGTGAGTGAACTCAAGAGAGTGAACGAAAACCTAACATGTGTAATCAATAACCGCATTTTATATTGTGATAAACGCTTGCTAAATATTTTCAAAATGTTTTGAGTACTAACTCTTGCTATAAAATATTTTCAAAACCTTTTAGGTGTCCAGCCACAGGGACGCCATGGATGATGATTCTATTCCAGGGACTCGCAGCTGTAGCACAGTGGATGCTTATTGGATTTTGACTAGACGATATCTCTCATTCAGATCTAGTACATGATGTCACATTATTCCATGTATGGACTTGTAGTCCGGTATCAGTCTCAGATGTTAGTTTCAGATTAGTAGTTGTTCTATTATTGTTTAGCATTTTTAGCCGATGGTTTATTCTGTAATACTTTTGCGCTGTTGTACTTATACTTTGTTGGTTTGGGTTTTAGCATGGTATTTGCTTTACTATTTTCCGCATGGTTGATTTATTTGTTTTAAGAAAGATAAAATTTGGCACCGGTCTAATTTTACTTAGGGGATTAGTAATTAAAAAGTTTTCGACAGTGATGCTAAGAATGAACCATTTGAGAAACCTGTTTTAATTTAATAAAGGCCTGATCACCCGATGTTTAATTAGGCGGGGTGTCACAATGAGCGAGTTTGCTAACGGTCGTTAAAGGGTGGTCCCCACCATGTTTAATAGGAGAAGTTTGAGTTTCCAAACCCATGGAAAGATGGAGTGAGGGTTAGCTTAATCTAGAAAATTTTAATTCTCGTGGTTTAAATTTACTTTTTAGTGCGGTCACACCGGAGGCGTTCCGCTGAATTATGATGTATGAAATGTCTAAAGGGGCTTAGGACACACTCCAACTCACCCATGAATGTACTAGTGCTATTAAGGCTTCTAAACTTCAAAACCTCACCACTCAATTTGAAATAATTAAAATGGATGAGAGTGAAATCTTTGAAGAGTTTAATGCTAGATGTTTTGATATATTTAACTCGTCTTTTAACTTGGGAGAGAAGATACCCAATAACCATGTCATAAAGAAAATTTTGAGGTCATTATCTGATAGGTTTAATCCAAAAGTGCCTGTTTAGAATTCTTTAGGCACTTTAAACTCTACGAAACATGAAGAGCATGTAGGTAACTTACAAACGTATGAACTTGACATGTTTACCTCCAAGGATGTGAAGATGAAAGATAAGGGCATAGCTTTGAAATCCCTAAAGGAGGAAACACATGTTTCGAATGATGAGCTTGAAATCGACTTGGATGATATGTCTATGTTTGCGAAGGAATTAAGAAAATTTCTTAAGTTATATAAAGAGAAATTTAAAAATGATTATAAGAAGTTTGATAAGTCTAAACATAACAAAGCCGAGAAACCCCCCAAAAATCATAATGAAGATCTTAAGATGGATGAGTCGAATAGATGTTTTGGTTGTGAGGGTTATGGCCATAGGGAAACTGAGTCTCCCACTAAACTAAGGAAGGAGGGTAAGAAACCAATTTCATATAATGCGACCCTTAGTGATAGTGAACCGAAAGAGGGGCTCGATTCCCCCACTGAGCGCAACTTCACCTCGTTCATGTCTAGTCATGTGAGAAATTATAACAAATCTTCCCATGAATATATTTCTTTCATGACACTTTCGAGGCCATTGTTTATGAGGCCAGTGTTTGATGGTGAAAAGAGTGGATAAGAGAGTGAGAATGAAGAAGATGGGGGGGAGGGTGAACTTCAAGTTGCCTTTCGTGAGTTGTATGTGGAATCTTTAAAATTGAAAAATGCAAACTTGAATTTGGAAGCTAGGATGAAAGAATGTGCCGTAGGTAATGATGAGAGTATTTTAATTTATGATCTTAGGGCACGTGCGAGGACTCTTCGTGAGAAGCTAGAGTATGTTGAAGGTGAGAGAGATGGTCTTCGAGGTTTAATAGGGGTTATGAAGAAAGAGCTTCTTGAGTTTGAAGAGACTAGGAGCTTGCTTGAATAATAGTAGAGCTTGAAGAAAAATTAAGAGACTCGAGTCGACTCAAGTTTGATTTGGAGTCTAGGTCAGAAAAATTGGATAAGATGTTAGGCACCATCCAAATAAAAAATGACAAGTCTGGTATTGGATTCGATACTCAAAATTCTTTCACTAATAAAGCTAAAACCGTGATTTTGAGAGAGTTTACTAGGAACGCAAGAAAAGGTCAACCGTTAGGTGATACTTCTAGTTGTGCTTTCACTTGCACATATTGTGGTAGGAAAGATCACCTTACGAGGTTTTGTTTCAATCTTAGAAACGGTCCTAGGAAGTCCAAGGGTAAAGTCTCCAAGGTCACCAAAACCCAAGAGTGTCACGTTACACTTATGTGGGTCTGGAGATCCAATTTGCAGGCTTTACATGATAAACTTTATGATTCTCATTTTCTTGCACGTGATACTTCCCATGCTAGATCTAAAGGTTGATTGTGTTAGCTTTGTTTACATACACTAGTTGTACTTCAAGATATATTCTTGCTAGTTGTGTTTTGATTAGTCATATTCTAGTATATGATTTATCATATATGTTTTGCTAGAATCATGAAGTGTATCTTTTGTATATTGTTTTTGCATTTATTGAGTCTTATTGAAAAATTAAAAAAGATTTTTTTTATCCTTTGAGTTATCTTTGTCTTTAAAATTTGTTTGAAAAATTTACAAACTAAAAAAGATTTTTTTTTGTATATTTTCATTTTACACATTTTATGTGGCATATCCTTGGGTTTGAATCCTATATCACTCAATATCCATGCGGCTAGAAATTTTGGTTATGAATTTCAATTCTTAAATTGTTCTTTATCGTGCTTCCATGGAGTAGTTTGACTTTGATTTGCTTACTGGATTCTCTTTGTGTATGCATCCTCACACATATGCACGAGCTCTTTTGAACCTTGACTTCACATGTATATTTAAGCAAAGTGAGATGTTCTCCCATTAATTTTGTCATTTAAATGTTTTGTGACTATAGGGGATTTGCGCATGTAAGAACCGTTGCCCGTGAGATTTATTTTATTGGTATAGAAAATAAAAGAGAGTGCACGGGAAAGGGCTACGAAAGGAGCAAATTTCCTTTGCGTGAAAGCCACCATTGGCAAGAGCCTAATGAAAAGATCAAAAGGCAATAAAAGAATAGAATAATTGCCAAAGGCCAACATAGTTTAGTTTGACCATTCAAAAGAATTGATAAAAAAGAAAAGAAAATATGTAATTTTTTTATCTTTCAAGGGTGTTTAGTTGAAGATCCACGGCTTTTCACAATGATTCCTAGTTATGTTATTATGTCATGACTCTATTGATTAGTAGAATCATCAAAATTCTAGCCTTGTGTACATTGTTCTTGTTTGTTCTTTGAGTTCACGTTATCTTATCACATGAGGCTAAATTTAAGTTGATAAAGTTTTGCAATCAAATAAAACTTTGTGAACATATTTAAGTGATTGGTTCATAACTCTTTTGTTGCTATTTCACACCCATTCATTCCGTTTACCAAAATTAGTGATGATGCTGTAATCAGCACCACCAGATCAAGATGAGATTATGAATAGCCTAAGCTCAACCACATCACAATAATGGACATGGATATATGTATATATATGAGATAAAGAGATGAGGATAAAAAGATGAAATCAATGATTTAAAGTGGTTCAACCAATTAGGCCTACATCCACTGTGTGAGTGGGCACTAATGGCCATGGATATAACACTCAAATCTCTCTCTCTCTCTTCTTTATAAAATTGGACAGAGTTATGTTAGGGTTATCAATTAAGGATCCCTTATCATGGATAAGATTAAGTGTATATAAAGGGCATGGGAGGAGTAATGTGCCCCCAAGCATGTAATCAGCATGTGTATGAGGAAACTCCCAATAAGATGTAGACACATGTCCTTGGCACATGGATATAATAATGATGTAATATTTCCTCACGTGAGGGAATGATTTTGTTATAACAGAATTATCTACGTGTACATGCCTCTTCTGCACTTTCATATGCTCATGCTGCTTGGTATCGTCCGTTGTAACCTTGGCCTGGCAGGATACGAGGTTGCTAGTTCCGATTGTATGGTACAATTCTCAGTCAGAAGTATGACCTCATCTGAATAGATTGGGATGAGATTGGATTAACTGCATCACTTCGATTGTCGACCGTGGCAGAGTACAAGGATGGTGCTTGCTGAATAGGTGATGCTCTTGTAGTCTTGGCTTTCTATATGGCCGAGGCTTGGTAAGACGAGGCCAACCCTTATCAGGATGACTCCTCTAATGACATGTAGGGCCCCAATAACAACTCGGCCATGAAATGTAATGCCACTTGTCCTAAGAGGCGAGGGTACACTTCGGTCATATCAATCACCCCTAGCCCTTAGCCTTCTGCGCGAATAGGAGGTTGAGGGGTACGAGTTGCTGAGCGCCTGATGAGATGTCTCTGACATGTTGGCTGCATAAGGATTGGTACATGAGTGGGTGACACATGTCACTAACCTGATTGATTGTCGGATGCCCTAAAGAGGGTTTGGTGGCTGCGCGATTGGGGTTTCGTTCCCTCAATGATGGCACTATTGGGAAAAGTGCATAATCACTGGGGGATATTTAAAAGCCCCAAAAATTTATCATTTCTCTTTCTTCCCCAAACATCCTTTGGGCCTTACTCCTTTTCTATAAAAAAAAAACTCCATAGCTACCCACTGCGAAAAACTTACAAACCTTCCATTCTCAAGTCTCCTCCTTCCATTCCCCTTGTCTCAAGAGCTTGAATTTGCTTAGGTAATCCTCTTTACCTCAACTTTCTTCATTTCTAGCGATTCCAATTATTATTTATATTTTTTCGTTGGTGTTTTAATTTTTCGGTGGATGTCTTGCCATTGTTTGGGGTCTTTAGGCTGAGAAAGGGATTTTATTGTTGGTTTGGAGTGCGATTGAGTGATTGCGAGGAGTTTTAGGGGTTAGGATGTAAGTATTTAGGTTTTCAGGCGAGCTCTGGTAACCCTCTTTGACGGGTAAGGTTAGGTTTGTTCTTGTTGTTCTCGGGGAAAACCTTTCAAATGTCCAAGGTTTGATCCTTGAGTCAACTATAGTCAAACTTTAAGTTGTTTGCCCTTTGTTGTCCTTTCTTATTTGATCCAAGTGTTACCTCGTCCTTCGGATGCTATGACCCTTATACAAGTTATCATAGGACTTCCCTAGTCTCAGAGAGAAGTGCTTCGATAAGATTAGGCAAATTGAGGAAGCCCAAGCCGAGAGTCGAAAGGCTGAGGCTTTTTCAGTCTGACCTATCTTGCCACCACCCTTGGTTGTAGTATACCCCCAAGTCGTTGAGACTTGTGAACCAATGTCAGAGTCTTCCGATGCCGATCCTATGTCCACCTCTCAACAAATCGAGAGCGTGGATTCACACGAAGAGTCTATGGATTGTTCCCCTACACAAAGCCCATGGTCTGATGTAGAAGAGGTTTCCTCTCGCAACTCATCTTTTAAAGGAGCCGAGTCATCACATGAATCTGATTTCATAGAAATATTAGATCCCAATGTCGCATTCCCTCCGCCAATAAATTCCATTCCACTATCAGCCACGATGGGGGCCGAGTTTGCTGAGGGGTTCCCTAATGGCGACCCATGCAATCCTCAAATCGAGGTCCCAGTTGGTAGTGATGAGGAAAGCGAAGTTGATACCTCCATCGCCGCTGAATATGAGAGTTCTGTATCTGAGGCTGATCTCTTAATCTTCATACACCTCTACGACATAGATCCTGCTATTTTTATGAGGATACCTCTTAAGAACGAGAGAGACTTTCACAGTCAGGACGATAAGATCTGTGTCTATGAGCAGATGTTTAAATTAGGTTTTCATCTGCCTATTCACCCCATACTCCGAGCCATCCTTACTCATATAAACCTACCCCATCTCAGCTATCTTCGAATGCATGGAGAGTTATGATTGAATCAATTGTAATTTGGGAAGGCTATACATCAAACCGACCTTCCAGTTCACATATATCTTGGTTGTTAAACGCCATCATCTTCCAAGACTCATCCAGGCTACTATGATTTTATAGCCAGAAGTCTGGAAAAAAAATCCTACTGGTAACTCAGACCTCTAACCATAATTGGAAACCCTGATACTTCTTCATTTTGGGTGCTTGGGAGTTCGGCACCAACCAGGATTATGGGATGTCTGCACCTAGGACTCCTCTGAAGTGGGACAAGGTTCCCCTATCGGCTAAAGTTGACCCGGGATTGAGCTCTAATGCCTACGAGAATATTAACAAACTTCATAGCCAAGGTGATAAAGGTTTTCTTGTAAAGTTTGAGCATATGATGACCCCGTACTATTTTGCTCAGACATGTCTGGGGGGTAGCCCCTGATTGAAATTCGTAAGTTATTTTATTATTATTGCTAAGTGATGCCTCGTACCTTTGTATAATCGATACACTGATTCTGAGGCTTTTCTTTTCTAGAGCGTCCAGAAGAAACTTTGGATGAACTTTGGAAAATGTCGGATCCTAATATAAGCAAGCTCACTAATAGGCATGGCAACAAGGCTTCCACTCCTACTGTACAACCAAAGAAGACTGTCAGCTCCAACAGAGCTGATGGTGTTTGGAAGAAAAGGAAGGGTCATGCAGTCGATCCCACAACTCGTCCTTCAAAAACTCTGCGCTCCGACCAGGCCATTTATATATCCATGGACGATGCTCTTATTGCTCATCTGTCACAGCTAAAAATAAGCGACAATGACGTCATTAGACATAGTCTGAAGGCAGCAAACGCCCTCGGCTCTCTCATCATTAAGGAAAATAAGTGTTTCCTATAATCCATAGATGTCCCTCTGCTGGCCGAATTCACCCTTCACTGAACTGTCCAGGTATCTTTAAGAATTTTTATAAGTGTTGTCCCTTCATTTCCTATGTCTCGTACTTAAGGGTCTGCCTCTTATGTTGCAGGGTGTAGCTTCTCTTCATCGCTTGGCCAACTGGACTCTAAAGAGGCTTCCCTTGATCCAAAAGGGATAAGATGCTGAAAAAGCAGAGAAAGCCACTTTGCAAGGTCAAAGGGGACCTGAAGAAGGAGAAAGACCTGGTCACCAATCTGAAGGCTGACCATGAAAAGGCTCTTAAGGCTAAGGATAAGAGCATAAAGGCTAGCATTGATTCCGCCATTAAAGTTGTCTTAGCCAAGGCTAAAGACCAAATCATTGTTGACTACAAAGTGTCTGACGAATTTGTGGACTTCGGCTTTAATTATTTAGAAAGTGGCATTAGGGCTACTAGACGATGGACTGGCTTTAAACATGCTGAGATCGGCACCACCACATGGAGGTGGAGCAAGCTCCAGCTAAGCACTGCCCCAGTCTGAGATGCGTGTGGTGGCAATTGTACTCCTCTCCCTCATAGCTATCTAACAGCAAATGCAAAACCAATTTGTTATGTTTAGCCAGAATTTCGTGGCCAGGATTGGGGGCCCTGGAGAAGAATTTTTAACTCTAGCCACCAGGGAAGGCAAACTAGGTCAGCAAGCCAGGGGACCACCCCATTCTCCATAAAAAGGCCTTCCGCCATATTAGAGAAGGAGAGACATTGTCGACCCTAGACATTTATGCCTGGGGACGCAAGTTTAATAACTCTGTGATGACTTAGTAGGGGACAACCTTGACGAGGTAGAGGAAGAGGGAGAGTTTAAATGTTCGAATATTGGGAACCTCATGACTTAGTAGTCCTATTCGGTAGAGCAAAAAATAGGGTCGAAGGCCCAGTCGAGAGCGCGGTCCCAGTCGGGACTATGGACCAAGGCAATGAGCCTTAGACATGCTAAGCAAAGGGTTGTACTTTGATCGGCTCGGCCTTTAGGGAGATCTGAGGAATCGTTTATCCAGATCAAGGAGTGTTACCTGCTCAATAATAAATGAGAGGAGAGACGACTGCAGACCTCCCTAATACCAAGAGGAGAAAAAAGATGTCATCAGCCGACCTAGGTGTGCAGAGAGGGTACTCTCAGCCCGTCCAGCTAATAGAGAACGATCAGCTCGACCAGATGATAGACAAGGGGCCAGGGAAAATAATATCCCTGCAAAAGCCAACGTTGGTGTAGACAAGCCTTGGAATGATTCCATACAGAGGTTGGAGAACAAAATAGGGGAGATCATAAAAAGTCGATACCCCTTGTAGAGGGGATATACTGAAGGATCTCCACTTGTGGAAAAGATACTGAACTACACAACCCCGACTAAGTTCAAACTACCGATAGTTACTCCTAAATATGATGGGAGCACAAATTAGGTGCACCACGTGGATATGTATCAATTAGCCTATGACATCTATTCAATATCATATGATATGAGATGTCGAGAATTCTCAAGCTCGTTGACAGGGGTAGCCCATGTATGGTTCACCTACCTTCCTAAGAACTCTATAGGAAATTTTAAGCAGTTGGCCGATAGTTTTGTCCAAAACTTTTTCTTTGGGGTAAAACCAAGGAAGCACATGACCTACCTATTTTACATCAAACAGGGGAAGGATAAGACTTTGAGGAAATATATAGCCCGTTTAACATGGAGAAGATAGAAGTCAAAGATTACGAAGAAAGTATCGCAATGACAGCCCTTATAGGAGGTCTTAAGAAAGGAAAGCTATTATGGAAGCTGGCAGAGGACCCTCTAAAGTCTATCGCATAACTCTTAGCTATGGTAGGGAGAGTCATGAACGCAGAAGAGGCAATGGCCACCAAAGAAGATGAAGAAAAAAGAGCCCACGTAATGGAAAGGGTCATAAATCCAAGGGAAAGATAGAAAAAAGGTCGATATATGACAAGTTTGTGGACTATACGCCTCTAAAAATTAGCTGTGAGCACATTCTGAATGAGGTAAAAAATTATCGGTCTCTTAGGTGGCCAAAAAAGTTAAAGACAACTCCTCACAAGAGAAATATAAATCTTTGGTGCGAATTTCACCAGGATCATGGGAACATCACCGATAAATGCTTCACCCTCAAAGATGAGATAGAAAAAATGTTGAAATCTGGTAAGTTGAGGAAATATGTTGATAAGGGTGGTTCAGGCCGAGGTCGAAATGACGCTAGAAAGAGGAGAAATGATAGATGTAGAGAGGACGCTCCAGCTAAGCGGGATGACCCTTCGAATGATGATAGTGATGATCCGAATCTCCCACTAAAGGATGATAATATCCCAATGAAGAGGCTCAATATGATTTCATTTGGTGTGGGCATGATTTTTGGTGGCCTGGCAGGAGGAGGCTCTGAGGTGGCTGACTGCAAGGCGCACATGGCCAAGGCTAAGGCAATAACCAAGGCCGAGGTTATAAACTCAGCCTCTAATAATGTTAAGCGCGAGAAGAGGAAGAAACTGGATATGAAAAACCGCATAGTTAATTTTTCAAGACTAGATTTCAAGGGTATCCTAGCTCCTCATGATGACCCGCTCGTTATTACCACTAGAGTACATGGGCGTGAGGTTTCGAGAATTTTAGTTGATGGAGGAAGCTCTGCAGATGTCATATTTTGGTCGTGCTTTAAAGTCTTTGGAATTAATCGGGCCAGGATCGTCCCGTAGCATCATCCTCTGATAGGATTCAGTGGAGAAAAGGTTCACCCATTGGGGATGTATGAAATGGATGTTAGAATGGGAGATGAGTGTCGAAAGAGGCTGACCAAGAAGATCAACTTTTTTATGATGGATGAGAACATCTTCTCACCTTACAACCTCATATTGGGATGGGTAGCTGATTTGTATCGAATATTTCATATTTTTGCCCTTTATCTCTATGCATTCTATCACTTTTACTGTCCTAAATGACTATATTTATGCTCATTAACCAGACAACCTTAGATTTGGATATATACATGCTTTGCATGGGTTATTTGTGCTTTTATAGGTATTGGAACACTAAAAGTGAGGTTCGGTTGCATTTTGGAGAAGTTTCGTCGCTGGACACTACTTCAAGGGCATTTTAGTTAATTCACATTTCATTTCCAGCTCATGGGAATTCCACAGATGCGTTCGTCGAGTTAGCATCATGTGGCCGCAAACGACACATCGTTTGGAGTTCGGACGAGGAAGATATGGCCATTTCTGTTTGCAACCCTTTTCCCCCTTTTTATGGACCAAGAAGACCAAAAAACAGAGTGCCGATCGATCGCGCTTGGACCCCTGGTCGATCGCGGTTTGAAGTTAAGCCTATAAATTGAGACAGAAGTTTTGGACCTACTCGATCGATCGATCGATGGTTTTGGTCGATCGATCGATCGATCGATCCTACTAGATATTTGTTGCTTGTCTTCTTTTCTTTTCTTTTTCTTTTTTTTCTTTTCCAACTTACTATATAAACCAAATTTGGTTTCTATTTTCATTATCTTACATTTTACATTAGGTTTAGGGTTTATCTTGAGAGCTTTGCCCTACTCTCCATTTCCTTTGGGTGTTTTACCCATTTTTATGTGTGTAAGCTTTCTAATTTAGTTTGTATTCCTTAATTTCTTGCTTTGTAGTTAATTTATATGGTTTCATAATTAGGTTTACTTGCTTTATTTACTTGCTTTGTAGTGTAGTTTTATTGTGTTCATTTACCGCGTTTTTAATATGCTAGCACTTTTATCTCTATGCATTCTAGCACTTTTACGGTCCTAAATTCCTATATTTATGCTCATTGACCAGACAACCTTGGATTTAAATATATACATGCTTTGTAGGGGTTAATTATGCTTTTGTAGGTATTGGAACGCTAAAAGTGAGGTTCGGTTGCATTTCGGAGAAGTTCAGTCAATGGACGCTACTTCAAGGGCATTTTAGTCAATTCACATTTTATCTCCAGCTCATGGGTTCCACATATACATAGTTCATTGATTTAGCATCGCGTGTTCATAAACGGCGCGTCGTTTGGAGTTCGGACGATAAAGATATGGCCATTTCCGTTCGCAACCCTTTCCCCCCTTTTTATGGACCAAGAAGACCAATAAACAGAGTGCCGGTCGACTGCGCTTGGGCCCCTGATCGATCGCGGTTTGAATTTAAACCTACGAAATGAGACAGAAGGTTTGGACCTACTCGATCGATCGATCAATGGTTTTGGTCTATCAATCGATCGATCCTGCCAGATATTTGGCAATTCGTTCCTTTTCTTTTCTTTTTCTTTTATTTCTTTTCCAACTTACTATATAACCCATTTTTGTTGTAAATTTCAAATATAATTAGTTTTAGGTTAGAATATCTTAGGGTTTGGGGGTTTGTAGAGTTCTTCTTCATTTCTTCTTGGTTTGACACCCATTTGGGTTTGTAAGTTAACTATTCATCTTACCTTCCAATTAATTTAGTTTGTATTGCTTAATTTCTTGCTTTGTAGTTAATTTTTTTGCTTTCTAATTTAGTTTACTTTCTTTATTTACTTGCTTTCATTTCTTGCTTTGTAGTGTAGTTTTATTGCATTTATTAACTGCTTTCATTTAATGCATTTTTATCATGTTTTCTAGCTAAATTAGTCTAGGTTGTGTCGAATTGAATTCATTTCGAGTTGACATGTTGCTTTGCTTTGGGGATGGAGTTTACGGGCCTATTTCGAGTTCATTGTCCTAGTTATTATGCCTTGGAGATTTGACGGGGTATATCATGTATGCTTCGTGCTTACTACCTTGCATGCGTAATTTTGGGGGTATTTGTTGATGCCAAAATCTTATTAGGCTTTTACGCGAATTTAGGGGTGTGACAACCCTTGGTTTAATTAACTGTTGAAACGAGATGCATTCGTAATAACTCGTCAACCCATGTAACCATTTTATACTAATTAACTTGGGTGAGGGATATTCGACGCAACCTATAGTTTTTACTCGTTTTATTAGTCTAGTTTAAATACACGCCTAGATTAATCTTTCCCTTTTCGCATCTTTTTTTTTGTTAGAAATTCTATTTTTCTCTTTTATTTTAGGAATATTAAACCTTATAAATTCTAGCAACTCGTCTCTGTGGATTCGATACCCGGACTTGGCCGCTATACTCACCCGTTGAGTGTAGTCATGAGTTTAGGTTTTTTGTATAAAGTACTCACGCGTAGGTGACTCTCGCGTCGCGGCAAAACCATGTCTATCAGTAGCGCTCAAAAAGTTTGAGGTTGTCCTTCGACGGTTCACCAAATGATAAAATTCCCGACTCCCTATGGAGTAGGGGAAGTTCAAGGTGACTAAACATCGACACGGGAGTGGTACTTTAACTCAGCAGAGAAGAGAGAAGCACACAAGAAAGCAACGACCATATACAACATTGTCACCCTTGATCCCAGAGACGAGACAAAACTTAAGAAAGGGGAGGCCGTGGAGGAGGTAGAATCCATCTCCCTCAATGAGGACGATCTGGAAAAAACCATCCAGGTCGGTAAATCCCTAAAACAAGAGATCAAGGATGATCTGGTTAAATTTCTGAGGAAGAGAGAAAGCATCTTCGTATGGAGTCATGATGACCTGCTTGGGATTGATCCAAAATTAATGTCCCACATGTTGAATGTCATTGATGGAGCAAAGCCGATAAAACAGAGAAGGAGAATCTACTCACGGGAGAAGTACGAGGTCATTAGAGACGAGGTTAAAATCTAGAGAAGACTGAGTTCATCAGAGAGGTGATATACCCTGAATGGCTTTCAAATGCAGTCATGATACCTAAAGCCAATGGCAAATGGAGAATGTGTGTGGACTTTACTGATTTAAACAAGTCTTGTCCTAAAGATAGTTGTCCTCTCCCTCGTATTTATCAAATGGTAGATTCTATGGCATGGCGTGAATTGATGAGCTTCATGGATGCATGCTCCAGCTACAATCAAATTTTTATGGACCCGACAGACGCAAAGAAGACAAATTTTATTATCGACAATGGGACCTATTATTATAAGGTTATGACCTTCAGCTTGAAGAACACCAGGTCTACATATCAGCGGTTGGTGAACAAGATGTTTAAAGATAAGATTGGAAAGTCTATGGAAGTTTATGTTTGACCAAGAGTCTGAAGGTCGACACGCATGTGGCCGATCTTGAAAAAACTTTCAACACCATGGACGAGTATAAGATGAATCTCAATCCAGCCAAGTGTGTCTTCGGCATCAGAGTGGGCAAGTTCTTGGGTTTCATTGTCAATTAGAGGGGTATAGAAGCCAACCCAGTGAAGATAAAAGCCCTATTAGAGATAAAGACACCGAGGAACATCAAGGAAGTTCATAGGCTGATCGGACGAGTAGTCGCATTAAACAGGTTTGTCTCAAGATCCACTGATAAATGTCTTCCTTTTTTTAAGATTCTTAAAAAATATTTTGAGTGGGATGAGGAATGAGATAGAGATTTTATGGAGCTAAAGTCTTATCTCGGCTCTCCACTTTTACTGTCTCGTCCTGTCCAAGGAGATAGATTTTACCTATACTTAGTCGTGTTTGAGTCGGCTATCAGCGTGACGATAGTACGAGATGATGAGGGTGTATAAAGACCAGTGTATTTCAATAGCAAGGCCCTCCAGGGGGCTGAATAAAGGTATACTAAGATGAAAAAATTGAACTATGCCCTCATCCATGCTTCAAGAAAGATGAAGCCTTATTTTCAAGTTCATATAATAGTTGTCTTGATAGACTCTCCCCTCAGGCAAGTCAACCATAAACTTGAGAAATTAGGTAGGTTGATGGCCTGGGCCATTGAGCTAGGAGAATACAACATAGTATATTAGCCTAGGGTGGCAATTAAGGGGCAGGCCTTAGCAGACTTTATGGCAGAATTCACCTGGTCTGAAGCCGATAGTGAAGAAGTAGACAATTTAGAGAGGTCAGCTAAAACCAGTACCGAACCGACAGAAGCCGAGACAAGAACGGAGAGACCTATTACAACCGAGACTAATAACTTTTGGCTAAAAAATGGTGTTATTGAAGAAAGGCCATTTTCAGAATGGGCAGTACGGAACTTGTTTGTTGATGGTTCATTCTAAGAAAATAGGAGTGGAGCCGGCCTGATTGTGTCGGCCCCAAACGGAATAGATATAGATTACGCGTTGAGGTTTAGTTTTAAGGCTTCTAATAATGAGTCAGAATATGAGGCCCTCATAGCCGGAATCTCCCTCGCCAGAGCACTCAACATTTCCCAACTTTTAGTCCATGGCGACTCTTAACTTGTAGTTAATCAGGTATTAGGAATATATGAAGCCAAAGACGACAGAATGGCAAGGTGCCTAGCAAAGGCGAGGAAGATGATGAAGTACTTTAGTGAGATCAAATTCAAAAGGGTGCCTTGGCTGGATAATGGCTGAGATGATGCTCTGGAAAGGCTAGCCTCGACCGCACAGATAGAGACTAAGATATCGGTGCGAATAGAAATCCTTCCTCGATCGACCATAGAGGAGGATGACACGAAGCTAAATTTTTGCTTCAATTTAAACTTGGGACCATCTTGGATAGACCCTCTTATTCAATATATCAGAAAGGGTAGTTTATCGGAGTCTAAGGATGAGATAAGTAAGTTGAGATACAAAGCCGCTAAGTTCTCTATCCTAGGGGACGTGCTATACAAGAAGGGGTTTCTTTTACCTCTACTCAAATGTGTCCACCCAGCCGATGTAGATTATATTTTGAAGGATGTTCATGAAGGTTCTTACTTAATCCATACTGGGGGAAGATCATTGGCAAAGAGGATCGGCACTCAAGGGTATTGGTGGATGACCTTGGTCAAAGACTCAGCCGCGTATATAAAGAGGTGCGATAAGTGCCCGTGGTTTTCCACCATCCCTCATCAACCCCATCAACCTCTAACGTCTATCACCTCACCATAGACATTTTTAGTGTTAGGGATTGATTTGGTTGGAGTTCTGTCAAGGGCCATAGGCAACAATAGATATTTGATTGTGGTGGTAGGCTACAATTCAAAATGGGTAGAGGTCGAGGCTATAATTAGCATCACAGAAAAGAAGACCTTTCATTTCATGTGGAAGAACATCATTTGCAGATACGGCTTGCCTAATACACTCATCTCAGACAATGGTACCCAGTTCAAAAACATCTCTTTAGAAAAATATTGTAAAAAGGTCAGCATTAAGCAATTCTTCTTAACTCCAGGTCGACCTCAAGCCAATGGTCAGACTTAACTCACCAATAGAACTATTCTTAATGGAATCAAGAAAAGGTTAGAAGATTCTTAGGGGAAATGGACTGATGAGGTACATATTGTACTATGGGCTTACCAGACGACAGTGAAAATGCCGACAGGGGAGACCCCCTTCATGTTAGCTTATGAATCAGAAGTTGTGGTGCCAACAGAGATTGGCCTCCCCACTCACAGAGTTCAAATGTATGACCCTGAGGGAAATATGGTAGAGAGAAGACTTGACCTAGATCTAATTGAAGAAAGAAAGAGGATGCTGAGGTCAGAATGTCAGCCTATCACCAGAGGATTGCCAAGTTCTATAATAAGAGGATAAAATCGAGGCCGATAGTAGTGGGAGACCTAGTTCCGAAGAAGACTTAGCATAAACCAAATAAGCTTCATTCCAACTGGCATGGTCCTTACAGGGTTACAGATGAGGTAGTCCCAGGCACCTATCGGCTGGGGAACCTAGAGAGGGAACCATTCTCTAACCCTTGGAACGCCGACCAATTAAAAAGGTACTACCAATAAATGATTGTATAGGAGATTTTCATTATGAATCATTGTATAAAGAACTTATTATGAATGAGAAAAAATAAAAATGGAGTGTTCCCTCATATCTTATATACTTTGTTTTCAATGATTTGTTTCAAGTACCTTTAAAAGCTATAAAACATCATTCGTGGTGAGATAGAAACAACCCAACCTCGGTGAAATGATCACCTTGAGGGGCCGACCCCGTCCATGGATTTTCAAAAACACCAAGAAGGGTCAGTTTAATTATTAAAACATCATTAACTTGATGAAGAAACCTCTCTCGATTGAGACAACGGGGAATGGACAAGACAATGCTCAACCATGCACTCTCAAAATGACGAGAGGGGGTATGGCATACACCATAATATGGTGAGTCCAAATTGAAAATCACTTGGGTGTGGTTCATTACTTAAACATCATTAATTTGTTGAATATGAAATGAAATATCATTAGTTTGGTGATCTCGGACCTTAAACATTATTAATTTGGTGAATATGATATGAAACATCATTAGTTTGGCGATCTAGGACCTTAAACATCATTAATTTGGTGAATATGAGATGAAATATCATTAGTTTGGTGATCTCGGACCTTAAACATTATTAATTTGGTGAATATGATATGAAACATCATTAGTTTGGCGATCTCGGACCTTAAACATCATTAATTTGGTGAATATGAGATGAAATATCATTAGTTTGGTGATCTCGGACTTTAAACATCATTAGTTTGGTTAATATGAGATGAAACATCATTAGTTTGGTGATCTCAGACCTTAAACATCATTACTTTGGTGAATGTGAGATGAAATATCATTAGTTTAGTGATCTAAAACCTTTAACATCACAAAATTAAGGATATGTGTTGTGATAGTGATTTTGATATGATGCCAGGACATCATTAGTTGGTGGTATCATACTTCAAAAGATATCAAGCACAAGACAGAAAATGATGGAAAGCAAAAATGCATCCACTAATGAGTAGAGCTTACAGATAACAGAATTCATAAAATATAAAGTACAAAAGCCCTCAGGGATGACTACCTTAATAAGAAAAATAACTAAGGATGCCTCAAGGCTGAGCATCACCCATCTGAACAGTCTCGTTAACTCCGATGTTGGTGATCTCAACCCCATCGTCATGGTCATCCAGCTCCTCGTTGTTCTCTATAACCTCCAGAGGGCTGGTCTCAGCAGGGGCAGCAGGAGCATTTGCAACCTCGGCCAAAATAGCTCCGAGATGAGGGTCACTAAATCCAAGGCCAATGAAGTCATCTGGGGATAGGCTTCCAGTCTTAACATGTTTAAGGGTAGCCCATCGTCCAGCAACCCTAATGCCCCTTTCCCGATAATCAAAGTCGAAGTCCACAAATTCATCAGACACTTTATAGTTGGCAATGATTTAGTCTTTAGCCTCAGCCAAGACAACTTTAACGGTGGCATCAATGTTGGCCTTCATGATCTCATCCATATCCTTGAGAGCATTTTCATAGTCGACCTTCAGATTGGTGACTATGTCTTTCTCTTTCTTCAAGTCCCCTTGACCTTATCAAGGTTAGCCTTCCAAGCCTTCTCTACTTTCTCAGCATCTTGGCCCTTTTGGATCAAGGGAAGCCTCTTTAGAGTCCAGTTTCCAAGCGGTGAAGAGAAATCGCACCCTGCAACACAAGAGGCAGACACTTAAGTATGAACATAGGAAATGAAGGGACATCACTTGTAAAAATTATTAAAAATACCTAGACAGTTCGGTGAAGGGAGAATTTGGCCAACAGAAGGGCGTCTATGGATTGGGGGAAATGCTTATTGTTCTCGGTGATGAGAGATTCTAGGGTGCCTGTCACCTTCAGACTACGGCCAATGACACTATTGTCTCTTATTTTCAGCTGCGACAGACGAGCAACAAGAGCATCATCCATGGATATAGGAATAGCCTGGTCGGAGTGCGAAGTTTTTAAAGGACGAGTGGTGGGATTGGATGCCTGACCCTTCCTCTTCTTCCTAACACTATCAGCTCTGGTGGAGCTGACAGTCTTCTTTGGTTATACAGCAGGAGTGGCAGCCTTATTGCCACGTCTATCAATGAGCTTGCTCAGATTAGGAGCTGACATTTTCCAAAGTTTGTTTGAAGTTCCTTCTAGACACTCTGGGAAATAAAAGTCTTAGAATCAGTGTATCGATTATACAAATGTACGTGGCATCACCTAGTAACAATAATAAAATAACTTATGAAGTTTAGTCACGGGCCACCCCCCAGACCTGTCTGAGCAAGATAGTAGGGGGTCATCAAATTCTTAAACTTCATAAGACGACCTTTATCGCCTTGGCTATAAAGTTCGTTAATCTTCTCGTAGGAATTAGGGTTCAATCCCGAGTCAGATTTGGCCGATAGGGGAACCTTGTCCCACCTCAGAGGAGTACTAGGCGCAGATGTCCCACAAGCCTGGTTGGGGCCGAACTCCCAAGCACCCGAAATGAAGAAGTATCGGGGTTTCCAATTATGGTTGGAGGTCTCAGTTACCAGTAGGATTTTCTTTTTAAACTTCCTGGATACAAATTCATAGTATCCTGGATGATTCTTGGAAGACAATGGAATGTAATAACCAAGAAATATATAAACTGGAAGGTCGGTTTGATGTGCAGCCTTCCTAAAGGACGATTGATCCAATCATAACTCTCCATGCATTCGGAGATAAATGAGAAGGGGCAAGGTTTATATGAGTAAGGATAGCTCGAATTATGGGGTTAATAGGCAGAGTAAAACCTAACTAAAATACCTGCTCATAGACGTAGATCTCACTTTCTCGGTCGTGAAAGGCTCTCTCATTCTTAAGAGGCACCCTCATTGAAATAGCGGGTTCTATGCCGCAAAGGTGTCTGAAGACTAAGAGATCATCCTCAGATACAGAACTCTCATATTCAGCGGCGATGGAGGTATCAACTTCGCTCTCCTCATCACTACCAACTGGGACCTCGTCCTGAGGATTGCCTAGGTCGTCACTAGGGAACCTCTCGACAAACTCGGACCCTATAGTGGACGATAGTGGAATGGCATTTATTGTCAGAGGGAATGAGACATTGGGCTCTAATATTTCTATAGAATCAGAGTCATGTGATGACTCGACTCCTTTAGAAGACGAGTTGCGAGAGGAGACCTCTTCAACATCAGACCACGCACTTTGTGTAGGGGAAAAATCTATAGCCTCTTCCTGTAAATCCACGATCTCAGTTTGGGGAGAGGTGGACATAGGATCGTGAAGCAGACGACTCTGACATTGGTTCAAAAGTTTCAATGACTTTGGGGTATACTACAACCAAGGGAAGTGGAAATATAGGTCGGACTAGAAAAGCCTCAGCCTTTCGACTCTTGTCTATGGCTTCCTCTATTTGCCTAATCTTATCGAAGCACTTCTCTCTCAGACTAGGGAATTCCTCTGCTAACTTGTACAAGGGTCGTAGCATCCGAAGGATGAGACTACACTTGGGTGAAACAGGAACATACAATAAAGGGAAAACAACTTAAAGTTTGACTATAGTTGACTTAAGGATCAAACCTCGGAAGTCTAAAAGGTTTTCCCCAAAACAACAAGAACAAACATAACCTTACCCACCAGAGAGGGTGATCGGAGGCTACCTAAAAACCCAAATACTTGCAGTGTAACCCTAAAAACTCCTCGTAATCACTCAATCACACTCCAAACCAATAATAAAATCCCTTTCTCCCCCTAAAGACCACCCAACAATGGCATGGAAGCCACAAAAAAATCAAAATGCCAACGAAAAAATTTAAACAACGATTAGAATTGATAGAAATGAAGAAAGTTGAGGTGAAGAGGGTTACCTGAGCAAATTCAAGCTCTTGAGATAAGAGGAATGGTAGGAGGAGACTTGAGAATGGAAGGTTTGTAAGTTTTTCGCAGGTGGGTATCTATGGAGGTTTTTTCGTAGAAATTGATTAAGGAGCGAAGGATGTTTGGGGAAGAAAGAGAAATGAGAAATTTTTGGGGCTTTTAAATCTCCCCTAATGATTATGTATGTTTCCCAATAGTTCCATCATTGAGGGCACGAAACTTCAAGCGCGCAGCCACCAAACCCTACTTGGGGCAGACGCCAATCAATCAGGTCAGTGACATGTGTCACCCACTCATGTACCAAGCCCTATGCATCAAACATGTCAGAAATATCTCATCGTGCCCTTAGTAACTCGTACCCCTCAACCTCCTATTCACACAAAAGGTTAATGGCTATGGGTGATTGATATGACCAAAGTGTACCCTCACCTCTTAGGATGAGTGGCATCATATTTTATGGTCGAGTTGTCATAAGGACCCCACGTGTCATTGGCAGAGTCATCTCAACAAGGGTCGGCCTTGTCTCACCAAGCCTCGGTGACGCGACTCAGAAAGCGTCTATAATGTGCATTCTCTTCTAGGATCAATTGCAAGCCTGTCGCGTTAGTAATAAACCCGGTAAGTCGGGATCGTATCCTCAGGGAAATAGGACAACAGAGTTGTGATAACGTTGGATAGACAAGGAAATCCTAACTCTGACTCTAAAGGAAAAAGAAAATTGATTTTTTTTATGGAATGACTATACTAGATGCAATTATGAAATTATGAAAAGGTGCAATTATACTAAATTACCTAAAATACTGATTTAAAACTTTAAACTATGTGATGAGAAAAACAGGACGGGAATACAATCCCCCAACCCTAGTGTATTGCAGGTAAAATACTAATCATAAATTTAACTGATTAATTAGACCCAGAATTTAGTACTCCCAAGCATTACGTATATGAGGTTCAATCCCACACCATACTTAATCAGAGGACGAGTAAATCGGTATCGCGATAGTTACACTCGAATTGCATTCTAAAGCATCCCGGTTACCCTGAAGCAAACGAGATCAAAAGATCTACAATTGTCGTGTTCCTATGTAATACGGTCGTAATAAATCACTAAATTCATAGGATTAATGTTACACACATGCAACAATCACATCAGGCTGGGCTCATGTATCTCGACCTTGAAAAGTCTAGCCTAGCATGCTGAAAGTAATGAAAACGATCTTTGAATTGCAGAAAACCATGATTAAACTAAGGAAGAATTTATGGAATGATGTAGAAAGAAATTAAATGGAGGAAATAACTCACTAATCTTACCAAAGCATTAAAAGCAGCAATTAAGAACACTTGTAATCACAGAAATCTGAATAATCTTCAATCTTGGAATTAAAAGAATAAACTATCTCTAAACTAGGGATTTTTGAAAAGAATGGAAAATTATATTAATTCTCCGTGTACTAAAAACGATAATAACTTGGGTTTATATACCCTACAAAACTTTAGGCTTTTTAGGTGCACTAGGACTCTCCATTAGAGAAGGATAACAAAATTAAAACTCGACATCCGAATCGATCCGGGACTCCTGCGGATCGCTCTGTCTGGAATGCGGACCGGTTCTTTTATTTCTGGGGCGGATTGGTCCGGGGCTAATCGGTTCTTTTTATTTTCTTCCATCTTCAGTTTGCCTTCGGTCTGGGGATCTCTGGAATGTGGCTATGCGGACCGGTCGGATCCTCCTACGAATCGGTCTGCCTTTGACTTTTTTCTCAAACTTTGACTGCTCATATCTTTCCCACTGGGACTCCGATTGAGGTGTTGTTTCTTCCTATGTGCTCATGAACTTGATATTTTCAACTTCTCTTTATGTGCCTCATCCGAATTCTGGGTAGAAATTACACTTTTTGCCTTTTGACTTTCCTTCTTTTCTTTCTTGATTCTTCCGATTTCTTTCTTCTTTTAATTGACATCAAATACCTGTAAAATCAATACAAAATACCAGAAACTCGGTGTACTCATTAGGATAAGTCAGTAGCAAGATTATGAGATAAAATCAAATCGATTACGTTGTTCGAGGTGCTAAAAGTAACTAAATTAAGGGATAAATTGGGAAGAATTTATACCTAAACAAACCCCCCTAACTTAGAACTTTGGGCATCCCGAGCAATGTAAAAGAATCCTAGCAAGGCTCAACTCTTTAAAAATTATTTTATTGGGATAAAATACCTTTTTCATGGGCAAGCGATTGCATTTAGCGTATGCAACAGGCCTTTAAACCCGTAGGTTACCCGAGTAGGACGAGTTGTGTCTCGTGAGGGTTTGCAGAGAATGTACCCACAAAATTTGACTCAAAGAAGATTCAAAATACACAAAAATTATTTAATTCAAACTTTCCCAGAAAATATTCATCATCAAGTCAAGCTCAATAGTCTCAAATCATAGTGCATGTGTGCGAAGCCAAAAATTTAACCGCCAATTTCCACCGATTGATCATTATGTTACTTACTCGAAAATTCGTTTTGATTTTAAATTCTCACGGAATGCTCTCACAAACGAATCTCTCAGATTATAGCTATTCTCTCGGTATGCGTGATGTAATGAGTAAATGTAATGGACGCAAAGTCACACATACATGTAGAAAGACGGAAATTTCACAGTGATAGGATCTCATCAACGGATTACGATTTTAAAAACGGGAACACCACCTCTTGTTTGCGCATTCAATCTCTTTTATTATCTTTTGGTGTATTAGCTCTCCACGCGGTAACCAATTTCGCAATTTAGACTCGGTTAGGACTTTTTCGGGTTTTAAGGTATATTGGGTAAAATGGAAGAGGTATGGAAGGTTGGAATTGGAAAAGTCATTTAAGATGTCCATTTGTGTTTTTTTCGAGCTATTGCTCATTTTTTTTCTTTTTTTCCTCTATTTTTTTCTTTTTTTCACTTCTTTTCTTTTCTTGCTATTTTTGTTGAGCATATCTATTTTTTTTTCTTTCCCCTTTATATGAACTTTTTCAGACTTAACTTCTGAATTTTTCCATTTTCGCAATTCCGGGCTACTTAGGTTTTTCGAGTTGCCAAATGAAAGGGAAAAGTTTTATTCAGCTCAATTGGGTTATCAAAGGGATAATTTTTCACATCTTTTTATGGCTAATATTTTTGGGTAACAAACGATGGCCTACTTCATTGTCCAAAATACCAATTGCGTTACCATCTGCATTTCGAGATGAATTTAAGTTTAGAGATCAATTTTGGCACGTTTTTCAAAGAAATATTACACACGTTTTTCATAACCGATCAAAATGAAAGGATTGAGATCCTCGACGTCGGTTTAGGCACTGAAAAGAACTTTGAGTTAACAATTAACTCGGATTGATTTAAAAACTCGTAAAAAGTGATAGGCTCGAATCTCACCGGGTTTGTTAATCTCCACACTTATTCATTAAGTCGTTAATTTTTGCTTAATTTCCATTTTTAGTCAATTTCGGCTTTGTGTATTTGAATTTTACAACTTGAGACTTTAATCCGACTTTTAATGATATTTTTGAAAATTTTGAATTCCAATTTTTATTTATTTTGAACAAAAATATTTTTGGGTTTTTCAAAATTTATGATTTTTTTTTTAGATTTTTGGGCATTTTTAAAAAAATTGTGAAGTTTTAGAAATACGCACTTGTGACCCCCCCCCCTAACTTAGACTTTTGCATTGTCCTCAAGCAAAAAGGACTAAAATCTAAACAAGGCAAAATAATAAGTGCGATAAATAAAACAAACAAATGGAGAAAATGCAGAATTTATATAAAACAGGATTGTGGTACAATTACAAGGAAAAACATACAACCATGTGAATAGGGAAAACAAATAAAAACTGCCACAACCAAAATACAGCTTCACTGGGGCGAGGGTTGGGAAGAACTGGGCGCGTCGGGGCCATAGGGGTAGTAGAAATAGGATGGCAATGGTTCGTTGGAATCCCCTTAGTGTCGGTACAAGTCCGCATGGAAATCGAACATCATGCTCGTATCACGATGATAGTCGGTCAAAAAGTTGTCGAATCTCGTCTCAAGAGCCGACATACGGTTCGTGAGGTCGCTACCCACCCATTCAAAATTAGGGTCGTCTTCTTCGTCCGCCGACTCTTCATACGCACCTACGTCACCCATCTCCTCATCAGCACCGGCCGCTTCTTCTTCCTCTTCTTCTCTCTCACTCGAGGCAGACTCATCCTCGCTATCACTGCCTCGCCTCACCCAAAGGACAGCTAGATGTTTGGCACTCTTAGTGCGGGTTCCCTGTCCAAAAGGACCGGGAAGGAGAGTACGATCGAGCAGTGCCGCAATGACAGCATACTTGAGGATGGAGGTAATCAATCGTGCATATGAAAGTGGGGCTGCACCTTTTTCATCCAGGGTTGCGACCATGATGTCGGTGTATAGGGTTCTAGCCAAGTTGATGGAAGTGTGTGGATCAAATAGGTGGTAGGTCAATGTGGCCTGACGGGGCCGCATCGCGAAATTGTTGGACGTTTGCAAGATGTTTGCACACACTATTTGGAAGGTGAGGCGTGCTTTCTCATTGAGGCGGCCCACAACGATAGTTTTCCCCGTCCATCGGGGCAATGCGATCTATGATCACTTCTTTGGCGATCGGGGCGATGTTCCTCGGGTAAGTGAATTCTTGAACATCGAGAACATCGTATTCGGCCAACTTGGCCGTGAGAAGGGCCAGTAAAAAGGGGATGACGGTGCCATCCACTTATGCTTGAGCCTCGAATTGACCCGTCCGAACAAGGGTGACATAAAAGGAGAGGACCTCGGCTACCCAAACTGCTTCGTACGGTTCATTGAGGAATCGGCACCAACCCCTATCCATGAAGAGGGCGGTAACGGTGTTGGGTAGACCTGTCCATTGGGCAGCGCACTCCACGTGGAGTTTGCGATCTAGATCGAAGAATCGATTGCACCATTGCTCCTCTTGACGGTAACAGAATTCACCATGGCCGGAGGGGAGGATCTCCGTGGAGTCATATTGGTGGGGGCAGGTCGTTGGGCCATAATAATAGGGAGAGGTTTTGCTGGAAAATTAAGGAGAGAGAAGAGAGGGGTGATGTGGTTGAAGGTATGGAGAGAAAGGGAGGTGATGGGTGGTTATTTATAGGTGAAAGGTGTAGGTAGGGTTAGGAATTGGAGGGAAAAGGTTTGGAGGGAAAAGGGGGTGTATTTGGGAGGGAAATGGAAGGGTTAGGTGGGGGGGGGGGGGGGGGGGGGGGGCGAATTGGGAAGGAATGAAGGGGATTGGGGAGAGGGGGTGCACCTTGGGAAAGGGGAGAAAAATTCTGCAAAAAGCGGACCGGTCCGCTTGGGGATCGGATCAGTCCGGTCCTTTAAATTTTGAGCCTTTTCAACTACCGGACCGATCCGGCCCTAAAATAAAGGAACCAGTCCGGGGTGGACCGATCCGGCCCAAAATTAAAGGAACCGGTCCAGCTCTTATTTGTGAGCTAGATTTCCCCCTAACATAATTTCGATCGCTCTTCTCCGAAAATTTTCACTTTCACAACATACTCCCTATCAATTTTGGACTAAAAACCCCTCGATATCAATGGTCAATGCAACTTGACTCAATTTCCCAAAAATGTAAATGCTTTCTCCCGAATGTACCCTAATCCTATGGACTCACACTACACACGCGACTCTCATCTACTATACACAAGAATTCACCCCATATGCGTCGGGGGTGCGACGACCTCATTGTAGTAGCTCACTCGACCCCGTAAATGGGGTCCGACAACCAAACGGTGTCGACTTCTTCCATATACGCCTCTAGATATGGCTTTAGGCGTTGTCCATTTACTTTGAATGTATTTCCCCCTTTTAAATCGTCTAATTCAACAGCTCCATGAGGGAAAACATTCTTCACAACGAACGGGCCAGACCATAGTAAACGCAACTTGCCCGGAAAGAGATGAAGCCGAGAGTTATAGAGAAGAACTTTTTTTTCGGGAAGAAACTCTTTGCGACGAATGATGTTATCGTGAGTGAGTTTCATCTTTTCTTTGGAAATTTTTGCATTCTCATATGCATCATTGCGTATCTCTTCTAACTAATTTATTTGAAGCTTGCAAGCTTCACCGGCCTTATCCATGGCATAGTTTAACTCCTTAATTGCCCAATATGCCTTGTGCTCTAACTCCACAGGAAGATGGCAAGGTTTTCCATACACAAAGAGGAAAGGGGACATGCCGAGTGGATTTTTATATGCGGTGCGATAGGCCCATAGCGAATCGTTCAATCTAAGTGACCAATCTTTCCGGGTAGGATTGACGGACTTTTCAAGAATGCTCTTGATTTCCCGATTTGCTAGTTCGTCCTGCCCATTCGTTTATGGGTGATAAGTCGTTCCAACCTTGTGAACGATGCCATACTTTCTCATTAGCTTCTCGAATGACTTATTGCAAAAGTGCGTGCTATTATCGTTGATTATCGCTTTCGAAACACCGAAGCGGGAAAGTATGTGTTCCTGTAGGAACATTATCACCACTTTATTGTCATTTGTCTTGGTATCTATTGATTCCACCCATTTAGAAACGTAGTCTACCGCAACAAGTATGTATAGGAAACCAAAGGATGGGGGGAAAGGGCCCGTGAAGTCAATACCCCAACAGTCGAAGATCTCAATAATGAGTATGGGGGTAAGAGGCATCAAGTCTCGTCGGGTAATGGCTCCCATATGTTGGCACCTATTGTAACATTTACAAGCAGCGTTCACATCCCGGAATATTGTGGGCCCATAGAGGCCGCATTGCAGAATTTTAGCAACCGTATTTTTCATTGAAAAGTGACCCCCACAAGCTTTCGAATGACAAAACTGGACGACTTTTGGGATCTCGTCATCCGGTACACATCGTCGGATGATTTGGTCGGCGCAATATTTAAAAAGAAAGAGATCGTCATATAAAAACATGGGCGACCAAGTAATAAACCTCTTCTTATCTTGCGGTGTCCAGTCGGGAGGGACGGCTCCCGTAACAAGGTAGTTCACTATATCTACAAACCAGGGCAAAGAAGAGGTAGCAAAGAGTTGCTCATCCGAAAAAAATTCGTCTATGGGTATGGGATCACTAGGTACGTCGGACGAAAGCCGTGATAAGTGGTCAGCAACGACGTTTTCTACCCCTTTCTTATCTTTAATGGAGAGATTAAACTCTTGTAGGAGTAGGATCCACCTTATGAGGCGCGGCTTTGCATCTTTCTTTGTAAGTAGGTATTTCAATGTCGCGTGGTCGGTGAAGCAAGTAATGGGAGAACCGATAAGGTATGATCGAAATTTATCAAGGGCAAAGACTACTGCTAGCAAATCCTTCTCCATGGTAGAGTAATTGAGTTGTGGTCCGATAAGAGTCCGGCTAGCGTAGTAGATGACGTGAGCCTGCTTATCTTTTTTTTGGCCCAAAATATCCCATATTGCATAATCGCTAGCATCACACATAAGTTTGAATGGTAAAGACCAATCCGGAACTTGCATGATGGGAGAAGACACAAGCATGGTTTTCATTTTTTCAAAAGAGCTTTGGCATGCTTCTGTCCATTCAAATGGGGTGTCCTTCATGAGTAGGTTGCTTAAGGGTCTAGCGATGGCGCTAAAGTCCTTAATGAACCTTCGATAAAACCCCGTGTGGCCCAAGAAGGAGCGCACATCCTTGAGCGATTTTGGTGGGGGAAGTTCAGCTATGACATCTATTTTTTCCTTATTAACTTCTATCCCTTTGGATGATAATATGTGGCCAAGAACTATTCCTTCAGTGACTATGAAATGGCATTTCTCCTAATTCAGCACTAAATTCTTTTCCACACACCGGGCAAGTACTTGTTCCTGTTTTTCTAGGCAAAGATCGAAAGAGGTGCCGAAAATGCTGAAATCGTCCATGAACACTTCGAGTTCTCTCTCGACCATGTCGCTAAATAGGCTCAACATACACCTTTGAAAGGTCGCGGGTGCATTACATAAGCCGAATGGCATACGTTTATAGGCAAACGTACCAAAAGGGAAAGTGAAGGTCGTTTTCTCCTGGTCAAGTACATCTACCTCAATTTGGTTATATCCGAAATAACCATCAAGGAAGAAATGGTAAGGGTGGCTCGCTACTCTCTCAAGCATTTGATCAATAAATGGCAAGGGGAAATGGTTTTTCCTAGTTCCCGCATTGAGTTTCTGGTAATGAATGCAAACGCGCCACCCGATGGTGGTACGCTGGGGAACTAGCTCTCCCTTAGCATTATCGAGTACTGCCATGCCCGACTTTTTCGGGACAACTTGAATAGGGCTCACCCACTTGCTATCCGAGATTGGGTAGATGACCTCGGCATCCAATAAATTGATAATTTTGATTCTCACCACTTCTTTCATATTGGGATTTAACCTTCTTTGCATTTCTCTTGAGGGCTTGACATCCTATTCGAGATGGATCTTGTGAGTGCAAATCAAAGGACTTATCACCTTCAAATCAGCAATGCACCAACCAAAATCACTTTGGTGCTTTCTCAGAATTTTTAACAGTTTACCCTCCTGCTCTTCGTCTAGGCTAGAGGAGACAACAACAGGAAATGTCTCATCCTCTCCTAGGTATGCATATTTAATATGGGAGGGGAGTCTCTTCAACTCGAGGATTAGAAATTTGTCGCTGGAGGGAACCATGCGTGTATCCCTCGGAGGTAACTCCTCAAATCTAGAAACCCAATTTACATCTCTCGCATCCTCGTCCGACGCTCTCTCAACAAGTAATTCTCTCAACTCCCCAACCTCCCTCTCGAATTCGGTGTACATCCCCTCACTCTCGTGTCTTGACACTAAACAGGACAATAAGGCGTCTCCACAATAGTTCTCCTCAAAGTACTCCTCTACTATCTCATCTATGAAGCTCACCGCGTGAAGATCATCTTCTTCCCCCGTATGTTGGGCTATATGGAAGATGTTGGTTTCTAAGGTCATGTTCCCAAAAGTGAGTTGCATCTGCCCATTCCTAGTGTTGATAATAGCGTTAGCCGTAGCTAAAAATGGGCGCCCGAGAATGATGGGAACATGATTATTTGAGGTGAAGGAAGGCTCCGTGTCCCAAATGACAAAATCTACCAGAAAGTAGAAAGTGTCAACTTGGATGATCACGTCCTCGACTACACCTCATGGGATCTTCACAGTTCGATTCACTAATTAGAGAGTGATCCTTGTGGGCTTGATATCGCCCAAATCAAGTTGCCTATAAATGGAATAAGGGAGGATATTGACACTTGCCCCCAAATCAAGTAAGGATTTTTTGATTTTATTTTCTCCAATGATGCAGGAAATGGTGGGTGCACCGGGATCTTTGAATTTAGGCAGGAGATCGTTAAGTAGAATGGAGCATACATTCTGTGCTAGAAAGACATTTTTCTTTACCTTCATCTTTCTCTTTACCATCAACAAGTCTTTGATGACTTTTGCATAAGCTGTAATTTTCTTAATGGCATCGAGGAAAGGTAAATTCAGCTTTACTTTCTTTGACACGTCTAGCACTTCATCACGTGGGTTCCCTTTGTGGTAAGGAATCAACCTTTGGGGAAACGGTGTCACAGAGGGTGGTTTCACTACTACCTCGGGCTCATTAGCGTCTTCTTTATCACTCTCATTCAAGGGGACATCTTCGGCCTCTTTCATGCCGGGTGAAATCTCCTTGTCTTTCGTTGTGTCGTGTGGGGGAGGTGATAAATCAACGACTCTCCCACTACGAAGAGTGGTCACAGCTTGACATTCCTCCTGATGTTCAGTAGAGGTGGAATTAACACGAGTTTGACCTTGGGGAGGTCTTTGGCCCTGGGCAGGAAACTTTCCCTTCTCTTGGACACTCAACGAGGATTTTATCTTTGACAAATTTGCATTTATGTCGCTAATCAGGTGATCAAATCTAGCATTGGTTGCAATCTAGCTATTGATAAATTGATTCATCGTATCCTCGAGAGTTCTTCGCTGTGGCGGGATATATGCTCCTTGAGGTGGTGGTGCTTGCACATTTCCCTTCATGTGTGGAGCTTGTTGAAAGTGTTGTGGCGGAGGAGGGGAAACATGTGAAGTGAGGTTCATCACAGCATGTTGTGTCCCATAGCTAAAACCAGGATGGTTTTTCCATGAAGGGTTGTAAGAATTCCTGTGCAGTGCACCGAAATTACCCTTAAATCCTCTTATACCACTAACTTTCTCTTGAAGCATCACTTTGTAGGCGGGTATAGTCGGGCATTCCTCAATTGAATGACCCGCCTCACAAAATCGCACACACCTTCTCGATGGGGTTTGGTATGGATCCAGTTGGTCCTCTTCCATATACCTCGCATAGGTCTCGAAATACTTTCTCAAGTGTATCTAATCGACTGTCCGTCATAGAATTCTTATCTACATGAAATAGACCGGACGCCGATGGGGTGGTGGCCACTTGACGATTTTGATTTTGAGCATTAGGATTAGATGTATCCCAGGATTGGGTAGTCTCTGTGACATACCTCAGGTGAAGCTCAGCATCGTGGGCGTCTAATTCGACAAGAGGACCACTACCCATGGTTTTAACGAGTTGTTTGGAATTAAGGTTCAGCCCATTATAGAGAAAGGAAATGATTTGCACTGTATCAAATCCATGATGGGGGCACGAAGTAACTAACTCATTGAAACGATCGTAACATCGATGAAATGTTTCATTTTTTGATTGTCTGAACGCTTGAATTTGAGCCTTTATGGAGATTGTTCGATGTGGTGGGAAGAATTTCTTAAGAAATTGTGACACCCCGCCTAATTAATCCCGGGTGATCAGTCCTAAATCAAGTTAGAACAGGTTTCTCATTTGGTCTATTCTTAGCATCACTGTCGTCTTATTATTTACTAACCACCTAAGTGAGAAAAATAGACTGGTGCCAATTTTTATCTTTCATTAATTAACAAACACCCATGCGGAATAAAACTATATAACAATGACAGAGAACTGAATTAATCATTCACAAGTAAAAATAATTGACCGAATAAACCAACGGTCCAAATAATAAATCCCATAAAGATAAGAATAAACCCTCAACAAGTCTTAATACAAATAAATGGAAAGTGAGAAACATGTTCGAATACTAATTATGAACTTCTACATTTAAGAATGAAGAATGAGGCGTCTATCAAAATCCCGCAACATCCACATATGCTGCAGCAACGGATCTCTGGAATATAGTCAAGGCTGGCGTCCCTGTGGTTGGACACCTAAAAGGTTTTTAAAAGTTTTTATAGCAAGGGTTAGTACCCAAAACATTTGAAAAACATTTAACAAATGATTAACTTGCAGTAATAAATAAATATGCATGCTCTTCATATTTTTAGATAATATCGCACTCTCTTGAGGACTTCCTTACCCTTCCTCTATTATACCCTACGAACGCTTTAATTTAATTACCTAGTTACTCATCTCATGGCTAGATAATTTACAAGGTTCCTTTATACCCACCCTACTCTAACTGAGTATGTAGTGATTTTGATATATAAGTTATTGGTAACATCAACTTAACTAAATCATTTCCCTTTTTATTCATATAACTTCTACATTCGTTATACCTGTGAAATCACTCACTTTTCATTAATATTCCGTATATAATTAATTATAAAATTATATACTTATAATCATATTCCAGCATTCACAATTATACTGTAATATATATAATAACTTGCAACCTCCCGAGTAAAAATACTCCCGGAATGTAAATTCTCTAAAGTGCTATCCCACTAGGTATACTCACATCGCCTAGTTATCCCAAGTCAGAATTTTCACACCAACTTGATAAAAATAAATAATTGGAGGCGGTCATATTCCTTCCCTGAAAGTGAGTTGTCCCTCACCCATATAACGGACGCTATGACCTCGGGAATATACTCACCCTACTCCTCAAGCTAGGGGATTCAACCACTACGCGCAACCTCCCCCTATAGCACTATAGTAACAAATATCTAATCACTGATATTAATTGAGCACACCATATATATATATACTAACGCCTCCATATATATAAATATAAAAGTCCCGGCTATACCGTTCACTAAAATCCGTAACATAAGCCTATTAAAATTATTAAGAGTTTATGGTCCAACTCTAAGTATTAATTAAATTGTACTTTAATTAATTTAGTTATTGTTGGTGTCTCCCCCACCATAAATTTGGACTTACTCCCGTAGCCCAAAATAAATTTACCCGAGTCACCATTCCCGACTCTAATTTATTAGCCTCAAACCCTAATTAATTTATCTACAATTAATTAGATTTAAACCCATGTATTTAATTTCTCAATAATTAATTACATAAGATTTATATATAAATTTTCCCTCTTATATACCCAACTGGCGAAACTGCCAGATTCTGGCGACCGTCGATCGATCGACCCAGACCGTCGATCGATCGATCGAACAGGTCTTCGTCTTCTTCGCGAAGACAGGGCAGCCATGGACGGATTTTCATAAACCCTAATCTCTTCTAACATGAGTTTTAAGCCATCTTATCACCAGAGCATACTAGAAACCTTATTAGGATTACCCAGAAAGCTTACAACATTCATCAATTCGTCCATAACCACTGATTTATAAATTTTGGGGAAAACCTATCTTTTTCCTTAAACCCATTTTTACTCCAAATTTCTTCATTAAATTCGTTTTAATTTATCTGAATATCATTCTAACAGATACACATCAATATTCCAATATCAGATTTTACATAACTCCTCATAATTTCGGGCCAATCAGATTCATGTTTTCTTTTGAATTATCAAAACCCCATGTTTATACCATGAACACCAAAACGAATTTTTAATTCATAACAGCACACAAATATGAATTTGAAAGACAGATTTTATGCTTATTGCAAGTTATTCACTTGCCTTAGGTTTCGTAGTGTCTGAATCTTCAATGGATTCCAAGGTTGAAAATGACCTAGTTGGTTCTTTGAGATCCCCAAATTGGCTTTGGCTGCTGCTAGGGTTTCCTAACCCTTTAATTCCTTTCTCTGTTTAAGCTTAGCCAGCCCTTATTTTCTTTTTATTAAGTTAATTAATCCATTCCCGTTTTTTGACTAATGGGCCAAGCCCAAGTGACCAAAATGTCCCCGAGTGGGCCCGACTATGTCTAAAAACGTCCCGTGACCCGTTTACTACCCCTGGGTACACTTTTCCGACTATCTCGACCCATCCGGACTCAACTATACACTCAGAATTTGCATCCGAATTAATTTATAGAAATACTTATCCCCCACCCAATATAGTCTATACCGACTTCTGGATGTGATAAGTACATATCTCGTCATTAATACTCGAAATGACGAAATTACATTATTACTATACGCTCAGTAAATAATTTTCCCTAAATATTAACCATTCAATCCCAGATTAATATTTATATATTATTCTATCATAATTAATTCATTAAATTACAACACACTAGTAATTTAGAATTTCCGAATTAATTAAATTTTAAATGTACCAAAAATACGGGGTGTTACATACTCCCCCCCTTATAAAGGAATTTCGTCCCCGAAATTAGATTGTACCTGCGTTGAAAAGCTCTGGATATTGTTCCCGCATATCCTCCTCTCGCTCCCAGGTAGACTCGTCAATATTGTGATGACCCCACTGTACTCTAACCAATGGAACAACCTTGGATCGTAATTTTCGCTCACTATGATCCAAAATAGCTACCGGCCTTTCCTCATACGAGATGTCTGGCTGTAAGTCGATCTCCTCGAGTGGAATGTGCCAAAAGGCTCTCTCGCTCCTTCGATATTTCTTCAGCGATGCCACATGGAATACATCGTGTATCCGCTGAAGATGTTCTGGTAACCCAAGCTTATACGCCACCGGTCCCACCCTCTCAATAATAGGGAAAGGTCCTACGTATCGCGGTGCTAACTTACCCTTCTTGCCGAACCTCATCGCCCCCTTCATTGGGGATACCCGGACTAAAACCTGGTCCCCAACTTCTAGCTCCACATGTCGTCGAGAAGCGTCAGCATAACTCTTTTGCATGTCCTGAGCTATCCGAATTCTTCCTCGAATCAGCTCTATCTTGGAAGATGTCTCTTGAACAATATCCGGCCCCAAGAGTTTGTTGTTCCCCACCTCTAACCAACAAACGGGTGAACGACAAGGTCTCCCGTACAGTGTCTCAAACGGTGCCATGCCAATCGTGAATTGGTAAGAGTTGTTATACGCAAACTCTACCAAAGGAAGATATTTCTCCCATCCTCCCCCGAAGTCCAAAATGCACATTCTGAGCATGTCTTCCAGCATCTGGTTAACTCTCTCAGTCTGTCCGTCCGTCTGTGGGTGATACGCTGTACTCAAGCGCAACTCCGTGCCCATTGCCTCCTGAAAGCTCTGCCAAAAGTGGGCGACAAAGATTTTATCTCGGTCGGATACAATATTTATAGGCACTCCATGCAGCTTAACAATCTCTGCTATGAATAGCTGTGCATAACGCATCGTCTCGAAGTCTGTGCATACCGGTAAAAAGTGGGCCACCTTAGGCAACCGATCCACAATAACCCATATGGAGTCGTGACCCCTCTGCGATACAGGTAACCCTGTGATGAAGTCCATGGAGATGCTCTCCCACTTCCACACGGGAATTTCTAATGGTTGTAGCATCCCTGATGGTCTCTGATGGTCAACTTTCACAAGTTGACATGTGGCACATTTCGAAACAAACTCCGCTATGTCCCGTTTCATTCCTGCCCACCAATACTGCCTCCTCATATCTTGGTACATTTTATCCCCATCGGGATGTACCGCAAATTTCGAACCATGGGATTCTGTCATAACAGCGTGCTTCAAATCCTCATCCTCTGGCACCATTAACCTCCCATTAAAGTGTAGGCCTCCTTCTGAGCTAATCGAGTAACCCTCTGCTCCTTTAGCTAACAACTGGCCCACCCTATCCCGGCAAACCTGATCCTCAGCCTGAGCCTTCACAACTCGCATAATGATCTCGGGTGTGATGGATAGAGCTGACATGCAAGCCCTGGCTACGTCATCCTCATATCGAAGCTCTCTCCACTTCGCTTTCCATACCTCTGCTATCTCCCCAATCGGCCTTCGGCTCAATGCGTCTGCTACCACATTGGCCTTACCAGGATGATACTGAATATCAAATTGGTAGTCCTTCACGAATTCTAGCCACCGCCTCTGCCTCATATTCAGATCCTTCTGTGTGAAGAGATACTGAAGAGACTTGTGATCCGTGAATAAAGTAAACTGCTCTCCTAAAAGATAATGCCTCCATATCCTCAAAACAAAAACGACCACTGCTAACTCTAGGTCGTGAGTGGGGTAATTCCTCTCGTGGGGCTTCAGCTTCCTGGAAGCATAAGCTATAGCCCTTTCCTCCTGCTGGAGCACACCCCCAAGACCCCGTAAGGATGCGTCTGTGTAAACCCGATACTCTAGCCCTCCCTCTGGTAATGCAAGCACGGGTGCATATGTCAACTTGTCCTTTAGCTCGTCGAACGCTAATTGACAACTATCATCCCACTTGAAAGGTACTCCTTTCCGAGTCAGATTCGTCAAAGGTCCTGCAATCTTAGAGAATCCCTTAATGAATCGCCTGTAGTAACCGGCCAAACCCAGAAAACTGCGTACCTCGGTCGGTGTCGTGGGCTGTCCCCACTCCCTCACCGCCGACACCTTATTCGGATCCACTGCAATACCCTGATCTGACACGACGTGACCAAGGAACTGTACCTCCCGAAGCCAGAATCCACACTTCCCTAATTTGGCATAGAGTTGATGATCCCTCAGTGTCTGCAAAACCATGCGCAAATGCTCTGCGTGCTCCTCCTCGGTGCGCTAGTAGATTAGGATGTCATCAATGAACACGATGACAAACTGATCTAAGTGCTCTCTGAAAACCCTGTTCATGAGGTCCATGAACACTGCTGGTGCATTGGTGAGCCCGAAGGGCATCACCCTGAACTCATATGATCCATACCGCGACAAGATGGCGGTCTTAGGAACATCCCCCTCTCGGATACGCAGTTGATGATACCCTGACCTCAAGTCGACCTTGGAGAATTAAGACGACCCTCTCAATTGGTCACATAAATCATCGATCCGAGGCAACGGATATTTATTCCGTATCGTCACCTTGTTCAGCTCCCTATAATCCACGCACAAGCGGAGTGAACCATCTCGCTTCTTCACAAACAATATCGGCGCACCCCACGGCGATGTACTCCTCCGAATAAAACCCTGACCCAGTAGTTGCTGAATCTGTTCCCTCAATTCCCGCATCTCTGAAGGGGCCATTCGGTAAGGTGCCCGAGCAATCGGTCTCGTCCCCGGAGCCAAATCGATAACAAATTCGATTTCTCTGCTAGGTGGTAATCCTGGTATTTCCTGGAATACATCCTCAAAGTCCCTCACTACCGGAATAGAGTCTAAAGGAACTACCACTTCCTGTGAGGTTTCCTCCTCAATGTAATATAAATGAGCGGTCGAGCCTCCCTCTGGGCGAGGCATCGCCACAACAAACATCTCTTGTCCCGGAATGGAAAAAATAATGCTCCCTCCGAAGCAATCAATCATGGCTCTATAGTCAACGAGCCAATCCATACCGATAATCACATCGTGGACATGCATATCTAATACCAACATGTCCGCAGGTAATGTCAAACCACCAATCTCCACCCCCACTCCCCGGCATATAAAGAATATAAGCGACCCATTCCCCAATGGTGAGTCGACACACGTAACAGTGCTCTCCGCGGTGGCTAACAACCCTAAAGCCTTCGCGAAATGTGTAGCTATAAAGCAATGTGTAGCCCCCGTATCAAACAATACCCGACCCATAGTGCCATGGATAGAAAATGTACCCTCGATCGCGGGCGGCGCCTTCTGTGCTGGGGGATTAGGAACATCCCGAACGTTATACACACGTCCGTAGTGCATTTGCCCCTGCTGCTGTGGGGCGGGTGGGGCTGGTGCTGCTAGCGGCATCTGACCCTGTTGCCCCTGCTGGGCACCCTGCTGCTGGCCTCTGCCCCTCTGCGGGCACTCCCTCTTGAAGTGTCCTGGTTGGCCACAGGAGAAACAACGTTTCTGGTCGTCACCCTGCCGTTGGCCCTGCTGGCCCTGACGTTGCTGGCCCGGTTGGCCTCCCCCGTTGTTCCCTTGGCCCTGACGGCTGTGAGGAACCTGCTGTTGCTGATTAGGGCCTGGTTGCCCCTGCCTGAACCCCTGTCCTCCCGGTCGGAACCCACCAGGCTTAAACTTCTTAGCCTAATTCCCTTGCTGAATGATAACCTGCTGCTGTGTGCCACTCGTCTCACTACTAGTGACCGCCTTGCCCTGCTGGCTCGGCTCACCTGCCTTCTTGTTCCCCTTAGCATAGAAACGATGATCCTGGCAATGTACAAGTGCGGCATTAACGACATCTGTATAAGTCACTAACGCCGGATTCCCAATCAAGTGTTGCCTGATTCTCCAGGCTAGGCCATCCATGAACTTTGACTTCTTCCGCTCCTCATCGCTCGCCTTATTTGGCACAAAGTTTTCCAAACGGGTGAACTCCTCCTCATATTCTGCTACTGACCTGTCACCCTGTACCAACTCGCTGAATTTATTTCTCATCTCAGACTCTACTGCTGTAGGGAAGTACTTGTGGTCAAACCGCACCCAGAATTCAGAAATCGGCATCAAATCCTGCTCCTCGGCGGTGGTTACGGACTCCCACCACTGTAAGGCTGCCCCCGACAGACGAAAGGTGGTCAGCATCTGTTTCTGCACCTCTGTACCCTCTAACATGCGCAGATGGCGCTGAATGTTCTTCTTCCAGTCACAAGCCTCGACCACATTGGTGCTACCTCGAAACTCAGGTGGGTGACCCTTCTGAAAGGTCTCCCTCACTCGCTGCCAAGATGGTGGCCCTACTGGAGCCTAAACTGCTGGAGCCAATGGAGGCGGTGCCTGAGGCTGTGGAAAATGAGCTGCCATAGCTCGCATCGCTGTCTCGACCGCTTGGGCCACTATCACTGCCACCTGAGTGGTAGAAATTAACTCGGGTGGGGGGGGGGTGGTGGTGGCGGTACCGGTGGCTCCTGGCGAGCCTCCCTCACCTCATCTCTAGCCTCAGCCCTTTCCGCTCTCTGTCTCTTTGGCGGCATCTGAAATGGATTGAATTGTATAAGTACACAATTTATACAAAAACTAATAGCAGGAATACGATATCTCACAAGCGGAAAATATAATCAACAGTCCTAATAATAGGGCTCTATAACAACCGAACGCTACGCTGAAACGTAGAAAGCCGCACAGATCCTAAGGACTCTAGAACCTGATGCTCTGATACCATCTGTGACACCCTGCCTAATTAATCCCGAGTGATCAGTCCTAAATCAAGTTAGAACAGGTTTCTCATTTGGTCCATTCTTAGCATCACTGTCGTCTTATTATTTACTAACCACCTAAGTGAGAAAAATAGACTGGTGCCAATTTTTATCTTTCATTAATTAACAAACACCCATGCGGAAATAAAACTATATAACAATCACAGATAACTGAATTAATCATTCACAAGTAAAAATAATTGACCGAATAAACCAACGGTCCAAATAATAAATCCCATAAAGATAAGAATAAACCCTCAACAAGTCTTAATACAAATAAATGGAAAGTGAGCAACATGCTCGAATACTAATTATGAACTTCTACATTTAAGAATGAAGAATGAGGCGTCTATCAAAATCCCGCAACATCCACATATGCTGCAGCAACGGATCTCTGGAATATAGTCAAGGCTGGCGTCCCTGTGGTTGGACACCTAAAAGGTTTTTAAAAGTTTTTATAGCAAGGGTTAGTACCCAAAACATTTGAAAAACATTTAACAAATGATTAAATTGCAGTAATAAATAAATATGCATGCTCTTCATATTTTTAGATAATATCGCACTCTCTTGAGGACTTCCTTACCCTTCCTCTATTATACCCTACGAACGCTTTAATTTAATTACCTAGTTACTCATCTCATGGCTAGATAATTTACAAGGTTCCTTTATACCCACCCTACTCTAACTGAGTATGTAGTGATTTTGATATATAAGTTATTGGTAACATCAACTTAACTAAATCATTTCCCTTTTTATTCATATAACTTCTACATTCGTTATACCTGTGAAATCACTCACTTTTCATTAATATTCCGTATATAATTAATTATAAAATTATATACTTATAATCATATTCCAGCATTCACAATCATACTGTAATATATATAATAACTTGCAACCTCCCGAGTAAAAATACTCCCGGAATGTAAATTCTATAAAGTGCTATCCCACTAGGTATACTCACATCGCCTAGTTATCCCAAGTCAGAATTTTCACACCAACTTGATAAAAATAAATAATTGGAGGCGGTCATATTCCTTCCCTGAAAGTGAGTTGTCCCTCACCCATATAACGGACGCTATGACCTCGGGAATATACTCACCCTACTCCTCAAGCTAGGGGATTCATCCACTACGTGCAACCTCCCCCTATAGCACTATAGTAACAAATATCTAATCACTGATATTAATTGAGCACACCATATATATATATATACTAACGCCTCCATATATATAAATATAAAAGTCCCGGCTATACCGTTCACTAAAATCCGTAACATAAGCCTATTAAAATTATTAAGAGTTTATGGTCCAACTCTAAGTATTAATTAAATTGTACTTTAATTAATTTAGTTATTGTTGGTGTCTCCCCCACCATAAATTTGGACTTACTCCCGTAGCCCAAAATAAATTTACCCGAGTCACCATTCCCGACTCTAATTTATTAGCCTCAAACCCTAATTAATTTATCTACAATTAATTAGATTTAAACCCATGTATTTAATTTCTCAATAATTAATTACATAAGATTTATATATAAATTTTCCCTCTTATATACCCAACTGGCGAAACTGCCAGATTCTGGCAACCGTCGATCGATCGACCCAGACCGTCGATCGATCGATCGAACAGGTCTTCGTCTTCTTCGCGAAGACAGGGCAGCCATGGACGGATTTTCATAAACCCTAATCTCTTCTAACATGAGTTTTAAGCCATCTTATCACCAGAGCATACTAGAAACCTTATTAGGATTACCCAGAAAGCTTACAACATTCATCAATTCGTCCATAAACTACTGATTTATAAATTTTGGGGAAAACCTATCTTTTTCCTTAAACCCATTTTTACTCCAAATTTCTTCATTAAATTCGTTTTAATTTATCTGAATATCATCCTAACAGATACACATCAATATTCCAATATCAGATTTTACATAACTCCTCATAATTTCGGGCCAATCAGATTCATGTTTTCTTTTGAATTATCAAAACCCCATGTTTATACCATGAACACCAAAACGAATTTTTAATTCATAACAGCACACAAATATGAATTTGAAAGACAGATTTTATGCTTATTGCAAGTTATTCACTTGCCTTAGGTTTCGTAGTGTCTGAATCTTCAATGGATTCCAAGGTTGAAAATGACCTAGTTGGTTCTTTGAGATCCCCAAATTGGCTTTGGCTGCTGCTAGGGTTTCCTAACCCTTTAATTCCTTTCTCTGCTTAAGCTTAGCGAACCCTTATTTTCTTTTTATTAAGTTAATTAATCCATTCCCGTTTTTTGACTAATGGGCCAAGCCCAAGTGACCAAAATGTCCCCGAGTGGGCCCGACTATGTCTAAAAACGTCCCGTGACCCGTTTACTACCCCTGGGTACACTTTTCCGACTATCTCGGCCCATCCGGACTCAACTGTACACTCAGAATTTGCATCCGAATTAATTTATAGAAATACTTATCCCCCACCCAATATAGTCTATACCGACTTCTGGATGTGATAAGTACATATCTCGTCATTAATACTCGAAATGACGAAATTACATTATTACTATACGCTCAGTAAATAATTTTCCCTAAATATTAACCATTCAATCCCAGATTAATATTTATATATTATTCTATCATAATTAATTCATTAAATTACAACACACTAGTAATTTAGAATTTCCGAATTAACTACATTTTAAATGTACCAAAAATACGGGGTGTTACAAAAATCTAGATTACAACTCGTTCCAAGATGGGATCGAGCTTGGAGGTAAAGACCATAGTCAGGTCTTAGCTTTATCTTTTAGCGAGAAGGGGAAGAGTTTGAGGCGGGTCACCTCTTGTGTGCAAGTTTGATCATTGAGAGTATCACACACATCCTCGAATTCCCTGATATGGAGATATGGCCTTTCAGAATCCATACCATGGTAATGGGGTAACATTTGGATCATCCCATTTTTAAAACGAAATTGCCCGGCATTATATGGGAGTATAATGCATCCCGGAGTGACAGTGCGCTCAGGATATAAGATTTCTCTCAGCGGGCGATATGGGGCCTCTTCCTCACCGGTGGCTGCACTACCGTGTTGAGACATCTCTCTCTCTCTCTCTTAAAGACTCGGAGTCCTCACTTGGTGTGCTCGAAGTGTGCTCGGAGGTGTGTCCTAAGAAGGAAAATGGAGTGTTATTTGAGATTGAGTGTGACGGTGTGGGAGGGGGAATCCAGAACTGTGGGGCGTTAGGAGTGTGATGGATATCGGGGTCGTACTTAACTATTGGATTTCGTGAATGTTGGTTGGAGTATTATGGAGTGTGGGAGTGAGTTCAGAATTTTGCATTAATAGCTTATGAGAGCTGGTGATGAATCTTTTTGTGCTTTTTGAAATTTTTATTTGTTTTTTTGGATTTTTTTTTGGAGATTTTTGGTGAAAGCTTTAGATTGAATCGATTTAATCCTAAGTCTACCTAATTCCCCTGTAACGGCTCCAAAAACTTGACGCGACTTAGAAAGTATCTCTAATGTGCGTTCTCTTCTAGGCTCAAGTGCAAGCCTGTCGCGTTAGGAATAAACCCGGTAAGTCGGGATCGTATCCTCAGGGAAATAGGACAACAGAGTTGTGACGACGTTGGATACACAAGGAAATCCTAACTCTGAATCTAAAGGAAAAAGAAAATTGATTTGGTTTGTGGAATGACTATATTAGATGCAATTATGAAATTATGAAAATGTGTAATTATACTAAATTACCTAAATACTGATGAATACTGATTTAAAACTTTAAACTATGTGATGAGAAAAACAGGACGGGAATGCAATCCCCCAACCCTAGTGTATTGCATGTAAAATACTAATCGTAAATTTAACTGATTAATTAGATCCAGAATTTATTACTCCCAAGCATTACATATATGAGGTTCAAGCCCGCACCATACTTAATCAGAGGATGAGTAAATCGTTATCGCGATAGTTACACTCGAATTGCATTCTAAAGCATCCCGGTTACCCTGAAGCAAACGAGATCCAAAGATCTACAATTGCCGTGTTCCTACGCAATACGGTCATAATAAATCACTAAATTCAGAGGATTAATGTTATACACATGCAACAGTCACATCAGGCTGGGTTCATGTATCCCGACTTTGAAAAGTCTAGCCTATCATGCTGAAAGTAATGAAAACGATCTTTGAATTGTAGAAAACCATGATTAAACTAAGGAAGAATTTGTGGAATGATGTAGAAAGGAGTTAAACGGAGGAAATAACTCACTAATCTTACCAAAGCATTAAAAGCAGCAATTAAGAACACTTGTAATCACATAAATCTGAATAATCTTCAATCTTGGAATTAAAAGAATAAACTATCTCTAAACAAGGGTTTTCTGAAAAGAATGGAAAATTATATTAATTCTCTGTGTACTAAAAACGATAATAACTTGGGTTTATATACCCTACAAAACTTCAGGATTTTTAGTTGCACTAGGACTCTCCATTAGAGAAAGATAACAAAATTAAAACTCGACATCCGGACAGGTCCGGGACTCCTGCGAATCGGTCTGCCTTTGACGTTTTTTTCTCAAACTTTGACTGCTCATATCTTTCTCACCAGGACTCTGATTGAGGTGCTGTTTCTTCTTATGTGCTCATGAACTTGATATTTTCAACTTCTCTTTAGGTGCCTCATACGAATTCCAGGTAGAAATTACACTTTTTCCCTTTTGACTTTCCTTATTTTCTTTCTTGATTCTTCTGATTTCTTTCTTCCTTTAATTGACATCAAATACCTGTAAAATAATACGAAATACCAGAAACTTGGTGTACTCATTAGGATAAGTCAGTAGCAAGATTATGAGATAAAATCAAATCGATTATGTTGTTCGAGGTGCAAAAAGTAACTAAATTAAGGTATAAAATGGGAAGAATTTAGGCCTAATCACTCGGCCATATGGAAAGCCAAGACTGTAAGAGAATCACCTATTCAGCAAGCACCATCCTCGTACTCTATCACTGTCGATAATCGGAGTGACCCAGTTAATCCAACCTTGGCCCGATCTATTCAGCGGAGGTCATACTTATGACTGAGCATTGGACCATCTTATTGGAACTAGCAACCATGTATCCTTCCAGATCGAGGTTGCAATGGGTGATACCAAGCAGCACGAGCATATGCAAGTGCAGAAGAGGCATGTACACATAGACAATTCTATTACAACAAGATCATTCCCTCATGTAAGGGAATATTACATCATTATTGTATCCATGTGCCAAGGACATGTGTCTGCATCTTATTGGGAGCTTCCTCATGGACATGCTAATTACATGTTTGGGGGTACATTACACCTCCCAAGCCCTATATATACACTTCATCTTCTCTATGAGAAGGGATCCTTAATTGATAACCCTAACAAAACTCTGTCCAGTTGTATACAGAAGACATAGAGAGCTTTGAGTGTTGTATCCATGGACATTAGTGCCCTTATTTAGTGGATTTCTCACACACTCACATAGTGGATGTAGGCCTAATTGGTTGAACCACTTTAAATCATTGAGTTCATCTTCTTATCCTCATATACTTCTCTCATATATATACATATATTCATCTCCATTGTTGTTTTGTGGTTGAGCTTAAGCTATTAATAATCTCATCTTGATCTGGTGGTGCTGATTACAGAATCATCATTTAGTTGAGACACACTTATGCCATATGAGTGTGGAAAGCTTATTGTGTTTAGTGTCTTGTGTGGTCTATATACCTATATATATGTGTGTGATTATGCTTCATTGATATATTTTAATGCTTATATGTATGGAATCATTTTCTTTGAGTCTTTGCTTTTTCATCTATTCCTTGTATGCGATTTATTCATATCAATATATATCTTGTTGTGATTTTTTATTTGTATCCCATGATCATTTGAGTTCTTTCTAGTGAAATCATTTTGCTATCGCATCATAGTTGGTATATATTCTTACTTTTGTGGATTAGTTGTTCTTGTGTTGTCATGTTGCTTTGTTGTTCTTGTATCACTATACACCATTGCATGATATAGTTGTTTTTCCTTTATGTCGATCCCTTGTTTTACTTAGGGGTGAATTTATTTAAATTGGGGAGAAATTAATTATTTTATGAAAATAATCTTTATCTATTCCAAAACAAAAAAGGGGAAGAAATGGTATCTAACCCTTTCATTATGAAGATATAACTTAGAGGGAGACGTCTTTTCTTAGGTACACATTGTTAGACAAAGGGGGAGGATTTAAATATGCAATTTATTTTGTTATATTCCCTTTGCGTTTTATGGTGTGTTTAAGTGTGCAGGTTTTCATCCATGCGGTAAAGTTTTTAATGCAAATATTCTTAGAATATGTATCGATCAAGCGTCTGCATTTTTTTCTTTTGGGTTGGAATCATCTGTTTTTTTTTTTTGGGGGGGGGGGGGGGGGTTGGGATTGAGTCTTTTAGATGAGCTTGATGGCCCGTAGTATTTTATTTTTGGTTTTGTTTCAAAAAAGCCAAAAGAGGAGATTTGTAAGGACAAATTTCTAATTGAGTCAATTTGTGTTTGTTGGCTTAATTTCAGATAAAACTATTTGAGTCATTGGATAGGAGTTGTATTTGTGACCTTTCAAGCCTATGACATTTTTGTTAAAGATGTAGTATCCAAGTTGAAGAGATCACATCCTATATTGTGTTTCGTTCCTCAATTTCATCATAACAGACCAAGGATCTCTAAGGTACGAATGCATATTTTATGTTGAGCCTTGGATATTTATTTGTTGGGTGTTTGTTTCTTGTTAAACCTTTTTAAAATAATTTTACATGTTTTTAAAAAATATTTTAATTTTTCTTTAGGTCGTTAGATTCACTTTTCCAAGTTTTTAGAACGAGATTTTGCCCACGTTCGAATGACAATTCGAACGAGACCCTTTTGTCTACGTTGTTTTCTCGTTAGAAGTCTCGTTTGAACGACCTTGTTAGAATGATGTTGTTCAAATGACACTTCAAATGAGATTGTGATGAAATTTTGTTAGAAGTCTCGTTCGAGCTAAGACTTCAAACGAGATTGGTACGAATCTCAAAAATTCATCTTTTTGACAGTTTTCTGTCCTTAACTCCCCACTACTCTTATCACCCATTTAAGGAGTACGGGATTACGATTTTAAAAAGGACTTTTCCAATCTTTAAAGTGAAGAAACTCCTCCAAAAGTCCTTAGATGTTTGTTAATCATTTATGATCATTTTTATCAAATACAAACCAAAGTTTACACCAAATTATTTTTATCCAAGCTTCAACATACAAATATGTTTTGAGATCATATTTTCGCACCAGGTTTATCATTCCCAACATCTTTGAAGATTGTTTCTTGTGGAATATTTTGTGTTCATTGGTGTACATACGGTGGACTCCGTATGTTTTACGGTTGCAATGCCCCATTGGTGGACTCCGAGACGTAGGTGGACTCCTTCATTGTCACTAGGTAGAGGTGGAAGGGACAAAGAGCATCAATTATTGCGAAGGTGTCGAGCCATTGAGTAAGTCTTTTGTCATGTCCTTGTATGAAATTCGTACTTAGTGGACTTGTGGTTGGGTCATTCGAGATTTTTTCCATTGTGAGTTTTCCTCGTACATCGCGGCGTTATAGTTATGCATTTTATCTTGCAAGTTCTCACATAGATGCATGCTTAGGTTTAACAAGATAAAATTAGTTTAATCTCAATAATGGTGTAATGGGTGCTTAATTAATTTGGGTAATTTAGTTTAATTTAATTTAAGTTGGAAGTATTAATTTGGCAAATTAATGTTTAGTTTGGTTAGTATAAATTTCAATTTGAATTGAAGTAATGTTTAAGAAGAGTTAATTTAATTTGGAAGAATTTTAAAATTTGGAATATTTGGTGAACCATCCCTAACAAGTAATTTGGTTGATGAGCCGTCCTTAGCTCCTTGTTGATGATAAATATGAGAACTTTACCTGGGGTAACCCCGATGGCACTTTTCTGAGGACTTAGCCTCACTCTGAAAACGTGAAGCCTTTGGAAAATGTTCTAGAGTGCGGTAATATGTCCTTTGCGATCCTTTGATTTGATGATCATGACATCCATGTACACCTATACTTCCATGTGTATGAGGTCATGGAGGATGGTTTTTGCTTCTCTCTGTTAAGTTTCCCAGCATTTTTTAGACTTAAAGGCATTACTGTGTAGTAGTATGTTCCCCATGGGGTGATGAACCCGGTCTTTTCTTGGTGGTCGGGATGCATTTTTATCTAGTTATACCTAACTAAACCATACATAAATTATTTGATCACATTCCTGGTTATGTTTTTCACCCATAGGATTACATGCGGCAGAGGAAAATCATAAAATTTAGCTAAGAATGGTTGAGATCTCTGTAAGCTAAGCACATTCAGACCTTACCATCAGTCTTAGGTACGAGCATAATGTTGGCTAACCACGTTGGGTATTCCATTACTGGGATGAATTTGATGCAGATTTATTTCTCTAATTCTTCCTTAACCTTAAAATACCATTCGTGTATCAGCCTATGGAGTCTCTGTTTGTTAGGATTTGCATTAGGGAGAGTCAATATCTCATTCATAACAATGGATGGTGTAAGAGGGTAGTCCTCTTGAAGCCTGGGAGTATAGTACTACCTGTATAGGTGTGACCCCTATAGGTATGGTAATAAACGATAACCCAAGTACTCTTTAACAAAGAAAAATGAACACACAATATTTTATATAATCAACACTCAGATTGCTCACAAATCTCTCGTGTATAACTCACATAATAATAAAGGAAACTCAGTATCAAGTCATTCAAAAAGAGAGAGAAGTAAGCACCCTAGATACACCTTGGCATGCAGCCAACACAACAACAACCTCTGATATATCTCTGGTTAGCTATTAAAATCTTTACAATAAATGACAAGGGTGGGTGAGTAACTTTCTCTGTTTTGCAATAACTTCTCGTGAAATCTCTCTTTCTCTTTAGTAAAAAACTCTCTAGAAAAAACTCTTTCTTTCAGAAGTATATGAGGACAATAAATAACCCCACACCTTTTCCAAGATGTATAAGTCCTTCACAGATGTGAAAGATATCCCCCTCGCACTTTACGTCACAAGAATTAAATGCTTGATGGGTCATCACACTCTACGTCATGATCATTAAATGTCGGGACATGCCTTTTACCTAACCACTGTGCGTTAGAGGACTGTCACCACAGAGGTGGATCACCAAAATGTTTGACAGGCCCAATACCACAGTGGTTTACTCAAGTTTGGATTGAACAATGGTTAGTTGGGTGGTGAAATCACCTAAAGTAGATGTGACATTTGGTAGAGGATTGTTTGGCTCAAAGCTCAATATACGATGGAACTTAAGGATATTCTACGCAAGCTTCCACGATGAAAGATCTCTCGGTATTTTACCAGGTGTATCTAAGATGGTCAAGTCTCTCCCAGGCCCTACCAGGTCTGGTCTCTCGTGAGTACCGTTTGACCTCACACTCAATATTACAATCGTTACAACATTAAAAACAATGTATTTAAAAGATACAATTTGACTAAGTAAGAATGAAAGATAAAGAAGAGCTCTCTCGACAAGTTTCCTCATTGAGATGCACACTGAGCTTCCTCGCTGAGCTATTTCACTGCGCTGCCTCGCTGATATGACTCACTAAGCTGCCTCGTTGTCTTCATGATGATTCCTTCTCTTGATTCTCTTCTATTAATTGGGGAAGCTTTCTCTAATTTAGAGATTACCTTCAAGCCCCCTACATTTGCCCCTTTGTGTAGAGATTTGTCGCGAGCACAAGAAATGTCGGCACAAAAATTTCTCAATTCGAGGGACCGCCTTCATTTGCGAGCTCAAATTCTTCATTATCCGCCTTCGTTGCAACTACGGCCGCTATTGCTGTTAGAAAAAAGTTAAAGTCTCCCTGATGTACCTAAACCAAAGCTCTGCAATATCTGGGCATATGGTGAGGGAACATCATAAATTTTTTCTGTTGTTATATCCTATTTGTTTTGTCTTCTTCATTGTTTGTTGGAATTCTCCCAAAGTACATGTGAATCCTTTCTCTCATCGTTCTAACTTCTCAAAAAAAAATCCCCAATCTGTTTCATTCCATTCCATCATTAAGTGAACTTCTAGTGAGGGGACATTTTCGTTAGGCCTTCCCCTAGTAACATGAATTCTCTCTATTATCTCTTTGTAAAAAAATTCTCGACATTTGAACTTGTAAAATTCTCCCCGATACATTTGAGCTATGGTCATCACCCTTTCAACTTGTTCAAAAAAAGAAAGAATTCTCCCCAATGTACCTAAACCAAAGTTATATTCATTTGGAATTATGGCGAAGGGACATCGTGAATTTTTTAAACTATGCTATGAGAAACCTGTTATTCTTGGGAGGTCAAAATTCTCCCTGATGCATCTTCAACCTGTTGTATCATCGTTCAGTCTTACAGTGTGAGAACTTTCTTTAATTGGGCATTTTGGTTTTAATATATTTCAAAAGTTTTGGCACCAAAAATCATTACTTCTTTTGAAAGAAACCCTCTCTCTCTCTCTCTCCCTCTCTCTCTCTCAAGCGTCACCTCATTAATGACGTGAGATTATTTTTTCAACTGTCAGGGCAATCCCTGAAGTGTCACGTGTACATTTGTAATCATTATGGGCGGCCACACACATGCTTTAGTGGGAAAACTAAGTCGTATGTTTTCATTCCAAACTTTTAATACCTCAAACACTTACCCTTTTCTTTTTCACGCTTTCGAGAGAGAAAAAGATTTTCTTCCGCCATTGTTGCTTAAGCCCTCACCTTAATCTTCTTCTCTTTGCCATCTTCACCTCCTGTTGATCCATTATTCCAAGCCTACCCTTTCTTCTTGCCACCATTACCTCACCTCAAACTCCCATGGATTCTTCGTCTGTTGCTCCAGGTTCCCCATCCACTATTGTTTCTACTTCCACCGCTACTACTCCTTTCACCACTTTAGACGTCGCCGACCTTGTGGTAGCTCACCAAGAGAAACTCTACTTTTATCGTCACTCTCATATTTTTACCAAGGGCGACGAATACTCAACCATTTGCAAAACCATCATTTTTAATGCCAAGTGTGATTCCTTGACACTTGGTGATGAAGATGACAATGCTGACATTTTGGGTTTCTTCCCCCAGAGGGGACTTTGCATTTTTACCTTAACCGTGGTGACTTCCCTTGTTCCCAGATAGACTTCGAAGGGCCAGGAGGCTCCCCAACCCATTTTTTTGCCTGGAACATGTATATGCAGACAACTTATGTTGATGCCCTCGTAAAGGTTTGTCTCCATCGGACTACATTGTTTGGTGATTTTACCCTGCCCAAACACAACAGTGCACTTTAAGTACTTGTATCTCGCTGGAACGTTACAACTCACACCTTCATGGATGAATGGGGAGATTTTACCATTACACTAAAAGATGTCTGTGAGCTGCTTTGGCTTGATCCCATTGGTACCTCGACTTATTTTGATGAGGCTTTAAAGTTCGAAGAGACTACGGTTAGGGTAACCTTGGATCAAATATGACGAAGTTGCATAGGGTCTTCCAATAATGTTATATTATACCCTATCATCGGTTATTTCTTTCAAGCTCCTTCTGAAAAGGATGGTTCCTCTAGTTTTGATAAAGGCAAAGGTACACCTTTAGAGTTACCAACTTACATACTTCTTATCCTTTCCCTTTTTTTGCTGCCTGGGAAACCCAATGACCAGCCCCGAAGGGGCCTCATCAACATCTCTATTTGTTTAGCTAGGGGGTTCAAGCTCCCTCTGGCAGCCATGGAATTGTAGTCCCTATATACTTTGTTGGACAGGACCCACTTAGATATGGAGAGGTCCCTTGGCCGCTATAACTTGGCCAATTTTGCCAATACCATAATCCTGACAGGTTTCCTCTATAGTCGTTATCCATAGATATCTACTGCTGAAAATCCTTACCCAATTCGCATAGACCTCAATCCCCATCAGTTATTTTGATTTCATAATAAGTAGAGACGAAAGGACATTCTTCCCATTATTGATAGGCCCAGTTTATTTGTCATGCATCCCTATGACGAAGATTTTTTTGCCCAAACTTGGTCCTTCTTTACCCATGCAGACAGAACAGTTCAAGTCACTTCGAAAAAGCTCATCAACGAAGATCCTTCCTTTGTCGTTGTGCTCCTGTTAACCCTAAGTTATCTTCCTTCTTAAATCAAGTGGGGATACATCTCAAAACAATACAACCCCAATCGCTGATCTTGTCAATTTGGCTTCGACCAAGGGCTCCTCGCCCTATTTTCCAAGAATCCCAGGCTAGGGCTACTTTTTCTGAGGCCTGTTCTTTTTATACTACCTCAGATTCCTCCTCTGTTTGTTCGGCAATTGTTGGTCAAATCACCATCCGCAAGATAATAAGGAAGGGTGATGTAACTTCTTTTTTTACTACCAAATATTGACCGATAAATATGGATAGGATTAGAGAATTCATTCAAAGTCCCCCAGTTTACCCTCATGTTCTCACTTTCCTACCCTCAAAGTTGGGACTCAAAGGCAATTATGTACTGGGGTTAAGTTCCCTCTGAGCAGCAATCCTAAAGATCCCCCCAGTGAGATGCCTCCTTACTTCCCTGTGGTTGTTATGGCTTCCCCCAAAGTTAAAAATGCTCCAGCTCAGAAAATAACTACCCCTGGAGAAGAAGCCTTTAGAGAAGGTACTGTTACCGAAGGTCCTTCTGGCGAGGGCCCTTCTCAACCTCCTTTAAAAAGATCAAGAACAAGAAAAGGTGGGACTTCCTCAAAATCCAAATCTAACTCCAAGTCCCAAGTCCCTGTGGATGCCTTTCCATTTTCTTATGTTCCCCATCCCATGTCTACAGACTTAAGTAGGGAGATACGAGAAAAATGTCAAGCAGAGCTTGCACGGGTTCAACGTGAGTTCCAACGACGCATTCCTCCCATTCCTTTCCTTAAATCATTTCCCATAATATATGTAGATCCCACTGAGGGAGCCAGGTCAAGGAGAAGAATTTCTAGAGTCCCCTCTGTTACTGGTGTTTCTGGTACCCAGAGGAAGACTTTGGGTATAAAAACCCAGAAGAAACGTGCACACAAACTGTAACCACCACTCACTGCCCCTGTTCCCAAAAACTCTCCTCTTCCATCTCCCCTTGTGCCCATTACCCTTGATAACAGCCCTGAAGTTGAGCGTTGTCCCACTGAAGGAGATTTTTTAGTTCCTTCATCGCTTCTTTTCCCATGATCATTTCGTCCCACTCTTCTCCAGAGCAAGAGGTATGTTTACCAACATTTAGTTATTTCTAACTTAGTAATGTATATTCTATAACACTTGTGCAAACAACTTATCTTTGTAGCAGGGTGACATAGATATACCTTCTCCACCTGCGAGCCCTTTTGTGGGAGGACATTTTGGTGTTGCTAGGACTGTTGCATCTCCTCCCTGTTCTCCCATGATTGGGCTGACCTATTCTCGCTATTCTGCCTCCCAACATACAGTGGAGGCTTCCAGGAGAGCTGATGTCTTTGTGGAATCCTTGGAGCTTCTTATCAGCTAGAGGAGACTCCTTTGGTTTCTTATGAGGCATCTCCCCTTCATGTGGTTCCTCTAAATGTTATTCCATAATCTTCAAGTCCTTAAGAGGTAATAGTTTTTCCTCTTTTAGCTATCTTTTCCACTTGGTTGTATTGTATTCTTAGCATATTCTTGGCTTTTAGGTTATATCTACTTCTAACCTAGCCCCATCTCTCGTTGGGTCACTTCTTCAGTTCCCTCTGGTGAGACATGTCATTGGGTTTGCCCCTTTTCCTAACATTACTGAGGTAAGCTAACTTCTTGTACCTTTGCCCCCTTTTATGTGGTGTTTTTTTTAACACTTTAATATTGTTTGCAGCTTTGTCCAGGTCTGAATCCTTCCCCTCTTTCTGAGGCTCCCTAGGTTCCTCAGGCTACCTTTAGAGCTTAATACATCTGAAATTCAAATGACTTCGGTGGATCCTTCCATAATCTTGGCACTTGTGCTTTTTCATGAGGAAGGTGCATCTCCAAGGGCTGAGGTTCCTCTTTCTGAAGGTTCAACTGAAACTCAGAAAGATGTTGAGTTTGTTAGCCCTCTTACTCCTGCAGTTGTTACCCCTGCAGTTGTTACTGAGGTATTTACTGCCTTCTCCCTCTTTTATGTAAGGCTTATCATTATGCTCGTTAAAACGAAGTATAAGAAAGCAAAATTTAGCTTCATTGATAATGAAAACTACTTATTAAGGTTCTTCACAAATTCTCACCTTCAAGGTGACTTAACAATGAAAAACACACTAGTTAAGGTTTTTCCTAAAATGCACCTATAATGGTGGCTTAGCAATGAAAATACACTTGTTAAGATTTTCTCAAACTCCACCTATAACGGTGACTGAATAATGAAAACCACTTGTTAATATTTTTCTCAAACTCCACCTATAATGGTGACTTAACAATGAAAAACACTTATTAAGATTTTCCTCAAACTCCACCTATAACGGTGACTTAACAATGAAAACGCACTTGTTAAGATTTTTCTTAAACTCCACCTATAACGGTGACTTAACAATGAGAAACACTTGTTAATATTTTTCGCAAACTCATTCTTATTTATATCATTTTAGGTTATGAGGTAACCTTCTCCTGCCAAAGAGCCCTCGCAACGTGGTCCTTTGAATGTTTCCTCTACTCATCAAGGACCATTAACTTCAGAGGAAACCAGTCCTAATGATCGTGGTTCCACTTCAGATCTACTAGTTGATAGTGAGTCCGGTTATAAGGTCCCTCTACCCAATATGTCTCCTTATGACTTCTGACTTATAGTCCTTCTCCAGTCTCCACAAGTCTCTGCGTGCAATCGTTTAATCATTGAACAAATCGCGACTTATCACCCTCAGACCTTCACTGCTGACTGCTTTCATTCAAACATGTTAGTGATGAGCTATAGGCTCTAGGGTCTGGCCGCCGTTATTACTGAGGTTTTTAATACTCAAAAGTACAGTCTTACCTATCCCCTCATCAATTGGTACCTGGGCGACTTGAGGAAGATGGGCACGGATGGCTTCCAACTGAATTGGTTGATTAGCCACTTAAAACTTTTAAAGAGCAAATAGTTGGAGAGCTAGAGGGAGCTTTATCTGAAATATGTAGAGGCCCAACTGGTTGAGTTGGCCAAGTTATTAGAGTTAGTCCCTCTGTTGGAAATAACTAATGAGGAAGTTAAGGTTGCCAAAGAAGCTCTACTGAAGGCCAAGCAAAAATATGAAGCCTTATTGATTGAAAGGTCCCAAGTCCAAACCATACTTAAAGGTTGTATTACTTCTTAGATAACATGCTTGGACGCTTCTTCAGGATTGCCTGTGGATTTCTTCTCCTTTCCTGACTTATGGTTTCTTGTGAGTTGAAGTCCCTTCATTTGTTGTGTTATAATTTTTTTTCAAATCCTTATGTGTAATTCTTGGGCAATAGTTCCCAATTTTGTAATCTTTTTGAGTATATTAATGAAAAAAAAAGAATTTTTACCATGCCATGCTTTGTTACGACTCTCTTCTATTCATTTCAAAGATTAAACTCTTATAATTTACAAGCAAACTATTTCTTCTTAACTTATGAGAAAAATCCCAACAAAAGAAATAACTCATAATGAATTGCAACATAACTTTAACACAAAATAAATGTCTAGTTACTCACTTAAACATGATAGATCTTTAACCACTTGTTATTAATCTTGAAAGTTTATCCTCTTCCATCTTAGAGATTAAGCAGTAACCTGAATGGTGAGCCACCTTCACAATGAAAGGTCCCTCCCAATTTGCAATAAATTTAGGTAACAGGAGCCCTTGAATGTGCTTTACCGCCGCCTTTGAAACTAGATCCCCTTCTACAAACTTTATTGGCCTCGCCAAGTTGTCATATGCCCTGGAGAGTTATTGCGTGTACATTTGGAAGTGTTGCATCGCATTATACCTGTGTTCATCCAGTGCTTCCAACTGTACGTGTCTACTCTGGGGAAGCATGCTTCTTAGTAAGGCATATCGGGACGAGGGAACTTCCATCTCCACTGGCATAATTTCTTCGACTCCAAACACAAGAGAGAACGGCCTATACCCAGTGAGTTTACACTTTATCGTTCGATAAGCCCAGAAAACTCCTGGAATCTTATCATCCCATGAACCTAGGAAATCTTCCATCGTCTCGGCCAAGATATTGTCCAAGGTCTTGTTAATTTCTTTGTCTTAACCATTTCCATTGGGATATGCCACCGTTGAGGTATGATGGATAATGGGGTACTTGTCTATGAGCATCGTTACTTCTTTATTGACAAATGGGGTCCTGTTATCGGCGAGGATATCCTTTAGGATTCCAAATTGATAAATTATGTACTCTCTAGTGAAGTTGGCCACCACACCTATTGTTGCTCTCTTTAGTGGTATTGCCTCAGTCCACTTTGTGAACCACTTCGTTGCCACTAATATCCAGATCTTTCCTCTCGAAAATGGATGTGTCACCCTTACCAGGTCAAACGCCCAAGTGTGGAATGAATAAGTAGTAGCCAAAGAGTGTAAGTACACCAAGGGATCATGGATCATGTTTCCATGCAGCTGGCACGACTTGCACTTTCGAACAAATTTAGCAGAATCTTTCTCCATGGTTGGCCAATAATAACCCAAGGTCATTAATTGGTCATACAACTTTCCCCCTCCAATTTGAGCTAGTTCGTGAGCTTCCTTCAAGACTTTTGTTACCCCCACCTTCATGATGCATCTTAATGGCCTATTAAAGTATCCTCTGCGATTGAGCTGTTCCTCTTGGACATAGAACCGTGGGGCCTTTCGCTTGAGTTCCATCACGTTAATTTTCTCCGTAGGAATAACCTCATCCTTGATAAAATCATTTTAAGGCTCCCTTCAATCCGCCTGAGGTTCAACAAAGTGAAATTCAGCTGCCTGAAAGAAAATTTGGCATTTCTTGCACCTTTGTTGTAACTCTGTTGCATCATGCTTCATCGTTGGCCATAAGTATCCCTCCCTCTGGATTCTTCTATATAGAGGGATCTCAGTTGTTTCGCAGTGTTCGTCATGCGTCTTCTTCAACTTCTGATCTACTTCCTCTGTCCCGATGAACCTTGATAGTCATCCTCCCACGTTCCTAAAGTAAAGACTTCCTTGGATTATAAAATATTATGCTATCTCTCTGAGTTCCATCTTGCCTTCCCCAAACTCCAACTGCTACCTGATCTCACCTCTCCAATCTGAATCGTCTTCCATCGGTAAGATTATTTATACCACTAAGGGAGTTATTCCTCATTGTATCACAACCGTTGTTGTGTCACTCTTCATGGCCACTTTTTGAGAAATGGTGGCGTAAGCATCAGCATGCTTGTTCATCATTCTAGGTTGCCTCCTTATCTTGACCTGATGGAACTGGTTGATCAACCATGATGATTGTTCAATAGGGTGAGAGACTGATGTGATTCAATGCATATTCCCCATTCACTTTTTGAACCACTAAGTTTGAATCACCTTTAATGCATAGTAAATGGATGTCTCTCTAAAGGGCCTCTAGCAACCCCATCACTAATGCCTCATACTCTGCTTTATTATTAAAGCAAGGGAAATCTAACTTGTAAGAAAGGAAAACCTCTTCCTTTACTTTTGAAAGAATAACCCTTATTCCCCCTTATTTTCTAGCTGAAGTTCCATCAAATTAGATAGTCCATTCTTTAAGGTTTGCATCCAAAAAGTTGGCCTATAAATTATCTCCAGAAACACTCTCACGGGGTGGCTCAAATATTTTCTGATGGAAATATTGCCAATAAATTTGCATATGCCTTGGTATTAATCGAACGAAGGACCACACACTTCATGTCATATTCTGAAAGGATGAGGAACCACCTAGTTGCTCTTCCAATCAAAATACTTCTTGCCAACAAACACTTAATGGGATCACATATTCTCATAATAGGAATTGTGAAAGACAACATGTAATGTCTAAGTTTTTGTGCTACAAACATCAAGGCTAAGCAATGTCTCTCTATACCACTATACTTTGCCTTTAGTCCATGTATGATCCTACTCAGATAGTAGACTGGTCATTCCTACCCATCAACTTCCTGCACCAAGAGAGCTCCGATAGACCTGTTAGTATACATAAGGTAAAGCTGCAATGGTATCCCTGCCTTTGGAGGAATCATTATTTTTTTAGAAGTGGGTTGCTTCTTTAGCTTGTTGATAGGTTCTTGGTGATCTTCCTCCCATTTTAACTTCATGTCTTTTCGCAGTAGCTCCATCAGTGGATGAGTTATCTCGGTCAGCCCTGGCATAAATCTCCTGAGGTATGAGACTTTACCGAGGAAACTCTTGAGCTCCTTTGTTGTTCTTGGATATATCATCTCTAGGATTGCTCGTTATTTGTCCTGGTCCATCTGCAACCCCTTCCAAACCACCATGAAGCCCAATAACTTCCCTCTTATAACTTTAAACGCACACTTGAGTGAATTCATCTTCATCTTGCACTTTCTGCACCGAATGAACACTTCCTCAAATCATCCATATGGGACTCCTCCTTCTTTAACTTGATGACCAGATCATCCACATAAATATCTAATAACTTATTAAAGAAGTCATCCTAGTCATCAACCTATCTCTCAGTTGTTTAGAGATATTCTGGGGTTTGGGATCAACAAGACTGACCTCCTTAGCTACTTCTCTTTTTCCTTCTCCTTCCCTGCTTTGATCGTTCACAGGACCCATCCTTTCTCTGATAGAGGGAACTCTTGTTCCCTCTATTCTTCTCATTAGGACTCATGTATCCTCTCCCAGCTCTATGTAAAATGCTACATCCACCAGGTGAACCTCTTAGATTGGAAAGGGCTTTCTAGTTGCACGTATAATGATCTCAATCCCCTTCACATTCACCTTAGCGCATTGGTGATATATGGAAGGGACTAAACCGTGGTTTTGCATACACACCCTCCCTATCAGAAGGTGGTAAGAATTATCACTCTCAATCACATGAAACATGATGTGTGAAGTCAGATTCCCCAGTACAATCCCTACGTTCACATACCCAGACGACTTGGAGGACTGATTATCACAATCAGAGATCCCAAATGAATTGGTATCAATATTTCCTTAGAGATATTGGATGAGTGAAATGATTTGATTGGAATTATGTTTATAGATGTTCCCCCATCCATTAGATCTCTCACAAAACTTACTCCATTGATACTTGTCATCACATACAAGGGCCTATTGTGTGGGAACCTTACAGCTCTATCGACATCACTAAAAGTCACTTCGGACAGGAACTTCCTTACCAATCTGTCCATGGTCCCCCTCTATCTCAGCAATGGAACTGCATTCCTTCATGTAATGTCCAAAATTTCTTGCATTATCTCTAGTCTTCTTTCCTTCGGTATTCCCACCTTATCGAAGAACCATGAGAATTTGTCCAACTTTGATATAACATGGTATTCTAGCCTTTGGTCTATTTCCTCGTTATCTAGATTATACACATCCTCCACATCTTTGGCACTAGTTTCATCTAGGCTATCACAATGTTAGCCATTCATCTGGTGTAGTCTTCTAGCGCCTCATCAAACTCTTATTGCTCCAACAACACTTACCTCGCCTCCCTCTCAGCTTCTTCATCATAAGAAATTACCAGGTTATCTACATGTGATGGTAGTGGGTTTTTATTGACATTCTCCCAAGGTATTTGTAGGGTTCCCACCTTCATGTGTTTGCTTATAATCATCCTCAGTGTAAAATAGGTCGCCTTTGGGTGGCCAATCTTCCGATGGATCTGGCAGTATTTAGGATTAGTGTTTGTCTCTGCATTTGGCTCCCTCGTTTGAGTATCTTTGGGATCATAGACTGTCCCCCTTGAACCATGTCATTATAGAAACTGACAGCCTCTTCAACAGTGCAAGGCAATGGCGGTGGATCCTCTCTATCTCTTCCGAACTTTCTTTTTTGTCCTTCTTTAGCTGTTTGGACCCTCTCCTCCATCAGCATATGCCACTCATGGGGGCTAGACACATCTCATAAGTGGTTGTATTGGCTACCTGAATATCACAAGCATAACGATCGAGTTTGTCCATACGACCAATGAGATGTTCCTTGTTGCTTTCAAAAATGCCACAGAAGTTCCTTCACGCGTTTCATTTATGAGGTGATAGATGTGCCCTGAGAGCAAACCTTTAGTACAAATATGAAGCGATTTGGACTCCTTGGCCTCCTCCCTCATATTGAGTAGTCTTTCTCTAAACCTTCGAATGTACACCACCACTTTCTCCCCTGGTCATTGCTTCTCCCTTCCCTGATGTGTTAACATGAATTTGCCTTTTGCCAAAAAGAACTTCTGGACAAAGAAAACGTGCATTTCCTCCCACTTTGAGACACTCTTTGGTGCCAAGTCAGAGTACCAAGTATATGCCTTATCGGTGAGGGATTTGGAAAACTACCTTAACCTTAGTTTGTTATTATTGCAATGAGTCCCCCAAATGCTCAATGAACCACTTGATATGCTCTTTCGGGTTTCCTACCTTTCCTGTGTACTTCTCAAAGATAGGAGGAACGTATTCCTTTGGGTAAAGTTCCTTATTTTACTTCTTAGGATAGTGAGTATGAAAATCATCGTGCACTGATGTTACCTCACTAGGTGACTGTGAGGAAACTGCTATTATCTTTAGCATTTATTTCTGAACCTCCTTCCATATTTCTTCTAAGGCACATGTAGGAGTTTTCTCAGTCGTTGGAGCAATGGGCTGAGGGACCATAGGTAGAATACTTCCCATACTAAGGGTACCCACCATTGGGATAGGGGTAGGTACAGTGTTTGGGGCAGGTCTCGTTGGAGCTGCGCTCGATGGGGCTATTGGAGCCGCCATTGGTTTTACGAAGGAGTTGGGGTTAAATCCCCCTCCAAAAGTCATTACAACTACAGGAGTATACAAGAACTCAAAGAATTTTCCCATGAGAAGGGCCATATGTGTTTGTCCCATTATGTCACTTGTAGAAGCTTGAGTCACTGTTGGTAATCTTTGTGACACCCCGCCTAATAAAATACCGGGTGATCAGTCCTATACCAAATTAAAACAGGAATCCCAGTTGGATCATCCTTAGCATCACTATCGAAAACTTTTTAAAACTTACTATCCACCTAGTATTCCAAAAATTGGTGCCAACTTTAACTTTTTAATTAATCAAAATAGTACATGCGGAATTACCATATAAACCATTCACACAACTGAATGAAAGTAAATAGAATAATAATTACACAACATGCCGAATAAATCACCGGCCACCAAAGAAATAGTCCAAATACAATAATACAACACCTGAATGAATTACACCCGAAAACTGTACCGAGAAGTCTGGGCTACAAGCCCTAAATAAAACTGAGACTGATACAAGATTCCTACTCTAGGAATGAATGAATGATGCGTCTAATCCAAACTCCTGCTAGCATCCACATATTTCGCAGCTCCCTGTCCCTGGAATAGAATATCAATCCTGGCGTCCCTGTGGCTGGACACCTAAAAGGTTTTGAAAATAGTTTTATAGCAAGGTTTAGAACCCAAAACATTTTTAATATATTTAGCAAGTGAATTAATTGCAGTAATTTGAAATGCATGAATGTGCTTCATATTTAAGTTAGTGTCGCACTCTCTTGTGGACATTCTCACCCCTCCACTATTGTGCACACCTACCGGTTACCTTAACCCCACCTAGTTGTACTACCCCGTCCAACTAGTCCTGGTATCACCTTCCCTTGCCATACTACTCTAACCCGAGTATAATGATTCTTGAATTATAAGTTATTTCACAATCAACTTAATTAATTCCTCTTAAATAGCAGCATATAACCGTGTCACAAGTTATATAAAGTACATACATCACACACTGTATTATTCCCACAAATAATTAACTTAATTAATTTCCCATTAATTAACTGCATATAACTATAACCCGAGTTATATAAAGTAAATACATCACACACTGTATTATCACTTACATATAATATTTACTACCATATTATACGTACCTTTACTAACAACCACACATATATCATACGTATATCCATCCTTTCAAGTTTATCCTCACCGGATGATTCCCTCTAAAATGCTATCTCACTAGGTGTGCTCACAAAACCTAGTTTTCCCAAGTTAGAATCGCTCACCAACTTGGACCAAAATATAAACGAAATGGAGGCGGTCATATTCCTTCCCTGAAAGTGAGATAAATCCCTCACCCATGTATACCGGACGCTATGACCTGGGGATATACTCGCCCTACTCCTCAAGCTAGGGGATTCACCCACATTGCGCAACCTCCCTTGATAGCATTAGAGTATATAAATTTAATAAATATCTAATCACTGATATTTAGTATCACGCACAATAAATACACGTATATATATACTATCACGACACCGTATATATATAATATAAACCCCGGCTTTACCGTGTACTCAAAATTCCGTACACTGCCTATAATTTAATATCACACACAATATGCACACGTATATATATATATATATACTATCACTACACCGTATATATATAATATAACCCCCGGCTCTACCGTGTACTCTAAGTCCCGTACACTGCCTGAAATTTCCCGAGTCTGTCACTCGACTCAATGTAGTTAATTTTCTCACTTAATAATTTATCGTCTTCCCGAGTCTATGGTCCGACTCTAATATATTTAACTCACTCTTTAATTTATATAATACTTTTCGCGAGTCTATGGTCCGACTCCAATTAAATTAATTAATACACTTATTATTTTAATACCTTCCCGAGTCTATCGTCCGACTCTAATTAAATTAATTAACACACATATTAATTTAATACTTACCCGAGTCTACAATCCGACTCTTATTTAATTAATTTACACATTAATTAATCAACACAAATCCTACCTGAGTCTACAATCTAACTCTAATTAAATTAACTATCACATTTATTAATTTAATCCTACCCGAGTCTATAATCCGACTCTAATTAAATTAAGTATCACATTTATTAATTTAATCCTACCCGAGTCTGTAATCCGACTCTAATTAAATTAATTATCACACCCATTAATTTAATAACTTGGTGTCACCCAACCATTATCCCCGGACTCACTTACTTGGCCGGTAACTTAATATTTCCCGAGCCTATGTTCCGACTCCAAATTAATTACTCTCTCTCAATAATTAATTTAATACTTTGGTATCACATAACCGACATACCCGGACTCACTCACTTGGTCCATTTTTACATCTCATAATTTCTTTTCCACATTTTTCGCCCACAATGTGTCACACATTTATTTCTATAATTTCCCAATTATATTTACCTATAAATACTAACATACCCGGACTCACCCACTTGGTCCATGATTAAATATTCACCCGAGTCTATATCCCAACTCAAAATTATTTAGTTTATCTCCAAACTTAATTCACTACCTTGGGGTCGCATGACTAATATACCCGGATTCACTCACTTGATCCGTACCTCACTATTTTGGAATAAAATCTCTCAAATTCATCCGTTAAATGCCCCACATAAATTCATCCTAGTCCCAATTACTTTCTCCCATAATTGTTAGGAATATTTGTTTCACAATTATTTACCACTAATAATTGTATGAAAATTATTTTATAATTAATTCCCCCTTATACTTCACCCAAGGCCGAACTGCCCAGAATTTCCCATCGTCGATCGATCGATGCCCCCGATCGATCGATCGATCCCTTCGTTACAGCTCTTCTTTCCCCCTGTTTTCCACCATTAACGAATTTTAAGGTTTTTAAACCATAATCTACCTCTAATTACATCATCCCATCATCTACACATGGTTAATCCACATCCTATTCATCATAGAGATCATTAAGATAATCAACCCCTCAAATTATCTCATAATTTTCTAAATGGGTCTTTCTCCATAAAATTCAATTATCTGTTTTAAATCCAAATTTCCAGATTCGATTTCCACTCTTTTATGTTCTGGATTTCTCATTCAAATCATATATACATATTCAGATATCAATCACCCATCTAAATCTTACTTTGAATCTCATTCAAGTATTTCAAAAACAAAAACCCCATTTTGTACCCATTTACACCCCAAAAATGAATTTTCATACCCACATCACCATGATATGAATTGATTATCATGCTTTATGAATCAAAACAGTTAACCACTTGCCTGAAAGTGTTCGTAGTGTCTGATTCCGTTGGCGTAGTCCCTCGATTTGGCTCCAAAATCCTCAATTTGGCTTTTGCTAAGCTTTCCCCCAATTTCCCTCTCAAGCCCTAGGCTTAGATTTGTGATGGCTGCTGATTTCCTAATCTCCCCATTAGGTTAAAAATTCTTAATCCCGTTTTTCACCTAATGGGCTTAGTTAAAGTGTCCCAACTCACCCCGTGTGGGCCCAGCTATGCCCAAAATTACCCCGAGACCTAATTACTACCCCCCGGGTACTCTTTTCTGACTATCTCGACCCATCCGGACTCAACCGCGCAGTCAGAATTTACATCCGAATTAATTTTTAAAAAATTCTTATCTCACACCCCATTTTATTCTATACCGACTCCCGACTGGAATAAGTGTATACCTTGTCATTAATACTCGAAATGACGTAATAAAATTATTACTATTCACTTAGTAAATAAATTTCCCTAAACATTAACCATTCACTCCCCGATTAATATTTAAATATATATATTGCCATAATTAATTCAATTAAAATTACAACACACCAGTACTTTAAAATTCCAGAATTAATTAAATATTCAATGTACAAAAATACGGGGTGTTACATACTTCCCCCCTTACAAAGGAATTTCACCCTCGAAATTAAGATAAACCTAGTGTTCCAATATTCACCTATTACTCACTAGTCATGTGCCTCCAAGCCCGCTATATCTATCCCCTCCGCTTCTAACCATACGTTACATAAGTATGTATTTAAACTTAACCAGGGCGCCCATACACCCTATACCCGTGCTTAACTGCACAAAAAAAAAATTTGCCTTAATTAACCCGGGTGCCCATACACCCTATCTCCGCGCTCTACCGCACGAAAGTTACCCGACTGTGCTAGTCGTAACTCGTAATATAACTTCGAACCCGTAATCATATTACATATATATATATATATATATATATATATATATATATATATATATATATATATATATATATATATATACATATATATCTACTGCCCGGGTACTCAACCCATGTGCTTCGTCCAAACATCTCCCCATAAATACTTATCTCTCAACACAATTATATATACGCTTACCCTTATGCTACCAAAGACAACATAATACCGTGCCCTTACTACCACTAGTCCTTGCGCAAAATAAACCCCGAGCTATCTCTCTTTGCTCGAAAATCAATTCAACCACCCTCATTCACTTCATTAAACATCCCCACTTACCGGGATAAAATGTGAGAACACAAAACCTCACTATGTGCTATAACACCACGTAATACAACATATATATATCCACATATATATAGGCTATACGCCCTTGTAATACCCCGTATTTTTATGCTATATTAATTTGGGGATTTATTAAATTTAATGTGAATGATTTATTTAGTAAAAATCCGGAAATTAATTATGTTATAATTATTAACGTGACAAGAGTTAGTAATTATGGGAAATTGGTTGAATATTACTAATGAGCAAAGTATTATATTGTATTGGTTATATTAAATGTCATGAGTGAATTAAATGACGATTCCGGAAATTTAAGTCGGAACGTGCTCGTGTCACGTCAGGACTAATTTTGTTAAATAAAAAGTGAATATTTTATAAGTTGCCCGTATGGTCGTTTTGAGTGCGCCAACGCGTCCGGTAGGGTCGAGATAGTCAGAAAAGTGTACCCGGGGGTGTAGTTTGGGTCTCGGGGCATTTTTAGGCCTAATTAGTACCCCGGGAGGGCATTTTAGTCATTTTACATAATTGGGTAATTAAACCCACGAATTTCAGCAACCTATATCAGCCAACTAGGTTAGTCTTTTAGGGTTAGAATATCCAGAAATCAAGTGACGGCCATTGGAGAAGAGAGGAGAGAGCTCCAAGGCAATTCAAGGCCAAAAAGTCACCGGTTTGCACCGCCGCCACCACCACCACGTAGATCGCGAGACGAGGAACGTAGCCATACCAAAATCAGCCATGAATCAGAATACCAAAAATCCCAGGCAAGTGTCTAACTTACGTATTTTCATTAATGCAATCTTCATATTGGTTTAGGATTGTTTAGAGATGATAAATATGGAAGAACACCCAATTTGTGTTAGGAAAATGCATGTAGAAACGATTTATATGAAATTCTGGAATCCTTGCCATGTATAGGAATATAACCCACGAAATTTTGATGATATATTAGAAGGAAATTTTGGTAAAAATAGATTAGAACCTTGATTAAGAAAAACTCTAGGGTTCTTGATGATTAGATGGAGCTTTGGGTTAATTATCCATGTTTAATGTTAGATATACACATGCTTTACGTTGAAAACATCTGGTATAACGTTATAATGATAGTAGTAGGATTTTGGGGACGTTTAGAATGGAAAAACATGGTTTTGGATGAAGAAATTTGGTAGAACCCGTAACTGCATTTCTGCAGAATTTTCGCAGACTTGCTTGATCGATCGATCGAGCCTAGAGCTTCGATCGATCGAAGGTTCGATCGATCAAGCCCCAGACCTCGATTGATCGACCCCTCCTGGCAGACTCTTATTTCCCTTGTTTACTTAGTTGAATTGAATTTATCATGAAATAATTCTTGGGTATCCTTAATGAAATGTTTTGGGAGATAGGAAGGACCAGTAGGACATTTGAATAAGTGTTGAGAACTTTATTATAAGATGAGAATCTTGTTTTGGGGATAATTATATAATGAACTATGAAACTACGTATTTCAAGTGAGAGAATGCGGCGAATAGCTACGATAGTGAATAGAAGTATACCTACTGAATTTTCCTACTTGGAAGGATAGAGTCAACGAATGTCACGTATTAAGTGAGAAAACCATTCGAGTTAAGGTTAGAGATGAAACCTTATACGTAATTCTAAATAATGTGAAATTAAGGATAAATAGTATAATTATGGGTGACGAGAGGAACCTATATTAATATGATAAAGTGGTATATTTATATGATTGTGTGTACATATTACATACTTGTGAAAAACATACCGCGCTACTTGCTATCCTTGAGGTTACCGCGCTGGGACAGTCTTATCTCGATGGGACCTTTATGGGGGATATTGACTTGTACCCTAGAAGATAGATATCCTTGGTACAGGCTATCGAATCGATAGTTCAGACGGTCCTAAGAGACGCGAGTATGTGCCATCCTCTTAGAGACTTGTAATCTATACTTCGCCTCGATATTGTTTGTGTATGTGTTAATACAGTTCGAGAGTGATTCCGAACTTGTATTCCCCTTGATATGAGTGGTATGGGGTTTGGATAGTAGAAGTATGCATGCACCATAGTTTTATTTGGGGTGCTGTTATTTATATATATTATACGAGTAGTTAATATATATATATATATATGAGATTTGGAAATTTGAAACTGCCTGCTGTGATTTGATAAGTAGGACATGGTTGATGACACATATAGTAAGTACTTGTTTTGTGGAAGTATAATATGACACTGGGAAACTTTATAAATGAATAAAAGCTAAAACAAGAGTAGTGCTACTAATTGGAAGTATTCCTTTTAAACCAAAAATATTGTTCGGTTTTGAAATCTTATGAGAAAGTTTAAGATACGCTAATTTATTGGGAAGGTTAGTATGATAAAATGTTAAGATAACCCGTTGGGAAGGTTAGCACGATAGGTGTGCACATTAGAAGAGAGGTGAGAATTTCTCAAGAGAGTGTCGCTCTAATATGTTGTTGCATTGGCCTGTATCAATTTAATACTTGCTAAACGTATTTTAAATCAAACACACTTTCGGGCTCTGACCCGTTTCTTTTTCTCTCTCTCTCTTGTATATATATATGTATATATTTCAGGTGCCCAGCTACAGGGGCGTATTGCTTAGGATCCCTTGAAAGGAACGTGCTGCAGCTTAGGTGGGAGTTGCAGGTTACTTGCGTAGACGGCTTCCCTTATTGACTCCACTTTTAGCATTCTAATTTATTGGGCATGTGTTGCCCTTTCCATTATTTCATTATTGTTGGGACATTTGTATTTCAGTTATTTCCAGTATTGTTACTATGGGTTTTATTCAGTTTGTATTGGTGACTTTAGTCTTCATATGTGGACATTCGATTGACGAATGTATTATATTAATTGGACTTTGTGTTCCAGGTTTATTGTGGTGTGATTCTTAATTGTAGAAATGTTGTTACTAAAACAAATGTTTTTCTTTAAATAAAATTTGGAAAGTATGTATAAAAATGTTTTGACACTTAGCTTAATTATTTAGGGTGTTAAATTGGAAAATGTATTTTTATCGACAGTGATGCTGAGAATGAACCAACTGTTTACCTTGATTTAATTTAATAAATGAGTGATCGCCCGGTATTTAATTAGGCGGGGTGTCACAGCCCTCTCCGGTGATACCTAGTACCAACCATACCTTGGTGTCGCGGACACCAAAATTTAACTCCACTATTCACAATAGTTAAATTCCATCGCTATCCAGCCGATGTTTAAAAAGTATTATCAACCCTACTCCCATAATTCAGGAAAGTAGTCATTCCTCGCATAATTCAACCAATCACTCAGTGTACGCATCCACTCTCCCATGAAGAACACTAAGGAACTCCGCTACCCTACGGAAAGTTTACCCACATGCTATGGCTGCTACCGCCAACGCACCCACTAAGTTCGACTCACTTGCGAACTCTAGTGAAATTAAGTCTTATACTGTGACATCCTCTTTGTCACTCAACAATATACCCCATGCCCCTAGGGTAAAATAATTACTTCTATACTCCAGCTGCAACGGCTGGTTCTCGATTTTCGGAGCAGCTTCTCCCTGCCCGAATGCACCCGTGATTTGCTTTAGTGGCTGTATATCCAGTACCTCGTCCTGTAGTTGACCCCTGCCTCGCTTAAGGCAATATCTCTTCATGTGTCTCACTTTTCCCACAAATGAAACACTTTCTAATATGTTCACCCTGCCACTGCTCCCTTCCATGCCAACCTTGTTGCAATTCCTGGCCATCCCGCCGATAGCCTCCAGTTCTAGATCGTTTGACATGATTTCCCTACCGAAAATCCTTCCCCTGATCTCCCCTAGTCTGCTTCTAGGATACCCCACTGGTATTGTTCCCTTCTGCCTCATCCGACTGGATAATCCCCACTCCCGTCTCGCTTCCTTTCGCGTGGAAGCGATATTCCCAATAGTGCCGGAGTGTTGCGTTAATGACATCAGTATAACCTACTAATGCGAAATTATCAATTTATGTTGTCTGATTCTCCAGACTAACCCATCCATAAACTTTGCTTTCTTTCTCTTATCCTTACCTACCTCATCCGGTACAAAATTTTGCTAACGAGTGAATTTTTCCTCGTAATCGACCACTGAATGGTCTCCCTTTGAGCCTCCTCACAAAATTTTCTCCTCATTTCGATCTCGACCTTTGAAGGAAAAATACTTGCGGTCGAACCGCACCCAAAATTCTGCAGTAGCTAGTGTGTCCCTTTCCTCAACTGTGGTGATCGACCCCCACCACTGTAGTGTCGCTCCCACTAATTAAAAGTGGTTAGTATTTATTTTCGCACCCCATCGCAACCTCCCATGCGTAGGTGACGCTGGATACCTCTCTTTCTTGACACGCTAGTACTACACATGAACCTCCTCACACTCTGGTGGGTTCCCACTAAAAATAACTTATCTTTCTTATTTGCACCCCAACAACCCCGCGTGAGTCTGAATATCCGACACTACTAACACTTGTGGCGGATCCCGTCGAAAGTACCCTGCCGTTGTGACCACTGTTGCTCCAACTTCCTGTGCCACTATTTCAGTGACCTATGCTGCCAAAAATCATCTTTGCCCATTGATCTGGTAGCTTTTTCTCTTAACGAGTCTCCCCCGTCTCATCTCCCACTGCTGCCCTAGCTCCTCTCTCTCTCCTGGGCGTCATCTGGAAGGAGAATCGAATTGTATGAGTTCAGTCTCAAATATAAATTTTGCAGAAGAACGTATATGTACATACGTATGAGAATACAACAATCCTATGACAGGTCTTTATATAAAAGATTGCTAAGCCGAAACGTGAAAATCCGCACAGATCCAAAGGACACTAGAACCAGATGCTCTGATACCATCTGTGGTACCCCGCCTAATAAAATACCGGGTGATCAGCAATATACCAAATTAGAACAGGAATCCCAGTTGGAACATCCTTAGCATCACTGTCGAAAACTTTTTAAAACTTACTATCCACCTAGTATTCCAAAAACTGGTGCCAATTTTAACTTTTTAATTAATCAAAACAGTACATGCGTAATTACCATATAAACCATTCACACAACTGAATGAAAGTAAATAGAATAATAATTACACAACATGCCGAATAAATCACCGGCCACCAAAGAAATAGTCCAAATACAATAATACAACACCTGAATGAATTACACCCAAAAACTGTACCGAGAAGTCTGGGCTACAAGCCCTAAATAAAACTGAGACTGATACAAGATTCCTACTCTAGGAATGAATGAATGATGCGTCTAATCCAAACTCCTGCTAGCATCCACATATGCCGCAGCTCCGTGTCCCTGGAATAGAATATCAATCCTGGCGTCCCTGTGGCTGGACACCTAAAAGGTTTTGAAATTAGTTTTATAGCAAGGGTTAGAACCCAAAACATTTTGAAAATATTTAGCAAGTGAATTAACTGCAGTAATTCAAAATGCATGAATGCGCTTCATATTTAAGTTAGTGTCGCACTCCCTTGTGGACATTCTCACCCCTCCACTATTGTGCACACCTACCCGTTACCTTAACCCCACCTAGTTGTACTACCCCGTCCAACTAGTCCTGGTATAACCTTCCCTTACCATACTACTCTAACCCGAGTATAATGATTCTTGAATTATAAGTTATTTCACAATTAACTTAATTAATTCCTCTTAAATAGCAGCATATAACCGTGTCACAAGTTATATAAAGTACATACATCACACACTGTATTATTCCCACAAATAATTAACTTAATTAATTTCCCATTATTTAACTGCATATAACTATAACCCGAGTTATATAAAGTAAATACATCACACATTGTATTATCACCTACATATAATATTTACTACCATATTATACGTACCTTTACTAACAACCACACATATATCATACGTATATCCATCCTTCCGAGTTTACCCTCACCGGATGATTCCCTCTAAAATGCTATCTCCCTAGGTGTGCTCACAAAACCTAGTTTCCCCAAGTTAGAATCGCTCACCAACTTGGACCAAAATATAAACGAAATGGAGGCGGTCATATTCCTTCCCTGAAAGTGAGATAAATCCCTCACCCATGTATACCGGACGTTATGACCTGGGGATATACTCGCCCTACTCCTCAAGCTAGGGGATTCACCCACATCGCGCAACCTCCCTTGATAGCATTAGAGTATATAAATTTAATAAATATCTAATCACTGATATTTAGTATCACGCACAATAAATACACGTATATATATACTATCACGACACCGTATATATATAATATAAACCGAGCTTTACCGTGTACTCAAAATTCCGTACACTGCCTGTAATTTAATATCACACACAATATGCACACGTATATATATATATATATATATATTATCACTACACCGTATATATATAATATAACCCCCGGCTCTACCGTGTACTCTAAGTCCCGTACACTGCCTGAAATTTCCTGAGTCTGTCACCCGACTCAATGTAGTTAATTTTCTCACTTAATGATTTATCGTCTTCTCGAGTCTATGGTCCGACTCTAATATATTTAACTCACTCTTTAATTTATATAATACTTTCCCCGAGTCTATGGTCCGACTCCAATTAAATTAATTAATACACTTATTATTTTAATACCTTCCCGAGTCTTTCGTCCGACTCTAATTAAATTAATTAACACACATATTAATTTAATACTTACTCGAGTCTACAATCCGACTCTTATTTAATTAATTTACACATTAATTAATCAACACAAATCCTACCTGAGTCTACAATCTAACTCTAATTAAATTAATTATCACATTTATTAATTTAATCCTACCCGAGTCTATAATCCGACTATAATTAAATTAATTATCACATTTATTAATTTAATCCTACCCGAGTCTATAATCGGACTCTAATTAAATTAATTATCACACCCATTAATTTAATAACTTGGTGTCACCCAACCATTATCCCCGGACTCACTTACTTGGCCGGTAACTTAATATTTCCCGAGTCTATGTTCCGACTCCAAATTAATTACTCTCTCTCAATAATTAATTTAATACTTTGGTGTCACATAACCGACATACCCGGACTCACTCACTTGGTCCATTTTTACATCTCATAATTTCTTTTCCACATTTTTCGCCCACAATGTGTCACACATTTATTTCTATGATTTCCCAATTATATTTACCTATAATTACCAACATACCCGGACTCACCCACTTGGTCCATGATTAAATATTCACCCGAGTCTATATCCCGACTCAAAATTATTTAGTTTATCTCCAAACTTAATTCACTACCTTGGGGTCGCATGACTAATATACCCGGATTCACTCACTTGATCCGTACGTCACTATTTTGGAATAAAATCTCTCAAATTCATCCGTTAAATGCCCCACATAAATTCATCCTAGTCCCAATTACTTTCTCCCATAATTTCTAGGAATATTTGTTTCACAATTATTTACCACTAATAATTGTATGGAAATTATTTTATAATTAATTCCCCCTTATACTTCACCCAAGGCCGAACTGCCCAGAATTTCCCATCGTCGATCGATCGATGCCCCCAATCGATCGATCGACCCCTTCGTTACAGCTCTTCTTTCCCCCTGTTTTCCACCATTAACGAATTTCAAGGTTTTTAAACCATAATCTACCTCTAATTACATCATCCCATCATCTACACATTGTTAATCCACATCCTATTCATCATAGAGATCATTAAGATAATCAACCCCTCTAATTATCTCATAATTTTCTAAATGGGTCTTTCTCCATAAAATTCAATTATTTGTTTTAAATCCAAATTTCCAGATTCGATTTCCACTCTTTTATGCTCTGGATTTCTCGTTCAAATCATATATACATATTCAGATATCAATCACCCATCTAAATCTTACTTTGAATCTCATTCAAGTATTTCAAAAACAAAAACCCCCATTTTGTACCCATTTACACCCCAAAAATGAATTTTCATACCCACATCACCATGATATGAATTGATTATCATGCTTTATGAATCAAAACAGTTAACCACTTGCCTGAAAGTGTTCGTAGTGTCTGATTCCGTTGGCGTAGTCCCTCGATTTGGCTCCAAAATCCTCAATTTGGCTTTTGCTAAGCTTTCCCCCAATTTCCCTCTCAAGACCTAGGCTTAGATTTGTGATGGCTGCTGATTTCCTAATCTCCCCATTAGGTTAAAAATCCTTAATCCCGTTTTTCACCTAATGGGCTTAATTAAAGTGGCCCAACTCACCCCGTGTGGGCCCGGCTATGCCCAAAATTATCCCGAGGCCCAATTACTACCCCCGGGTACTCTTTTCTGACTATCTCGACCCATCCGGACTCAATCGCGTAGTCAGAATTGACATCCGAATTAATTTTAAAAAAATCCTTATCTCACACCCTATTTTAGTCTATACCGACTCTCGGCTGGAATAAGTGTATACCTTATCATTAATACTCGAAATGACGTAATAAAATTATTACTATTCACTTAGTAAATAAATTTCCCTAAACATTAACCATTCACTCCCCGATTAATATTTAAATAGCCTTACCCGGGTGGTACTGGATGTCGAACTGGTAGTCCTTCACAAACTCAAGCCACCTACGTTGCCGCATATTCAACTCTTTCTACGTGAACATGTACTATAGGGACTTGTGGTCCGTGAACAGTTGGAACCTCTCCCCCAAAAGATAGTGCCTCCAAATCCGTAGGGCAAATACTACTGCTGCCAACTCCAAATCATGCGTGGGGTAATTCTTCTCATGAGGCTTAAGCTTACGGGAAGCATAAGCTATGGCCTGTCTCTCCTGCTGTAATACACCTCCAAGCCCTTGCAAAGACGCGTCAGTGTAAACCAAATACTCAACTCCCGATCTCGGCAATGCTAACACAGGTGCTGAGGTCAATTTGTCCTTTAATTCATCGAATGCCAACTGACAGGCATCACTCCAGATGTATGGTACACCCTTACGAGTCAGATGTGTCAAAGGACCTGCTATCTCCGAGAAACCCCGAATAAACCTCCTGTAGTATCCTGCTAGACCCAAGAAACTACGAATCTCCGTTGGTGTCGTGGGCTGTCCCCACTCCCTCACCGCTGACACCTTCCCTGGATCAACAGATATTCCCCGGTCGGAAATGATATGCCCCAAAAACTGGACTTCCTTCGGCCAAAACCCGCACTTCTCATATTTTGCATACAACTCGTTCTGAAGAAGTGTCTGCAAAACCTGGCTCAAATGCTCAACATGCTCCTCCTCTGTCTGAGAGTAAAACAGAATATCATCAATGAAGACAATGACAAACTGGTCTAGGAAATCCCTGAACACTCTGTTCATCAAGTCCATAAAAAATGCTGGAGCGTTGGTCAAGCCGAAAGGCATAACCCGAAACTCGTAAGAACCATATCTCGACAAGAATGCGGTCTTCGAGACATCCTCCTCCCTGATACACAACTGATGGTATCCCGATATCAAATCAATCTTCGAGAAGAAAGAAGCTCCTCTCAACTGGTCGAATAAGTCATCGATTCGAGGCAACGAATACTTATTCCGTATCGTGACCTTATTCAACTCTCGGTAGTCCACACACAATCTCAGTGAACCGTCCCTCTTCTTCACAAACAGAACTGGAGCGCCCCAAGGTGAGGTACTCCTGCGAATAAAGCCCTGACCTAACAGCTGCTCTATCTGATCCCGTAACTCCCTCATCTCAGCTGGAGCCATACGGTACGGTGCGCGTGCTATAGGTCTCATACCTGGTAGCAAATCTATGACGAAGTCTATCTCTCGACTGGGTGGTAAGCCTGGTATCTCCTGAAACACATCTGAATACTCCCTGACAACCGGAATCGAATCTAAAGAAATCACAACCTCCTTAGAGGTATCCTCCTCTATGTAATACAGATGAGAGGTCGATCCTCCCTCTGGGCGAGGCATCGCCACTATAAACATCTCTTGCCCCGGAATGGCAAAAACAATGCTCCCGCTGAAGCAATCAATCATGGCCCTATATGCTACGAGCCAATCCATATCGATGATCACATCGTGAACATGCATGTCTAATACTAACATGTCTGCAGGCAATACCAAACCACCAATATCTACCCCCACTCCCCGGCATATAAAGAAAATAAGTGACCCACTCCCCAATGATGAGTCGACACACGTCACTGTGCTCTCTGCCGTAGCTAACAATCCTAAAGCTTTCGCGAAGTGTGTAGCTATAAAACAGTGTGTAGCACCCATATCAAATAACACCCGACCCATAGTGCCATGGATAGGAAACGTACCCTCGATCGCGGGCGGTGCCTGTGGAACTGCAGCCTGGTGGACGTTGTAAACACGTCCATACTGTAGCTGCCCCTACTGAGCTGGGACTGCTGGAATGGGTGGCGATGCTGCCATCTGTGGCGGTGCGGGAAGAGCGGCGGGAAACATAGGTCTCTGTGGCTCCTGGCGAGCACCCTGCTGCTGCTGCTGTGGGGCCCTGCCCCTATCAGGACAATCCTGCTTCTTATGGCCAGTCTTACCACAAACAAAGCACTTCCCTGGGAAGTTCCCTCCCCTCTGCCCCTGCTGTCCCCGGCCCTGGTGGCCGTTACCGTTCCTCCCTTGGCCCTGCTGGCCCTGATAAAACTGCTGCCCATTCTGCCCCTGCTGGCCCTGATGGCCGTTTGGACCCTGATGGCCCTGATGGAAGCCTCCCTGTCCCTGCCTGTAGTTCCCTGACCGGAACCTCTTATTATCCCCCTGCTGGGAGCCCTGCTCATTCTGTCTCTGCCCCTGACCCGATTGTGCCCCGCTGGCACCATGTCCTCCAGTCCTGCCCTGATGGCTAGACTCCCCCGACCTTTTGACCTCGGCCATATGAAAATGGTGGTCCTGGCAGTGTAGCAACGCAGCGTTAACCACATCAGAATACGTGGCCAACGAAAGGTTCCCTAGCAGATGCTGACGGATCCTCCAATTCAACCCGTCGGTGAACTTCTTAATTTTCTTCTTCTCTGTTGGTATCTCGTCTGGAACGATGTTTAACAGATTAGTGAACTCGGCCTCATACTCGGCCACTGTCTTGCCTTCCTGCCTCAGACTCATCAGCTTCCTCCTCATCTCTGTGTGAACAGCCGACGGAAAGTACTTGCAGTCGAACCGCACCCAGAACTCCTGAATCGTGAGAGTATCCCTCTCCTCTGCGGTGGTAATAGACTCCCACCACTGTAGTGCAGATCCCACTAGCTTGAAAGTAGCTAGCACCTGTTTCTGAACATCAGTGCACTCATGCATCCTCAAATGCCTCTGTATATCTTTCCTCCATTGGCTCGAGACTACCACATCTGAGCTACCTGCAAACTTTGGCGGATGCGCTTTCTGAAAAGCGTCACGTACACGCTCCCAAGCAGACGGGAATGCATTAACCTGTACTGGCGCGACAACCGGCGCCTGAGGTGGTGCCTGCTGAATCACGGCAATCGCGGCATTTATCGCTTGGGCTACTATAACTCCAACCTCAGCGGTGTTCATCATGCCCTGAACTGGAGCGGGCTGGGGTTCGGGCGTTGCATCCCTGGGAACTCGTCGTGCACGTCGTGGAGGCATCTGAAATAAGAAAAAAGTTTATAAGTTCACGGTTATAAACTTAATATAGCTGAAGAACGAAGCATACATAAAAGGAGTACAACAGTCCTAAAATATAGGGCTCTATATCAAAGAAACTTAGCGGAAACATAATAGCCGTACAGATCCTAAAGGACACTAGAACCTGATGCTCTGATACCACCTGTGACACCCCAACTAATTAAATACCGGGTAGCTACTCCTTTATTAAATTAATTCAAAATGCCAAGTTGGCTCAGTTAATAGCATCACTGTCGAAAACATTTTATTATTACTAACCACCTAGTATTTAAAAAGTAAGTGCCCAATTTTAATTAAAGTCCGATTAACATGCAACAAGTGTAATGAAGAAATAACTAACATCATTCACCATACTGAAATAAAACGAATAACCATCACAATAGAGTAAATAAAGTCTGGAGGAAAACTCCTCACTACAAATCCCACAACTGATAAGTAAAACGAATACTGAAACAATACATGCTAAAGTCTGAAAACTGAAATGTAAAAGATGTCTAATAGAAATGGGCAACATGCCCCACAACTGATAGATAGTGACTCTGGAATCCAAAAGATGGAAGCGTCTATAAGCAAAGTCCCTGTAGCTTCCACAAGCAGCTACAGCTCATCACCTGAATGAGTATCCTATGCTTGGTGTCCTTGTGGCTGGGCACCTAAAATGGTTTTACAAGAAAAAGATTTGAAAATAAAACGGGTCAGAGCCCGAATGTGGAGTTATATTTTAAAACCTGCAAGTGCTTTAAAAACATTTAAAACATTAAATGCAAAGTACATGTAAGGACGTACACTCACATGATATTCTCACCTCTCGTCTAACTGTGCACTCCTAACGTAAGTACCTATCTACAACGATATAAACCACTAGCTAAGTGACATCATAACTAGCTAGACTGTAATGGTTTCTACCCTTATTACCTGGTTCTATTAACATATAACGCTCGTAATTAGATAGGGATTTAATGTAAACTCAGATGCTCAAAATGCAATATATTTCTCTATCAGCTAACTCATTTTATTTATCGAAACAATACCGTAATTATATTCACAACAATAACATGAAGGTTCCCATTAATTAAGAGTATTTTAATCACATCGTAAATATACAATATAAGCACCCCGAGAACTAAGCTGTGGTGCACACATACTCTGCTATCCATCCCGGTACATCACGTACATAAGGATTACATATTCCGAATCTCTCAGGAATAGTTCACCGATAACAACATCACAAATAATGGAGGCGAACACAGTCACCATCATGTGGGTTACGCACATACCTATGCTCCCACGATCAGCGGACTTATTAATATCTCAATAAGTCTTTCTATGACCTATGTTCATCGAGGTACCAGTCTATATCCCCCCCGTAAGCACACAAGGATTAGAGGGTCCTAAGCGAACGCAACCTCCCGTGATAGCAAGTATGGTAGGTATGTCATACACACAATCCATATACCAATACTAAGTAAACACATATCTTAGAAATACCGTATTTTAATCGTAGTACACATCGCATTCTCGTACTAACTATAATTATCACACTTTGTACTATTCCGGTTTGTAATCATACGTGCCATAATTTCTCATGTCGTAGTAGACACTCACGTCCCAACCCAAACCGTCCATGTAATACACTCTCGTATGTAAATTCCTTCTCATAAATACCCAAATGTCCCAATTCTATCATTACTACATCTACGGAATGATACCTATATCCTCGAATAAGTTTACGGAACTCCAAAAAATCAAAACAGTCCAAAAAGGACCAAACTGTCAACTCGTTAGAAGTCTCGTTCGAACGAGACTGTTCGAACGAGATTCCTCTGCCAACTCGTTAGAAGTCTCGTTCGAACGAGGTTGTTCGAACGAGATCCCAGTTCGTTCGAATGAACTGTACCTTCTAACGATATCTCGTTCGAACGAGATATCGAACAAAATCCATCCTCGTTAGCATCGACTGGTCAACTTGTTAGAAGCTCGTTCGAACGAGTTCGTTCGAACGACCTGGGTAGGGGCTTCTAACGAGCTACCAGATTCGGCCCAGATTTTTCCCCAATTCATTTTTATCCATTTTTACTCCTCAAATCTCTTCTAAAATTCGTTCCAACACTGTATTAAGTTCCCTAACTATCCTCAAACATACTAAGGAGATATACTAACATCTTTTAAGGGTTTAATACCTTCTAAACATCAATAAATCACAAGTTTCTACCTTATTCCCTGATTGTCTCCAAGAACACAAACCCTATATTTTTCTCATCATAATTTCCCAGATTTTAATCCGTTTATACATCACATAGATATGAAATCTCTGAATTCAATCTTCAAACAATGTTTCTACATGCAAACCTATCCCAAAATTAAATAATAACTTCCAATTTCATGGGTTTTCTTTTAACTCTTAAATAGGATTGATTATCAAGGTTTCTAATCATGGAAAAAGCATTCACTGCATAAGGAATGTAATTTAAATCACTTGCCTTGGTTTGATTTCTGATTTTGGTGTAGATTTGATGAAGTTTTCTGCAGAAATTCCTCTCTCCAAGCTCTTCTACAATGGTGGCTTAAGGTGGCTAGGGTTTGATTTGGGAAAACTTAGAAAACCTAAATGATAACCTACGTAGCCTTCTAGGTTAATATGGGTTGGTTATGGGATTAGTGGGTCAAATCCACATCAGATTTAATTAACCAATTTTCGTCACTTTTAATTCCTCAAAACGTAAAATTACCAAACTACCTTTTAAGTTGCCGGTATGGCCTAAAAATACTCCGGGACCCAAACTATACCCCCGGCTAGTGTTTTCTGACTATCTCGACCCTTCCGGACGCGTTGGCGCACTCAAAATGACCATACGGATTATAGATTTTAAATTCACTTTCATTAACAAAATATAATACCGTGACGCGGCGGTCCCACGCGTCTCAACAAAATTTCTAAAATGCCGTATATAAATCTCACGACAAATTTTATAATATCAAGTTCATATATAATCATATATGCACAAAATCAAATACCAACTCACATCTCGTAAGTATTTATAACCCGGATTAATTTCCAATTAATACGCATTTAATTAATTAATCCCAAAAATAAATATAGTCAAAAGTACGGGGTATTACATCATGCTTTTCCGTAATTATATTCCTATCATCTCGAATTAGAATACGTCACAATCAAGCCTATGAATCTCCAATTTAATTCTCTCACAAATTTAAAGTCCAATGCTCAATCATAGACCTACTTCTATAACATTATTCCAAAAATATATTTCATCAAGGTCCCAAACACTTCCCCGATAAAATTTTAGGCATTTGAGGCTTAAAATTAAATATCTTACATTTTCTCGTAGCCTAACGAATCATAAAATTTTCTGGCAGATTAAAGACCTTCTAGTAAAACTTCAATTTCTCCCTCTACAGAACTCCGATTGACCTGATTCCAAGTTCATTGGAAAGCTAAGAGATATACCTTTCCATACATCTATGATTCACACTCTAAGTATAAGTACAACTCAAATAGTACATATTTAAAGTCATGTCAAACTTCTGGCAGATTAAACACCCTGTAGTAATATGTCTATTACTTCCTCTACAGAACTCCGATTGACCTGATTCCAAGTTCATTGGATAGCTAAGAGAAATGCATTTCTAGTAATGTATGGTTCACACTATAATTCTAAGTACAACTCAAATGGCATACGTTTAAAGTTGTGTTAAAAATTATGGCAGATTGACATCTTGTGTTCATCAATTAAACCCTAAGTCATTCAAGATTCATGTTCTTTAACCAAGAACTCATAAAGATTCTATGTTAATCATCAAATATATTCAAATTTCATTTTACCTTTACTTAGGGATTCATTCTACATGCAATCCTACCCAAACATGTGATCAATTCAAACATTTAATTCATGGTTTTTCAATAGAATTAACCAATTCTTAAAACTCCCTACCTATGGGTATTATAACTTGAATTTGATTTGAAATAAACGCTTGCCTTGATAGAGGGGTTCTGATTTTGTGATTGTTGTTGATGATTGATTGTTTTTCTTCTTCAATCTTCCTTCCCCATAAGTTTGTGGTGAAAATCTCCTTTGAATCCTTCCCAATTCTTCCTTTTGCCTTGAGAATTGTTTCTCTCTTCTCTCTAATGGTTATGGTGTGTTTTTTCTTCTCTCTAACCCTAGCCTCCAACTCTTATAATCTGACTTAGAGTTATTAAATTCGTAGGTCTTCTCACTCCTATAATTTAAAAGACTAAAACGCTCCTGAATGGTCCCGGCTTAGCCCAAAAACATCCCGGGACCCAACTAGTACCCCTGGTATACTATTTTGACTATTTTCACCCTTCCGGGGTTAACCGTGACCTCCAAATTGTCATTTGAGTCACTTAAAAATATATTACTCGTTCTCGTCCCAAAACGGTCTACATGCGTTAAGTAACTATTTACTACTCGCACTAAGTAAATATAACGAGACAATATTAATCGGTCACTATCTCTCGATTAATATATTATAATTACAATTCTTAATAAATATCATTAAATTACTCCTCTTACGTAATTTAAATTAAGCCGTATTTTCTCATTTAATTTTCCAATTTAATTAAATAGAATATTCAGAAATACGGGGTATTACACTCATCTAACGACTTAGACCTCATACACACTTTCCAGTATGTATAGTTAGAACCATAAAAAAATGAAAACCTCAAAAATGACAAATTTTCCATATTCAAACCTAAGAAGGATCTAACACGATAAACTAGTGTTCCTTCTCTGATACCACTTGTTTGGGATGGTTCACTGATTATTTTGAATTTTAAAATTCTTTCAAATTAAATAAACTTTTCTTAAACAAGACTTCAATTCAAGTTCGAATTTATATGAACCAAACTAAATATTAATTTTTCAATTTAATACTTCCAAATAAAATTAAACTAAACTAAATTACCAAAATTATTAAGAAACTATTACACCATTTTTGAGATTAAACCAATTTTATCTTGTTAAACCTAAGCATGCATCTATATGAGAACTTGCAAGATAAAGTGAATAACCACAATGCCGTGATGTACGAGAAAAACCCACAATGAAAAAATATCGGACGATCCAACCACAAGTATATTAAGTAAGGATTTAATACAAGGACACGACAGAAGACGTACTCAACGACTCGATGCCCTCGCAAGCCTTGACGCTCTTCGTTCCTTCCACCTCTGCCTAGTGACAACACAGGAGTCCACTTACGTCTCAGAGTCCATCGATGGGGCTACGCAATCGTAAAACATACGGATTCCACCATATATACAAAAATGAATACATAATCCTCCGCAAAAAACAATCTTCAAAATTTTGGGAATGATAAACCCGGTGCCAAAATGTGATCTGAAAACATATATGTATGTTGAGGCTTAGATAAAAATAATTGGGTGTAAACCTTGGTGTGTATTTGACAAAAGTAATCATAAATGATTAGCAAACATCTAAGGACTTTTTAGAAGAGTTTTTTCACTTTAAAGATTAGAAAAAGTCCTTTTTAAAATTGCAATCCCGTACTTAAATGGGTGATAGGAGTAGTAGGGAGTTAAGGAAAGGAAACTGTAAAAAAATTGATTTTCTTAGATTCGCGCCAATCTCAAAACTTCTAACTAGATTTCATCACAATCTCGTTTGAAGTATCCTTCGAATGACGTCGTTGTCACAAGGTCATTCAAATGAGACTTTTAACAAGAAAACAACATAGACAAAAAATGTATCGTTCGAATCAGGGATAAATCTCGTTCTAACGACTTGGAAAGGTCGTTCTAACGACCTAAAGAAAAATTAAAACATTTTTCTAAAAACATTTAAAGTGATTTTAAAAAGGTTTAACAAGAAACAAACACCCAATAAATAAATATCCAAGGCTCAATATAAAATATGCATTCATACCTAAGAGATCTTTGGATTGTTGATGATGAAATTGAGGCACGAAACACGACATAGGATGTGATCTCTTCGACTTGGCCACTACATCTTCAAGACAAATATAATAGGCTTGAAAGGTCACAAATACAACCTATATTGCTATAACTCAAATTGTTTTGTCCGAAATTAATCCAACACATACAAATTGACTCAATTTGTTATTTGTCCTTACATTACCACCACCTGCAAACCATCTCCCAATTACTAAGAAAGACTTGCCCTATGTGTGTAATGATAAATGTCAATAAGCATTTAAGAAAATACAAGAATACCTCATTCACCACCAATATTTGTACCTCTCCAACTAGGACAACCTGTAATGCTTTACATGACATTACTAACACTACTACTAGAGCCATGTTGGCCTAATATATAAAAAATTCCCAAAAGAAATGTGCCATATACTATGTCAGTATAAAGTTGGTATCCTACAAGCTCAAATACACTAACTTGGAAAAATCTTGTGTATCTCTAGTATGGATCACCCATAAGCTCCACCATTTACATGATGTCCTTTATTATATGACTAATCTCTAGGATGAACCCCTTAAAACACTTGTTCAAGAAACTCGCTCTCTCTAAACGGATGGACATATTGCTACTGCTGTTGTTCGAGATTGAAATCACACATGTCACGTAAAAATTCACTGAAGGACGAGCCATCTCGAACCTTCTCATAGGATAACCTCTAGCGGGTGAGGAAGAGGGTTCAAAATTCTTATATGATGATATCTTCACCTTAGACGACAAACAAATATGTGAACTCTACTTTAATGGGTCCACCAATAAAATAGGGTTTAACATCACAATGCTCTTGATATCCCTTGATTCATATCGACTCCTCACGGCTATTAAACTCACTTACGAGTGTACCGAAAACACGACGGAATACTATTCATGCATCACACGTCTCAAAATCACCTTAGAAATAGGAATCATTGAACTAAAAGCTTATAGAGACTCGAGCCTAGTCATCAATTATATACTTGGAAAATTGAGTACCCGTGACGATAAACTATAACTTTATCGTGCCTACCTAGAAGAGGTGGCTTTGCAATTCGAGCATCTTGAATTCTATTTCCTCCCCAGGGATAGAAACAAATTTACAAAAGCATTCTCCCCTAGCTTAAATGATAGACATGTTTGATACGACACAAATATTGCATATTTCTGCCCTACATCTTTATGCATTCTAGCACTTTTATGGTCGTTAATGCCTATATTTAAGCTTATTAACCAGACAACCTTGGATTTGGATATATACATGCTTTGCAGGGGTTAATTATGCTTTTGTAGGTATTGGAATGCTAAAAGTGAGGATCGGTTGCATTTTTAGAGAAATTTTATCACCCGATGCTACTTAAAGATAATTTTAGTCAATTCACATTTCATCTCTAGCTCATCGGAATTCCATAGATGCGTAGTTCATTGAGTTAGCATCACGTGACAACAAATGACGCGTCGTTTGGAGTCCGGATGGTGGAGTTATGGCCATTTTCATTTGCACACCTTCCCCCCCTTCATGGACCAAGAAGGCCAAGAAACAGAGTACCGATCGACCGACCTTAGGACCCCGGTCGATCTCAGTTTGATATTTTGCCTTGCGAAGCAACCAAAAGGTTTGGCCTTACTCGATCGATCGATTGACGTTTTGGGTCAATCTATCGACCCTGCCAGATATTTGGCAATTCGTTTCTTTTCTTTTCTTTTCTTTTTCTTTTATTTCTTTTTCCACTTACTATTTAAGGCAAATTTTGGTTTGTAAAACATATCTATTATATTCTTACGTTAGTTTTTGTTTGGGGAGCTAGGGTTTGGAGATTTCATGGGTGTGCCATTTTCTCCCTCCGAGGTTTTGCTCGTATAGAGGGGTTTGATCCGTCCAGGTTGTGTAGAACACTATTCATCGTCTTCTCCATTAATCCAAGTTCCGTTATTTGTATTTCTTACTTTAATTTTGTGCTTTGTAGTGTAGATTTACTGCTTTATTTAAATACGCGCTTTTACCATACTTTCTAACTAATTTAGTCTAGGTTGTGTCGGATTGAACTCACCTAGGATTGATGTGTTGCTTTGCTTTGGTGATGCAGTTTATGGGTTTATTTCTAGTGGGTTGTTCTAGTTATTATGCCTAGGAGATTTGATGGGGTATATCATGTATGCTCCGTACTTATGACCTTGCGTGCGTAATTTTTGGGGTATTTGTTGACGCCAAAATCTTATTAGAGTTTTATGCAAATTTAGGGGTGTGACAACTCTTGATTTAATTAACTGTCAAAACGAGACTCAATCTTAATAACTCATCGACCCATGTAATCATTTTATACTAGTTAACTCGGGTGAGGGATATTCGACGCAACCTATATTTTTTTATCCCCTTTGTCAATCATAGTTTAATTTACACTCGCCTAGTATAATCTTTCCTTTTGTTATCTTTCTTTTTACGTAGAAAATATCTTTTACACATTTATTTTAGGAATATTAAACCAATTAAATTCTCGCAACTTGTCTTTGTGGATTCGATACCCGGACTGGCCGCTATACTCCCATAAAAGAGTGTAGTCATAGTTTAGATTTTTATATAGAGTTAGTGAGCCGAATATAACACGACCGGTGCATAGGTGACTGTCGTGCCGCGACGAAACCCAGTCTGTCAAATGGCGCCGTTGCCGGGGATGAGTTTTTTTTAGAATTTTTTTGCTTTAGTGTTTCTTAGTTTTTTCTTTCTATTTGTATTTTTTGCTAACCTTTTTGTAGGACTTCTGCATTTGAGCGCTAAGAAACGCTTGAATTTTTCGCGCGCGCATATACTTTATGGAATTTTCCACTTAGAGACATCTTTGGGGTAAGCATGTCTTATTCCAATCATTTCGGTAATCATTATGATAATTCTCAAAATCCTCGCACACCTACGACTTTTGGTAAATACTTAGAGTCCCAAAAAATTGCAAATTCAAAAATGACCTTGGGCAAGTATTACAAATGTCAAGCTTTGGAGTGTGTGTATTTTGAGGAGGATGATAATAATTTTGGGCCTCTAATTCCTTATAATAGGAATTTTGAAATAAATTGCAATAGCTTTTAAAATTCTTATAATAATGAGTTTAAGTATAGTTCCGATAATAATTTTCAAACTTCTCATTTCCAAGAATTCGCGCCTCGACTTATGACTTTCAGTGAGGGCTTGCGCATGCTTGAAAATGAGAAACTTGAAAACCATTATCGGGAAGAAAATCGTTTGTGGGAGCGTGAATTGGATTTATTATTTTAATCCGACGACGATTTTTCTTCCCAGACTTTTGAAGTCGAGGAATGTTTTGAACCAAATGAGGACTTTGTGCCTACTTTGGGACAAACCATTGTTGACTTTGCCCATAGCATAAGAAATATTGAAAGTGAGGATGAAGTGGAAGTAATATCGATTTGCAATGAAATGATTTCTTCTTTGGCCCCCAAATAAGAACATTTCATGAAAAATGATCTTATTTCCTTCGAAACTCAATCTTTAAGCGATGATGACTCATCTCTTGAGTTTGAATTTCTTTCCTCTCCGTTTTCATTCTCTGTTATCACACCATCACAAGTACCCGATGAATCGGTTCTGAACTTTAATGTGTTAAATCTTTTCACCGATGAGGAGTACTTTCTCGAGTTGCCTTCCATGATCACATCTTTGACTTCATGTGCGCCCCCTCCCATTCCAATTTCAAAATACTTGGGAGAAAATTTAGTTTTTTTTGGACCTCTTGTTTTTTTGTCACCCGTCTTATCCAAATCCCCCATCCTCCCTCTAAAATTTTTAATTGGGGATGATTCATTTCTTCCGCCTTACACATGCCTTCCGTTTTTTAAATGGAATTCTTATTTTTCGAAAGGCATGCTTTCAAGTGAGGGTACACTGGTCACCCTCCAAAGTCAAATCATTTTTATGGTGGACTCTCAATTATTTAGACTTCCAGTGTATAGTTAGTGTGAATCCTAAATTATAGGTTGTAAATAGTGAGTTTTATTTTTCTTTATTCTTACTTATAGTCTAGTGTAATTAGTTAAAGTTTTATTTCTTCTTTTTTGTTATGCTTTGGTACTAACATGTTTTGTAGAGTCATTGGACTTATACTTTCAGGAGATCTCCCCATTGTGGGTAATATCACTCTTTTCCTCTCTTTAACTTGGTTCTTAATTCACATTGAGGACAATGTCACGTTTTAAGTTAGGGGGTCTGGGATATTCTATCCATTCATTGGTTATTTCTTTGATTTGATTATATGTTATTTTCAAGCATACTTTTCTTGTGAAAATCATAAATTTCAAAAAGATTTTCTTTCTTTTTTCTTCCTTTTTGGGCGTTTTGCCTTTGTTTCCGATGATAAATTTCAATAATTGCTCCATCCAATAGACAACTCAACGACGCATGTTCTCGATTTTAGAAGTTACTAGATTTTTGGTCCTAATTATTGATATTATGAATAACTTCATGAATTAAACTTTAATCCCATGAGCACATGCACTTTTCTTGCTTTATTGATTTAGTTTAAGATTTTTATAACTGAGTAATCTTTTGTTGCATTGTATATACTTACACCGAGTAAGATTTGTACCTTTCTTCGTTTGTGAGTGTTATACACTATTCTTTACTCTTTAAAAACTTTAGAGTCATTGGTAATCTCTCTATTCTTTCATTGATCATTCATTAATTGAGTTTATATCTCGAAACGTGTTACTTGAACATGATTTTCATTTATTTTTTTGACTCGAGAATTGCGTAAACTTTATGAAATGATCATAGGCAATCTTTGTTATATCACCCATATTAGCCTTGACCTCACCTTATATGTTTACCCTCGTCAACCCCTTTGAGCCTAAATATTAGCCTTTCGTTTCATAACCCCAGCCCCATAACCAACTTTAAATTCGAGTTTTAACCCATACTTATTACCTTCCCTACCTTTGTTTGGAGTGTTACTTGGGATTGAATGATCTTCTTGTTGTGTGTTCGCAATTTAGACATGTGAGAGTGTGAAAAGTAAAGAAAAGAAAGAAGTGAAAAAGAGTGAAAAAGAGAAAGCAAAAGAAAAAAAGCATGAGAAAAAGAAGAAAAGAAAAGATAGAAAATTTGTATATGTTGTGTATAGTGTTCAATAAGCTTTGTTTACTCTCCCCATTGTTATATTCAATTCCTTTTATGGAACTTGTTTTCCAATTTGAAATTGCCCGAATTTTTCCATTATCCCGAGTTTTCATCTCCGAACAATTTGAATCCATACATAATCCTTTAATTTCATAACATTATCCCCAAAGCTACATTACAACCCTATACAAGTCCTATGTGATCTTAGGGTGCATTTAATTTAAAAGTTCAAATAGTTGCGATAATCTGTGAAAATACATTTCGCCTCCTTTAATGAGCGGTATCATTCATTGAGATTATAATTTTTCATTTTATATATAGCGTTCTTCATTTGTGACATGTGTGCAGCCTAGTTTCCATTTACATTTACTCTTTATTCCCGCATGTTCCCTGTGTTAACTCCCTATTTGGAGTGAATTCACTTGATGAGTGTAATGCCCATGAGGATTGAATATATGCTTGCTTTATTTAGTATCCGATTTATTTAAGTTTTTGCCAAATCACACTTTGCATGTGCTCGCTCTCCTTCCACGTTTTAAGGTTTCAATTCTATGAGGTGCATTCCATAATGTTAATAATATGGACTTTCATTTGAATTCATTCATTGTGCTATAACGTGTATGAAATCTTTTTCATATTGTTGGGCTTATCGCATGTGATTGGTCATATTTTGAGGAAACCATATGATGTTTGTGGGTTTCATCCCTGAAAATCCTCACGAGACGACACTCGTCCACTAGGGTAACCTAGGGGATTAACGGCTTATTGCATATGCTAAATGCAATCGTGCTCCCTACAAAAGTAGCATTTATATTTCGATGCATATATACATTTTCTACCGCCTTTTGTGGACTGGTTTTGTTTGTTTCATCACTAGGGACTAGCAATGTCCAAGTTAGGGGGTGTGATACAACAAAAATATTGCATATTTCCGCCCTACATCTTTATGCATTCTAGCACTTTTACAGTCTTTAATTCCTATATTTATGATCATTAACCAGGCAACCCTGGATTTGGATATATACATGCTTTACAGGGGTTAATTGTGCTGCTTTTGTAGGTATTGGAACGCTAAAAATGAGGATCGATTGCATTTCGAAGAAGTTCCATCACTGGATGCTACTTAAAGGGAATTTTAGTCAATTCACATTTCATCTCTAGCTCGTGGGAATTCCACGGATGCGTAGTTTGTTGAGTTAGCGTCGCGTGGCCACAAACGACGCGTCGTTTGGATTTCGGATGGTGGAGCTATGGCCATTTCCGTTTGCACATCTTCCCCCCCTCTTCGTGAACCAATAAGGCCAAGAAACAGAGTACCGATCGATCGTCCTTGGGAGCCCGGTCGACCGTGGTTTGAGATTTTGCCTTGCGAAGAAACCATAAGGTTTGACCCTGCTCGATCGACCGATCGACATTTTGGGTCAATCGATCGACCCTGCCAGATATTTGGCAATTCAATCCTTTTATTTTCTTTTTCTTTTATTTATTTTTCCACTTACTATTTAAGCCAAATTTTGGTTTGTAAAACATATCAATTATATTCTTAGGTCAGTTTTTGTTTTGGGAGCTAGGGTTTGGAGATTTCATGGGTGTGCCATTTTCTCCCTCGAGGGTTTGCTCGTATAGAGGGGTTTGATCCGTCGAGGTTGTGTAGAACACTATTCGTCCTCTTCTCCATTAATCCAAGTTCCATTGTTTGTATTTCTTGATTTATTTCCGTGCTTTGTAGTGTAGATTTACTGCTTTATTTACTACTTTATTTAAATAAGCGCTTTTACCATTCTTTCTAGCTAATTTAGTTTAGGTTGTGTTGGATATCACTCACCTAGGGTTGATGTGTTGTTTTGCTTTGGTGATGGAGTTTACGGGTTTATTTATTACGCCTAGGATATTTGAAGGGGTATATCATGTATGCTCCGTATTTACAACCTCGCGTGCGTAATTTCTGGGGTATTTCTTGACGCCAAAATCTTATTAGACTTTTATGCGAATTTAGGTGTATGACAACTCTTGATCTAATTAACTGTCGAAACGAGGCTCAATCTTAATAACTCGTTGACCCATGTAATCATTTTATACTAATTTACTCGGGTGAGGGATATTCGATGCAACCTATAGTTTTTATCCTCTTTGTTAATCATAGTTTAATTTACACTCGCCTAGTATAATCTTCCTTCTATTATCTTTCTTTTTAGGTAGAAAATATCTTTTACACTTTTATTTTAGGAATATTAAACCAATTAAATTCTAGCAACTTGTCTTTGTAGATTCGATACCTGGACTGGCCACTATACTCCCTTAAAAGAGTGTAGTCATAGTTTAGGTTTTTGTATAGAGTTGATGGGCCGACTATAACAAACGACCAATGTCGGTGACGCGACACCGTGGTAAAACCCAGTCTATCAATGTTAACGAAACTACGGAGATTAACTTCACCATAACAAGTTAAAGAACCCATTTTTAATGCTTTGAGACCAACACCATCGAGGAAATGACAGTAGATCCTACAATACTGTACTTCGATATATGGAACTTGTTAAATGACAAATATTATCCACCAGACTGCACTTCGATCGATAAGTTCACTCTAAGGTGATTAATAACTCAATTCACTATCTATGGAGGCCAAATCTACAAGAGAGGAATCAACGGAATACATGTAAGATACATCATAGGGAACTAGACCTTGAAATCAGGGACAAAATCCATAACGACGAATGTGGCCCACGTATGAGCAGACATGACCTCTCTAGAAAAATACTTTGACACTCATACTATTAGACTACTATGTAGAAGTATTACATATATTATGTCAAGAAATTACTCAAATGTCAACTATATGACCCGAAACATCTGCCTCCTTGAGAGCTCTATTGCATGACCTCGCCTTGTCAAAAAATCATCTTCCACTTTGTTGTACCCCACGAGTTGGTATTCGAAAATGGTTCCCACTTTGAGAAAGAAGCCTCCAATATTCTACACGAATACTAGATTACTCGACATAAGTCTTCCCAATACAAACTTTTGACCAACAGAGTAGTCGAAGTTGCTAACAATGAGAACATCAAAAGCATCATTAGTAAGATGACAATGACCTACAATAACTGGTCAAATAAACTCCTATACTCCCTCTATGGTTATCACACTATATAAAGAAACTCGATCGGAGATACCCTTACTCATTAGTTTATGGCATGGAAGCAGTCTTACCCATAGAACTCGAGATAACCTCATTTAGGTCTTAATCAAAATCTAAGTAACTCGATATGATGAACTAGATCTTCTCAATAAGATAAGACTAAAGGATGCTTACCATAATCAGGACTACCAAACAATGGCTCGCCTGAGCATTTATGTAAGGACAAATTTCTAATTGAGTCAATTTATAAGTACTGACTTAATTTTGGGCAAAATATTATAAGTCATAGGTTAGGCTTTGTATTGTTGACCTTTCGTGTCATGTTTTGTGCCACATTTTCATCTTCGTATTTTCGAGGATCTCCCAGGTATGAATGTATATGCATTTTTATCTTTGGAAATTTTATTGTTGGGTTTTTTTTTAAAAAAAATTGTTTGGAGATGTTTTCAAATGATTTTAAAAGAAAAATATTTTTTTATTTTAAAGTCATTCGAACGAAATTAGGTTTTGTTTGAATGAACATCAAATGAGTATTTTCTATTTGCAGAACGCATATCGTTCGAAGATCGTTCGAAGATGGTTTGAATGAGTCTGGCTGTTTATTCGAACGAGTTTTGATTTGATTCGAACAAGTTTTCAACTTCATTCGAATGAGGTCTTGTTTTTGTTCGAACAAACTTTCTCAAAAAATGTGCTGCCTCAAAAAATGTTTTTCTATAAATTAGAGTGCTCACATAAATTTTCCTTAAGACATTTGGGGAATTTTTTTCCCCATACATATCCAAAAGATCCCAAATCCTAGTTTCACCCAAAGTGTTTAAGATCAAAGTTTCATCTATCTATATGCCTTAAGTTCTTGTTTGTGGGAACTAAAGTTTGTTTCTCTCATCATCTTGATAGAGAAAAGTTTCATGCAATGGACTTCGTACACTGTTTGTTGTTTACATACAATGAACTCCATGGTGTGGTTTTGCAATGAAGAAATGGTGGATTCCATTTTTCGTATTCATAGACAATTACTGAGCTTGGATCGTTAGATCTCGAGGCGTGCGTGGACTCACACATTATGGCAGCTTGCACAGGCAAATCCATGCTTTGTCACCATAGAAGAATTTTTGAAGATTGAAGATGCATCAAGGCTTACTGACATCGAGTCATTGAGTAAGTCTTGTATCAACTTGTATTAATTCATATCATAGTGAACTTGGATGGCTGGGACGTCCGAGGTTTTTTCCGTTGTGGGGTTTCCTCGTAAATTGACGTATTGTGTGGTTGATTTATTTATTTTATCTACTCTAATTTTGACGCATGTTTTGGATTAAGATAAAATTTAGTAAATCGTTTTATAATAACAATCGGTTTATATCTGACGCAAAGTTTTATTTGGGTTAGTTTCTGTTTAACTTTAATTGTTAATTAAAAAAATGATAATTGATTTTTGTTCAAACCTTACCCCTCCCCGGACCTTTTTCAAATTGGTATCAGAGCGAATGCACTAAGTTATTGTGTGATCTTTCTTTTGAGTGAGAATTCACATAGGATACTGATTAGGCATATATTCTTCACATTTATCCCCTTAATTTCGGTATTTTTATGATCCCGTGCGGTGTAAATAGCTTGGATTTGTCTCATATCTATGCTACTAACCCTTTTTGGCAAATATTTCATATTTTGTGTATCTCTTATGTGTTTTACAGGTTTTTCATGCAAGAAAGATGGAAAAGAGAACTCAAAATAGTGAAAGAAACCAAGAATCGGGGAGTTGAGGGGCATTTTCGTAATTTTTTAGCCTTAGTCCGGAGGTGGGACCAACTGGAAAGTTGAAGATCTTTCAATTACAAGAACACTGGAAAAAACGGCACCTCAATCCGAGTTACGGTGAAGAAGTTATGCCCATTTGAAGTTGAGAAGAAATTCAAGAAAAAAAGTTGTTAGACCCAAACTGAACCGAAGCTGAGAAAAAACCGGTCCGCCCATTTGTCACGCACCTGATCCGTTACTAAATTAGTCACGCTTTCTAAGTATGACAAATTGGCAGATACGGGATTTTTATTTTGTGCTTATCTTTTAGCCAAAAGAGTTTTATGTTTTGGGGACTCTTCTAAATGACCCTTAGCCTATATATTTAGTCATTAGGACTCTTTTTATTAAGATTTCATTGATGTAAAAGCTCCATAACAAGTAGGAACATCTAGGAGAAAGAATTTACATATTTTGCACCATTAATTCAAGAGCTTTTCCGGTTTTTCTTCAATCTTTGATTTCTTCTTGCATGTTCTTGTTCTTCAATCTTGGTAACTTTTATTTCCAGCACTTTTATTATTATTTTACCATGTTAGGCTAGACTTTTCAATGTCGGGATGCATGAACCCAACCTGAAGTGTTAATTGCATGTGTATAATATTAGTCCTCTGAATTGAATGATTGATTATGACCGTATTGCGTAGTTACACAACAATTGTAGATCTTTATATCTCGTTTGCCTCTGGGTACTCGTGATGATTTAGAATGCAATTCGAGTGCTACTATCGCGATACTGATTTACTCATCCTCAGATTAAGTATGACGCGGGCTTGAACCTCGTATACGTAATGCTTGGGAGTACTAAATTCCGGGTCAAATTAATCAGTTAAATTTACGATTGGTTTTATACCATCAATACACTAGGGTTGGGGGATTGTGTCTCTACCTTAATTTTCCAATTAGTTTTAGTTAACTACTTTATTTTTCCCTTTTCCCTTTCTCACTCAATCATCTTAATTTTATTTCTTTTTAGTGTCAAGTTAGGGTTAACAGTCTTACCTTTTTCGTCACGTTCACTCATCCTAGTTCCCTGAGGATTCGATACCCAGACTCGCCACTATACTCCGCAAGAGTGTAGTTAAAGTTTAGGTTTTTTTGTATTGTGGTTGGAAGCCGACAACAACGACTAGCGTATTTACACGAACGCTCGGTTTCCGACTCAATCAAAATGGTGCCGTTGCCGGGGAATTAGGTAGACTTTAGGTTAGGTTGGTTAATCCCGAATTCTATCTTTTAAAAAAAAATCCAAAAATATGGGTGTCACGTTTTTTAATTGCCTAATTTGAAATGTCTTACTTTAACTCCTTTGGTGGGTTTAATTGTTATGATAATAGTGAGGAGGAGGAGGCGCTCAAGATTTATAAACATTGGATCAATATCACTAAAGATGAGTATAAAAAATACAAGCCCACTGCTAAGGCCATCCAAATTTATCAAAATGAATTGCTTGAAGAAAAAATACTTGAAAAAGAATATCGGGAAAAAAATCGTTATTGGGAGCAAGAGTTAGATGCATTATTTGAACCCAATGAGGATTTTGCTTCCGATATTTTTGAAGTTGAAGAATGTTTTCAACCAAATGAGGAATCCGAGGTGCTAGAACCAAGGAAGCCTACTTTGGAAGAACTCATACTTATTAGCAAAAAGCAATCCGACGACCTTGCTACTTTAGAGTTGAAAGTTAGAGCAACTTGCAAGGAGTTTAATGATTATTTGGATAGCTTAGAGAAAGTCGGGACTTGCGCTTCCCCTAACAATTTTGAGAACGAAATCATTGAGAGTGATCCAAGTACTTTTGAATCTCAACCTATTATAAATATTTCAAAATCTATTGAGGTTGAGGATCAACTGTCTCCTTGTGTCACCACTATTATCGAACCATTAAATCCATTACAAGAACTGGATGAATGTCTTGAGGATGTTGATCCGATTCTTATATGGGAATGTTTTTTTGAGATGCTTCATCTTACGGGCCATACACTTAGACGTGTCACTCCACCAGATCCAGTTGAAAATTTTGGGGGAGAAGATTTTGAGGACAAGGACTCTATGCTTAAATTGTTTTCCAAGATGGACTCTTTATGTTTGTGTGCCCCTCTCCTCATACTACTTGAAAAATCTTTGGGAGGTGATTATATTTTTCTTGGATCTCAATTGTACTTGTCCCACCTAGCATCCAAACCCCCCATCATTCTGTTAAAATTTTTAATTGGTGATGGTTCATTTTTTCCATCTCACACATGCCTACCCTTGTTCAAACGGAATCCTTATTTTTTGGGAGGCATGCATCCTAGTGAGGGTACACCATTAATCCCTCAAAGTCATATTGTATTTTGGGTGGACCCTCAAATTTTTCGACTTCTAGTTTATAATTTATTAGAATTTGAAAACCGTAGGTTGTACAATAGTTAGCTTATTTTTTTTTTAATTTTTTTAGCTTAGAGTTTTTGTATTTATTTTTGCTATGCTTGGTTCTAAAATGTTTTGTAGATTCAATGGACTCGCATTCATCGGGGATCTCTCCAATTGGGTAATATCTTTCTTTTCCTCTCTTTATGTTGTGTTCTTGATTCGCATTGAGGACAATGCAACATTTAAGTTAGGGGGTGTGGGATATTCTTCCCATTTATTGTTTAGTTTCATTGATTTGATCACGTGTTCGTTCCAAGTATGTTTTTTTTAGAAAAAAAAAATCATAAATTTCAAAAAAAAAAAAAATCATAAAATTTTGAAAAAGCCAAAAATATTTTTGTTCAAAATAAATAAAAATTGGAATTCAAATTTTTCAAAAATATCATTAAAAGTCGGTTTAAAGTCTCGAGTTGTAAAATTCAACATACACAAAGCCGAAATTGACTAAAGATGGAAATTGAGCGAAAATTGACGACTTAACGAATAAATGTGGAGATTAACAAACCCGGTGAGATTCGAGCCTATCACGTTTTGCGAGTTTTTAAATCAATCCGAGTTAATTGTTAACTCAAAGTTATTTTTAGCGCTTAATAAGTTGTCAAGGATCTCAATCCTTTCATTTTGATCGGTTTTAAGAAAATGTGTGCAATATTGCCTTGAAAAACGTGCCAAATTGATCTCTAAACTTAAATTCATCTCGAAACGCATATGGTAACGCAATTGGTATTTTGGACAATGAAGTAGGCCATCCTTTGTCACCCAAAAATATTGTCCAGAAAAAGTAATGAAAAATCATCCCTTTTGTAACCCAAATTGAGCCAATAAAAATTATCCTTTTCGTTTGACAACCCGAAAAACCCAAATAGCCCGGAATTGCGAAAAATGAAAAAAATTCAGAATTTAAGTCCGAAAAATGCAACAAAAAGGGGCAAGAAAAAAATAGAAGAATGCTCAACAAAAATAGCAAGAAAAGAAAAGAAGTGAAAAAAAAAAGAAAAAAAAATGAGCAATAGCCCGGGAAAAAAAGCGCAAATGGACATCCTAAATAACTTTTCCAATTCCGAATTTCCCGACCATTTTCATTTTACCCAATGCAACCTTCAACCCGAAAAAGTCCTAACCGAGTCCAAATTGCGAAAATTGATTACCGCGTGGAGAGCTAAGACACCAAAAGATAATATAAGAGGCTAAGTGCGCGGAATAAAGGCAATGTTCCCGTTTTTAAAATTGTAATCCATTGAAGAGATCCTTTTGCCATAAAATTTTCGTCTTTCTAATTGCATGCGTGAATTTGCTTCAATTACATTTACTCTTTATATCACGCATACCGAGAGAATAGCCATAATCCGAGAGGTTCGTTTGAGAGAGTATTCCGTGAGAAATTGAAATCAAAACGAATTTTCGGATAAGTAACGTAATGATCAATCGGTGAAAATTGGGGGTTACATTTCCGGCTTCGCACACACACACTACGGTTTGAGACTCGTAAATTTGATTTAATGATGACTATTTTCTGGAAAAGTTTGAATTGCTCAATTTTTGCATATTTTGAATTTTCTTTGAGTCGAATTTTGTGGGTATATTCACTGCAAACCCTCACGAGACACAACTCGTCCTACTAGGGTAACCTAGGGGTTTAAAGGCTTGTTGCATACGCTAAATGCAATCGCTTGCCCGCGAAAAAGGTATTCTATCCCAATAAAGTTTTTGAAGGGTCCTTAACTCATACTATCGTTCTTTTACATTGCTCGGGACGCGCAAAGTTCTAAGTTAGGGGGGTTTGATTGGGCATAAATATTGTATATTTATCCCCCTAATTTCAGTACATTTGTGAACCCGAGTGATGTAACATATATGGATTTGATTCACATTTATGATACTAACCTTCGTTGGCAAGTATGTCGTGTTTCGTGCTTCTCTTATTAGTTTTACAGGTTAATTATGTAAGCAGTATAAAAGAGGAAGCAAGACAGTGCAAGAAAAGCTGAGAAGGCAAGTTCAAGGGCAATTCGGTAATTATGTAGCCCGATCCGGAAGAAGAAGTCAACTGGGAAGTTGAAGATCTCGGAACAACGAGAATACTGGAAGAAACGGCACCCAAATCTGAGTTACGGTTGAAAAGCTATGCTCAGTTGAAGTTGAAGAAAAAATCCAAAAAAAGAAGAGAAAAACCAGAAAAAAATCTAAGTGTTGAATTCCAGGCCAGCTCAGATTCGCGAACCCCAACCTGAACCGGTTCGGGGGGGCGAACCGGTTCGCTGGTACACCCGAACCGGTTCGCATGTACCTGACACGCGAATTTTTCCTTTTATGCTGATTTGTCCCAAAGACTCCTGATAGGTTTTAAACACCCTAAAATTGTGGGGAACGTAGGTATTAACCTAGGAGCAGCTATTAGGATTATTTTGAGAGAGTTTTTGATAGAAAAAAGAGGGGAGGAACATCTAGGAACATCAAGGGCATAAATTACTTCAAGAATTCATTGTTTCGGGTTTGTTTTTGCAAGTTTTAATTCAAGATTATTGTTTCTCATTGATTATTCTTGCATACTTAGTTTTTCCTATTTGATTCAGCTTCTTTCCGCATTCATAATACGTATTTACATGTTTCTAGGTAGTTTCATCATGAATTCCTACACATGCAACATCATTATTTCATGCATTAGTCAAATTAATATGTCCGGCTAGGTTTTAAAGGTTGGGATAACCTGATGTGTTAGTGCATGTGTATAACGTCGATCCGCTGAATTTAATGATTAATTTTGATCGTATCGCGTAATTTCATAAGAATTGTAGATCATTATATCTCGTTTGCCTATGGGTACTCGTGATGATTTATAGTACAATTTGAATGTAATTACCGCGATACCGATTTACTCATCCTCAGATTAGGTATAACGCGGGCTTGAACCTCGTATACATAATGCTTGGGAGTACTAAATTCCGGGTTTGAATTAATCAGATAAATTTATGATCAACGTTATCACTGCATTACGCTAGGGTTGGGGGATTGTAGTCCCATCCTGTTTATCACATCATTTAGTTAAAAAGTTCAATTCAATCCTTCATTCATAATCTAGGTAATTTAGTTAGTTGCATTCTTCATCATACTTTCGTAATTGCATTTAGTTTAATCAATCCCAAAAGACCAAATCAATTTTTTTCTTTTCTTCTTAGAGTCAACGTTAGGATCCCTCTATCTTATCTCGTCGTCACAACTCTGTTGTCCTTTTTCCCTGAGGATCGATACCCGACTTGTCGGATTATTACTTGAACGACAGGCTTGCACTTGAGCCTATAGAGTACACACTTTAGAGACACATTCTAAGTCCTGAGCCTATAGAGTGCACTAAGTTATTGTGTGATCTTTCTTTTGAGTGAGAATTCACATAGGATACCAATTCTTTCAAAGTGGTATTAGAGCAAGAATACTAAATTATCATGTAGATACTTGTTTCATACCTTTTAGGTTGGTCTCTCTCTCTCTCTCTCTCTCTCTCTCTCTCTCTCTCTCTCTCTCTCTCTCTCTCTCTCTCTCTCTCTCGTGTTTGTTTTTCTGCTGATGGATCCCCGTAATGATAATTTTTTTGACGTGTTTAGCGATGAAGACAATTTTGATATTTGAGATGAGTATAATAAGCTTTATAACCATGCTTAAAATTTTTCTCTTGTGATTTTGAAGTTTAAAAAAAAATTAAAGTTCTTGAAATTGATTTTTTGGAAAATATTCAAACTTAAAGGGATATCCTTTGTGAGAATCTTATGGACGTGAACCGTGATTTTAGAACTTTAAGGGTGTCCCAGAAAAGGAGTGAGGATAGAGTCCAAGTTTTAGAGAAAGAATTAGAGAACTCTAAATTTTCTAGGGTTAATGTACGTGCCATTGAGGATAATGATAAATTGATTAATGATTTGAGGGCACTTGAGAAGATTCTTAGGGATAAGTTCGCTTACATTGAGGGGGATCCAGATAACCTTCTTGGATTTTTCGTAAATTTAAATAAGGAGCCCCTAACGTTTGAGGAGTCTAAATTTTTTTCTTGAGTTTGATATTTTGAAGTTAAAATATGATCTAAGGGACTCAACTAGTGTTGGTAGTGATGGTACTAACTTCCATAATTCTAATGCTTCCATTGCTAAAGCCATGACCATCTTATGTTTTAGAGGGTTAACCACATCCCAGGGTGTTAGAAAAGGTCAATCCAAAGGTCTTATTCCTTATTGCATCTACATGCACACACTGTGGTAGGAAAGGCCACCTTAGTAAAGAACACTGAATAATTTTGATCTCACGTGCCGGTATTCGTCTCAGACCTGAAAAATAAATATTGAATGATTGATTTGTATAAAAAATATGAAGTTGCATTTTCTTCATTCGAACAAATCTACTTTCGAAGAGTTGTGTATTGTGAGGGTAACACTTCAAGACAATGCATTATTACAAAGCTGCCATTATCCAGTTGTGTCATTTCCTTTACTACAATTTTTTATTGCTTCGTTATTATTAACTTGCATCCAGTTTTACATATTTTTTGTTTACGAGCATATAATACTTATTTGTGTTTTCTTCTTTAATAGTTTTATCTTCCGCTATTTTATGGGCTAGAGTTATTATTATTTTTCACACATAGAGGTGTGTTTGTATTATTTCAGCGTATTTGTGACTTTAGTTTTAGTGGATGTATTTAATGAATTAATTTATAAGAGTATTTAATTAATTAAATAATTATTCTTTTTGGATCTACCATTGACGGTGCCCAAGTTCGGATGTGAAACGAGGTGGGTTAGTGTCAGGTTGGTAACCAACTGTAAAATTTATGTCATATCTTGTTGATGGATTCTCTAGTTAAAAGAAGAAACATAAATAAAAATAACATACATAAAATTAGATTTGGTATGTGGAATTTAGAAACACTAACTGACAAGTGTAAAGAACTTATGGATACCCTAAAAAGAAGAAAAATTAACATAGCATGCCTACAAGAAACTAAATGGAAGGGTGAAATGGCTAGAGAGATATGAGAAGGTTATACATTATTTTATTCGGGAGGGAGAGCTAATCGAAGAAATGGTGTAGGTATTATTGTTGATCACTATATGAAAGAAGAAGTGGAGGATGTTAAAAATGGGGAGATAGATTAATGAACATTTATATTGTCTTAGAAAAAAAATATTGAATGTTATAAGTGCTTACGCGGACAAAGAAGCTTTAGATGAAAATGTAAAGAAATTATTTTGGGAATTATTAGATGGAGTATTACAACAAATTCCTACGCACGAAAACATATTTTAGGAGGTGACTTGATTACACAAGTAGGAGTAGAACAGGACGTTTATCGAAGGATAGACGGAGGTTGTGGTTTTGGTAAGAGAAATGAAGGAGGGAAAGCTATCTTAGAATTTGTTATGGCCTACGATCTAGTGTTAACAAACACATTTAAAAAAAATGAAAGAACATTTAATAACATTTAAAAGTGGAGAGAATAAAACTCAAATAGATTATTTCTTACTTATAATAAGAGACTTGAACACATGCAAAGAGGGTAAAGTTACACTAGGTGAAAGCTTAACAAATCAATATCACCTATTAGTAATATTTTAACCATTAAAGGATTTAAGTACTGAAAGGAGAAAATGGGTTATCAAAATATAAAAAATGGAAGGATTTAAAAGGATGCAAAGGGATAGAATTTAGGCAATAGTTCTTGTTAAATATGAAGTGAAATTGGGACGTCAATATTAACAACATTTGGTCAAGAACAAAGTATAATATTGAGCAAATCTGTAAGCAAATTTTAGGTGAGACTAAAGGAAAAAAATCATTAAAAAGAGACTTAGTTGTGGAATGAGTAAGTGTAACAAATAATACAAAAGAAATGAGTAAGTTTTAAAGAGTGTCAAAAGAGTAAAAATCAAGAAAACTTAGATAGGTATAAGAAATTACAAAGTAATGTAAAAAATATTATTAGAAATGCGCAACAAAATGCACTAGATAATCTTTGTAGTAAATTAGGTACCAAGGAAGGTGAAAAGGAGATATATAAATTGACAATGCATAGAGACAGATTGACAAGGGATATGGGTCCAATTACCTGTATTAAAGACATAAATCAAAATATATTAATTAATAATAATAAAAATTCTAGATAGATGGGAAGAGTATTTTCAAGGATCATTGAATGAAGAGTATCGCAAAAAAGATGTCGAGAACGTAGAACCGAATATAGGAATGGTATGTCCGATTATTAAAAAAGAAGTGGATATATTAATAAGAAAAATGGGAAGGAATAAAGCGGTTGGCCCGGATAAAATAAACATAGAGGTGTAGAGAACCCTTGAAAGTATAGAGGTAAAATGGTTAACATGTTTATTTAATAAAATTTTAAAAGAAGAAAACATGCCAAATTAGTGGAGGAAAAGCACCATAATACCTTTGTATAAAAATAAAGGGGATATAAAAAAATACTGTAATTATAGAGGAATAAAACTGAAGAATCACACTATGAAATTATGGGAAAAGGTTATAAAACAAAGATTAAAAAATGAGTCAACTATTTTGGACAATCAATTTGGATTTATGCCAGGATGATCTACCATGAAAGATATTTACTTATTAAGACAGTTAATTGAGAAATATATAAGAAAGAATAATTATTTATATATGGTCTTTATGGAGTTAGAAAAGGTATATGATAAAGTGCCTAGGGATATAATTTGGTGGGATTTAGGGAGGAAAATAATCCGTATGAGTTATACTAAAGTTATTGAAGATATGTATGATAACACAAAGACTAGAGTAAGAACTATTAGTGAAGAAACTAATGATATTACGATTAAAGTGGGCCTACATCAAGGATCGATTTTAAGTCCTTACTTATTTGTCGTAGTATTAGATGAGATTACTAAGGATATACAAGAAGAGGTCCCATGGTGTATATTGTTTGCGCATGATATAGTTTTAGTAGACACTTTAAAGGAGGCCTTAGCAATAAGAGTAGATACTTAGAGAAATGCCTTAGAGTCTAAAGGACTAAAAATCAGTGGAAATAAAACTGAATGTATGGAATATAAATTTAATGACGAGGTGTATAATAGCATAATGCTAAAGATTGAAGAAAAAATGATTGAATAAACTAACAAATTTTGTTATTTAGGTTAAGGATACAAAGTAATGAAGATATTGATGAGGATGTTACGAGTAGAATATCAACTGGTTGGATGAAATGGAGACAAGAAGGTGGGGTTTTATGTGATAAGAGGATAACTAATAAATTAAAAAGAAAACTTTATAGAATAGTTGTTAGTTCAACGACCCTCTATGGAGCGGAGTGTTGGGCTTTAAATAATAAACATGAATAAAGTCATCATGTTAGTGATATGAGGACGCTCCGATGGATGATAGGAATTACTATAAAGGACAAGATTACAAACCATTTGTGACACCCCGACTAATTAAATACCGGGTAGCTACTCCTTTATTAAATTAATTCAAAATGCCAAGTTGGCTCAGTCAATAGCATCACTGTCGAAAACATTTTTATTATTACTAACCACCTAGTATTTAAAAAGTAAGTTGCCAAATTTTAATATAAGTCTGATTAACATGCAACAAGTGTAATAAAGAATAATAACACCATTCACCATACTGAAGTAAAACGAATAACCATTACATAGTGTAAATAAAGTCTGGAGGAAAAACTCCTCACTACAATCCCATACTGAAATAAATAACCGAATACTAAAACAATACAAATCAAAGTCTGAAAACTGTAATGTAAAAGATGTCTCTAATAGAAATGGGCAACATGCCCTACAACTGATAGATAGTGACTCTGGAATCCAAAAGATAGAAGCGTCTATAAGCAAATCCCTGTAGCTTCCACAAACAGCTACAACTCGTCACCTGAATAAGAATCCTATGCTTGGTGTTCCTGTGGCTAGGCACCTAAAATGGTTTTACAAGAAAAAGATTTGAAAAGCAAACGGGTCAGAGCCCGAATGTGGAGTTATATTTTAAAATCCTTCAAGTGCTTTAAAAACATTTAAAACATTAAATGCAAAGTACATGTTAGGACGTGCACTCACATGATATTCTCACCTCTCGTCTAACTGTGCACTCCTAACGTAAGTACCCATCTATAACGACGCAAACCACTAGCTAAGTGACATCATCTCTAGCTAGACTATCATAGGTCCTACCCATTTTACTCGGTTCTATTAACATTATAACGCTCGTAATTACGTAGGGGTTTAACGTAAACTCAGATGCTCAAATGTAATATATATATATATATCACCATTAGTTAACTCGCTATATTTCTCGAATCAATATTGTAATTATATTCACAACAATAACATGAAGGTTCTCATTAATTAAGTGTATATTATTCACATCATAAATATACAATACAAGCACCCCGAGAACTAAGCTGTGGTGCACACATACTCTGCTATCTATCCCGGTACATCACGTACATAAGGATCACATATTCCGAATCTCTCAGGAATAGTCCAGATAACACAAATCACAAATAGTGGAGGCGAACACAGTCACATCACATAGGTCACGCACATACCTACACTCCTACGATCAGCGGACTTATTAATATCCCAATAAGTCTTTCTATGACCTATGTTCATCGAGGTAACCAGTCTAAATCCGGGCAACACAAGGATTAGAGGGCCCTAAGCAAACGCAAACCTCCCCTGATAGCAAGTATGGTAGGTATGTCATACACACAATTCATATACCAATACTAAGTAAACACACGTCTTAGTAATACCGTAGTTTAATCGTAGTACATATCGCATTCTCGTACTAACTTATAATTATCACAATTTATACTATTCCGGTTTGTAATTATACACGCCATAATTTATCCTCACGTCGTAGTAGACACTCACGTCTCAACCCAAATGGTTCATTGAATATAACTCTCGTATATAATTTACTCCTCATAATAATCCAAAAGTCCCAAATCTATCCTTACATCATCAAGGAATGTTAACTCTACCCTCAAACCAGTTTACGGGACTCTAAAAATCAAAACAGTCCAAAAAGGACCAAACTGTCAACTCGTTAGAAGTCTCGTTCGAACGAGACTGTTCGAACGAGACTCCTCTGTCAACTCGTTAGATGTCTCGTTCGAACGAGGCTGTTCGAACGAGATTCCAGTTCGTTCGAACGAACTGTACCTTCTAACGATATCTCGTTCGAACGAGATATCGAACGAGATTCCTTCTCGTTAGCAGCGACTGGTCATCTCATTAGAAGCTCGTTCGAACGAGTTCGTTCGAACGACCTGGGTAGGGGCTTATAACGAGCTACCAGATTCGTCCCAGATTTCCTAAGTTACGTTTCTCACCATTTTTAACACCTCAATCCTTCTCCAAAGTTCGTTCTACCAGATTTTTAAGTCCTCTAATCATACTACAACATGCTAAGGTCATATACTAACATATTTTAATACATTAATGCATCCTAAACATCATTAAATCACAAAATTTTATACTTTTCCCCAATTTTATCAAGAACATGAACCCTAGATTTATATCATCATCAAATCCCAGAATTTAATCCGTTTTAGTTTCTTCTAATCACAATTATCATGAGAGAAATCATCTACCTATCATTCTACATGCAATTCTCTTCAAAATTTTCAAGTTCTAAACTCCAAACTACATGGGTTTTCATTCATCTTTCAAGAACAATTAAAATTCCTCAATTTCTAACATGGAAGAGACATTCTCTGAAATTAAATGGAATAAAGTCACTTGCCTTGATTGTCTCTGAGTTTGGTGTAGGTTTGGTAGAACTTTTTTGCAGAATTTCTTCTCTCCAAGCTTCCTCTCCAATGGTGGCTTAAGGTGGCTAGGGTTTTGATTTGGGAACTTAGAAAACTCTTCTAATAACCTACGTAGCCTTCTAGGTTAATATGGTTTGGTTAATGGGATTAGTGGGTTTAATCCACCTCAGATTTACATCTCTAATTTTCGTCACTTTTAATTCCTCAAAATGTAAAATTACCAAAATACCCTTTATGATGCCGGTATGGCCTAAAAATACCCCGGGACCCAAACTACACCCCCGACTAGTGTTTTCTGACTATCTCAACCCTTACGGACGCGTTGGCGCACTCAAAACGACCATACGGTTTATAGATTTTAAATTCACTTTATATAATCAAAATATTACACTGTGACGCGGTGGTCCCACACGTCTCAACAAAATTTCTAAAATGCCGTATATAAATCCCACGACAACTTTTATCATACCAAATACATATATCAAAACATGTATGCACATAATCAAATACCAACTCGCATCTCGTTAATATTTATAACCCGGATTAATTTCCAATTAATACGCATTTAATTAATTAATCCCAAAAATAAATATAGCCAAAAGTACGGGGTATTACATACTTCCCCCCTAATAACTGAATTTCGTCCCGAAATTCGAAACTAGAAAGTACTTGCTAAAAATAGCTCTGGATAACGTTCGCGTATCTCATCCTCGCGCTCCCGTGTGGACTCCTCGACATTGTGATGTCGCCAATCAACATGCACTAACAGAACTATCTTTGACCGCAGTTTCCTCTCGCTTCGGTCCAAAATAGCAATCGGCCCCTCCTCGTAGGAGCTATCAGGCTGAAGATCGATGTCCTCCACAGCAATGTGAGAATGAGCCAAATTATCTCTAAGGTATTTCCTTAGCGTGGAAATATGAAACACATCGTGAGTCCGATGCAAATGCTCCGGCAACCCGAGTCTATACGCAACCGGTCCGATTCGCTCAATAATAGGAAATGGCCCCACATACCTCGGTGCCAACTTCCCCTTCTTCCCGAATCGCATAATCCCCTTCATAGGAGATACTATGAGCAAAACCTGGTCCCCCACTTGGAACTCCCTGAAAAATCTCTTCGCATCAGCATAACTCTTCTGCCTGTCTTGAGCTACCCGAATGTGACTCCGAATCAACTCAATCCTTGCCGAAGTATCCTGAATCACTTTCGGTCCAAGCAGTTTGTTGTCCCCCACTTCTAACCAACATGCTGAGGAACGACAAGGCCTACCGTACAATGCCTCAAACGGAGCCATGCCAATAGTGAACTGATAGGAGTTGTTGTAAGCAAACTCCACCAGTGGAAGGTACTGCTCCCATCCACCCCCAAAGTCAATAATGCACATGCGTAGCATGTCCTCCAACATCTGATTCATGCGCTCAGTCTGTCCATAAGTCTGCGGATGATAATCCGTACTCAACCGAAATTCCGTGCCCATGGCCTCTTGGAAACTCTCCCAAAACCGCGAAACAAATATCTTGTCTCTGTTAGACACGATATTTAGGGGCACACCGTGAAGTCTCACAATCTCTGAAATGAAGAGCTGGGCATACTGTCTCGTAGTGTAGTCACTCCTAACGGGTAAAAAGTGAGCGACCTTGGACAATCTGTCCACAATTACCCAAACGAAGTCGTGACCCCTCTGCGACGTAGGCAACCCCGTAATAAAGTCCATGGATATGCTCTCCCACATCCACACCGGGACCTCCAATGGCTGTAGCAATCCTGCTGGTCTCTGATGATCCACTTTTACAAGATGATAAGTGGCGCATTTCGAAACAAATTCAGCGATATCTCTCTTCATACCGCTCCACCAATACTGCCGTCTCATGTCTTGGTACATTTTGTCCCCTCCGGGATGTACCGCGAACCGTGAGACGTGCGATTCTGCCATCACATCGTGCCGCAATTCCTCCCCTTCTGGAACCACTAATATCCCATTGAAGCGTAATCCCCCGTCTGAGCTAACGGTATAGGACTCAGCTCCCTCTGCTAGTAATCGAACTATCTGCTCCTGACAGGACGAGTCATTGGCCTGTGCCCGTACTACCTTCGTGACAATCTGCGGTGTAATGGTCATCACAGACATGAAAGATCGGGCCACTGCATCCTGGTGTCCCAATTCCTTCCACTTAGCCTTCCACACCTTTGCCACCTCATCTGCTAGCCTACGGCTCAACGCGTCTGCTACCACGTTAGCCTTACCCGGGTGGTACTGGATGTCGAACTGGTAGTCCTTCACAAACTCAAGCCACCTACGCTGCCGCATATTCAACTCCTTCTGCGTGAACAGGTACCGTAGAGACTTGTGGTCCGTGAACAGTTGGAACTTCTCCCCCAAAAGATAGTGCCTCCAAATTCGTAGGGCAAATACCACTGCTGCCAACTCCAAATCATGCGTGGGGTAATTCTTCTCATGAGGCTTAAGCTTACGGGAAGCATAAGCTATGGCCTGTCTCTCCTGCTGCAATACACCTCCAAGTCCTTGCAAAGACGCATCGGTGTAAACCAAATACTCAACTCCCGGTCTCGGCAATGCTAACACAGGTGCTGAGGTCAATTTGTCCTTCAATTCATCGAATGCCAACTGACAGGCATCACTCCAGATGTAGGGCACACCCTTACGAGTCAGATGTGTCAAAGGACTTGCTATCTCCGAGAAACCCCGAATAAACCTCCTGTAGTATCCCGCTAGACCCAAGAAACTACGAATCTCAGTTGGTGTCGTGGGCTGTCCCCACTCCCTCACCGCGGATACTTTCCCCGGATCAACAGATATTCCCCGGTCGGAAATAATATGCCCCAAAAACTGGACTTCCTTCAGCCAAAACCCGCACTTCTCATATTTTGCATACAACTCGTTCTGACGAAGTGTCTGCAAAACCTGCCTCAAATGCTCGGCGTGCTCCTCCTCTGTCTGGGAGTAAACCAGAATGTCATCAATGAAGATAATGACAAACTGATCTAGGAAATCCCCGAACACTCTGTTCATCAAGTCCATAAACACTGCTGGAGCGTTGGTCAAACCAAAAGGCATAACCCGAAACTCGTAAGAACCATATCTCGACAAGAACGCGGTCTTCGAGACATCCTCCTCCCTGATACGCAACTGATGGTATCTCGATCTCAAATCAATCTTCGAGAAGAACGAAGCTCCTCTCAACTGGTCGAATAAGTCATCGATTCGAGGCAACGGATACTTATTCCGTATCGTGACCTTATTCAGCTCTCGGTAGTCCACACACAATCTCAGCGAACCGTCCCTCTTTTTCACAAATAAAACTGGAGCGCCCCAAGGTGAGGTACTCCTGCGAATAAAGCCCTGGCCTAACAGCTGCTCTATCTGATCCCGTAACTCCCTCATCTCAGCTGGAGCCATATGGTACGATGCGCGTGCTATAGGTCTCGTACCCGGTAGCAAATCTATAACAGAGTCTATCTCTCGACTGGGTGGTAAGCCTGGTATCTCCTGAAACACATCTGAATACTCCCTGACAACCGAGATCGAATCTAAAGGAATCACAACCTCCTTAGAGGTATCCTCCTCTATGTAATACAGATGAGCGGTCGATCCTCCCTCTGGGCGAGGCATCGCCACCACAAACATCTCTTGCCCTGGAATGGCAAAAACAATGCTCCCGCTGAAGCAGTCAATCATGGCCCTATATGCTACGAGCCAATCCATACCGATGATCACATCGTGAACATGCATATCTAATACTAACATGTCTGTAGGTAATACCAAACCACCAATATCTACCCCCACTCCCTGGCATATAAAGAAAATAAGACTCACTCCCCAATGGTGAGTCGACACATGCCACTGTGCTCTCTGCCGTAGCTAACAATCCTAAAGCTTTCGTGAAGTGTGTAGCTATAAAACAATGTGTAGCCCCCATATCAAACAGTACCCGACCCATAGTGCCATGGATAGAAAACGTACCCTCAATCAGGGGTGGTGCCTGTGGGACTGCTGCCTGGTGGACGTTGTAGACACGTCCATACTGTAGCTGCCCTTGCTGAGCCGGGACTGCTGGAATGGGTGGCAATGCTGCCATCTGTGGCGGTGCGGGGAGAGCGGCGGGAAATATAGGCCTCTACAGCTCCTGGCGAGCACCCTGCTGCTGCTGCTGTGGGGCCCTGCCCCTATCAGGACAATCCTGACGTTTGTGGCCAATCTTACCGCAAATGAAACACTTCCTTCGGAAGCTTCCCCCTAGCTGTCCATGCTGACCACGACTCTGGTGACCGTTATCATTTCTGCCCTGGCATTGCTGGCCCTTTTGAAATTGTTGATGACCATTCTGTCCTTGCTGCACTGGAGCTACTGGAAAGGTTGGTAGGGCTAGCACCTGAGCTGGTGCTGTGAGAGCGATTGTAAAAAGTGGCTCCTATGGATCATCACGGGCACCCTGATGCTGGGGAGCTCTAACACCCTCTGGGCAATCCTGGCGTTTATGGCCGTGCGTGCCACACACAAAACATCGGCCTCTGAAGTTACTCCCCCTCTGACTCTGCTGCTGACGATGTCGTCCTTGCAGACTTGGAACTTTATTCACCTTTCGAAAATGCTTCATTGTACCACGTTGTTGATTAGAACCGATTCGGTCTTGGGCAATCTGTTGTTGAATTTTCGGGGTCCTCGCACATTTGTCAGCCTTATTCACTTGCACTTGGCTAACCTCTCTAGGTCTTTTGCTTCCTTTAAGTTGTATGCTGCGTTCTTGGTATTGTAAAACTGCAGTGGTAACTGCTTGTGCCACGATACCCGCTAACTCGGCGGTTGATATTCTAACCGGGGATACCTAAGGTGTGAGTCGATCTTGCCCGTTTATTCCCTTACCCGTTCGAGCTAGTTCTTCTTGACGATCCATCTGAAAATTTAAGTAAATTTGGATGAGTTCATCATTCAAATAAACAAACCGCGGAAGTACGAATTCCCAAAGTACAGAGATGAATACAACATTCCTAATATTTAGGGCTCTATATCAAAGAAAGCTCAGAGGAAAACATAATAAGCCGTCAGATCCTAAAGGAAACTAGAACCTGATGCTCTGATACCACCTGTGACACCCCGACTAATTAAATACCGGGTAGCTACTCCTTTATTAAATTAATTCAAAATGCCAAGTTGGCTCAGTCAATAGCATCACTGTCGAAAACATTTTTATTATTACTAACCACCTAGTATTTAAAAAGTAAGTTGCCAAATTTTAATATAAGTCTGATTAACATGCAACAAGTGTAATAAAGAATAATAACACCATTCACCATACTGAAGTAAAACGAATAACCATTACATAGTGTAAATAAAGTCTGGAGGAAAAACTCCTCACTACAATCCCATACTGAAATAAATAACCGAATACTAAAACAATACAAATCAAAGTCTGAAAACTGTAATGTAAAAGATGTCTCTAATAGAAATGGGCAACATGCCCTACAACTGATAGATAGTGACTCTGGAATCCAAAAGATAGAAGCGTCTATAAGCAAATCCCTGTAGCTTCCACAAACAGCTACAACTCGTCACCTGAATAAGAATCCTATGCTTGGTGTTCCTGTGGCTAGGCACCTAAAATGGTTTTACAAGAAAAAGATTTGAAAAGCAAACGGGTCAGAGCCCGAATGTGGAGTTATATTTTAAAATCCTTCAAGTGCTTTAAAAACATTTAAAACATTAAATGCAAAGTACATGTTAGGACGTGCACTCACATGATATTCTCACCTCTCGTCTAACTGTGCACTCCTAACGTAAGTACCCATCTATAACGACGCAAACCACTAGCTAAGTGACATCATCTCTAGCTAGACTATCATAGGTCCTACCCATTTTACTCGGTTCTATTAACATTATAACGCTCGTAATTACGTAGGGGTTTAACGTAAACTCAGATGCTCAAATGTAATATATATATATATATCACCATTAGTTAACTCGCTATATTTCTCGAATCAATATTGTAATTATATTCACAACAATAACATGAAGGTTCTCATTAATTAAGTGTATATTATTCACATCATAAATATACAATACAAGCACCCCGAGAACTAAGCTGTGGTGCACACATACTCTGCTATCTATCCCGGTACATCACGTACATAAGGATCACATATTCCGAATCTCTCAGGAATAGTCCAGATAACACAAATCACAAATAGTGGAGGCGAACACAGTCACATCACATAGGTCACGCACATACCTACGCTCCTACGATCAGCGGACTTATTAATATCCCAATAAGTCTTTCTATGACCTATGTTCATCGAGGTAACCAGTCTAAATCCGGGCAACACAAGGATTAGAGGGCCCTAAGCAAACGCAAACCTCCCCTGATAGCAAGTATGGTAGGTATGTCATACACACAATTCATATACCAATACTAAGTAAACACACGTCTTAGTAATACCGTAGTTTAATCGTAGTACATATCGCATTCTCGTACTAACTTATAATTGTCACAATTAATACTATTCCGGTTTGTAATTATACGCGCCATAATTTATCCTCACGTCGTAGTAGACACTCACGTCTTAACCCAAATGGTTCATTGAATATAACTCTCGTATATAATTTACTCCTCATAATAATCCAAAAGTCCCAAATCTATCCTTACATCATCAAGGAATGTTAACTCTACCCTCGAACCAGTTTACGGGACTCTAAAAATCAAAATAGTCCAAAAAGGTCTAAACTGTCAACTCTTTAGAAGTCTCGTTCGAACGAGACTGTTCGAACGAGATTCCTCTGTCAACTCGTTAGAAGTCTCGTTCGAACGAGGCTGTTCGAACGAGATTCCAGTTCGTTCGAACGAACTGTAACTTCTAACGATATCTCGTTCGAACGAGATATCGAACGAGATCCCTTCTCGTTAGCAGCGCCTGGTCATCTCGTTAGAAGCTCGTTCGAACGAGTTCGTTCGAACGACCTGGGTAGGAGCTTCTAACGAGCTACCAGATTCACCCCAGATTTCCTAAGTTACGTTTCTCACCATTTTTAACACCTCAATCTTTCTCCAAAGTTCGTTATAACAGAGTTTTAAGTCCTCTAATCATACTACAACATGCTAAGGTCATATACTAACATCTTTTAATACATTAATGCATCCTAAACATCATTAAATCACAAAATTTTATACTTTTCCCCAATTTTATCAAGAACATGAACCCTAGATTTATACCATCATCAAATCCCAGAATTTAATCCATTTTAATTTCTTCTAATCACAATTATCATGAGAGAAATCATCTACCTATCATTCTACATGCAATTCTCTTCAAAATTTTCAAGTTCTAAACTCCAAACTACATGGGTTTTCATTCATCTTTCAAGAACAATTAAAATTCCTCAATTTCTAACATGGAAGAGACATTCTCTGAAATTAAATGGAATAAAGTCACTTGCCTTGATTGTCTCTGAGTTTGGTGTAGGTTTGGTAGAACTTTTTTGCAGAATTTCTTCTCTCCAAGCTTCCTCTCCAATGGTGGCTTAAGGTGGCTAGGGTTTTGATTTGGGAACTTAGAAAACTCTTCTAATAACCTACGTAGCCTTCTAGGTTAATATGGTTTGGTTAATGGTCTTAGTGGGTTTAATCCACCTCAGATTTACATCTCTAATTTTCGTCACTTTTAATTCCTCAAAATGTAAAATTACCAAAATACCCTTTATGATGCCGGTATGGCCTAAAAATACCCCGGGACCCAAACTACACCCCCGGCTAGTGTTTTCTGACTATCTCAACCCTTCCGTACACGTTGGCGCACTCAAAACGACCATACAGTTTATAGATTTTAAATTCACTTTATATAATCAAAATATTACACCGTAACGCGGCGGTCCCACACGTCTCAACAAAATTTCTAAAATGCCGTATATAAATCCCACGACAACTTTTATCATACCATATACATATATCAAAACATGTATGCACATAATCAAATACCAACTCGCATCTCGTTAGTATTTATAACCCGGATTAATTTCCAATTAATACGCATTTAATTAATTAATCCCAAAAATAAATATAGCCAAAAGTACGGGGTATTACACCATTATGTGAGAAAAAAGTTAGGAGTAGCTCCCATTAGTGATAAATTAAGAAAAACTAGACTTAGATGGTATAAACATGTGTTGTGTACACCAGTAGATGCACCTATAACAAGAGAAAGATTATTAAAAATAGAGGGTAAAAGAGAAAGGGGCCACCCTAAGCTATTATGGGAGGAAATTATTAGGAGATGTCTTAAGAAATTAAATTTGAATGATAATGTTGCTTATAATAGATTGGAATGGAAAAGGAGAATCCATGTGGACAACCCCATGTGATGGGACTTATGCAAGGATGATGGTGATGATGATGATGATGATTTTATTCTTTTACTGGGTCCTATTGAAAAATACAAAAGATTTTGTTTGCCTTTTAAGTTATTTTTTAAATTGGTATCATTTTAAAAAAAATCTTTAAAAAATCAAAAAGTTTTTTAGTTTATGTGTAGTTTAGTTTTACACATTTTGTGTGGCATATTCGTGTATTTGAATCCATTTCATTCCATATTTACATGTGTCTAAGATATTTGATTATGACTTTCAATGCGTAGATTGTTCTTAATTATGCTTGCATGAATTTGTTTGACTTTAATTTGCTTAATGGATTGACTTTGTATATGCCTCTGCACACATATGCACAAGCTCTTTTGAAAATTGACTTCACATGATATATTTGAGCTTGGTGAGATGTTCTCCCATCAATCATGTCATCTATATATCTTCTGACTGTGGGAGATTGGTGCATATATGAACCGTTGCCTATGAGTTTGTTGGTTCTTATTTAATATATGAGGGTGCACGTCTAAGGGCTACGAAAGGATCAAATATACTTTGCTGGAAAGCCACCATTGGTAAGAGCCTAGAAAAATGAGAGTCAAAAGAAATGCTAAAGGCCAATAATTCTGTTTGTACCCACACCAGTATAGTGACGTTCTTACGCATTTCACTAACGCTTTTTTTTATACCAAATTATATATCTATGTTTAAGAGATTTCAAATTAAGGTCTCGTAACATATTAAAAAATAAACTAAAAGTAATTATAAATTTAAAATAGGATAATAAGTATATAGATAAGTAATGATAAAGAGAAAGTGGGGTGCCTAATACCTTCCCCACTCGTAACCTAGTTCCCGAGCCCACACCAAGAATCTATGGATTATTTACAAGCCTCAACCTAACTTAGGATAAGTTCGAAAAGGCTGAGCCAACCCATTTTATTTGTTTTATATAAAATAAACTGTTAACTCTGAACAATCAACAACCCCTCGCACAAAGAATAGGCTTAGGCCTAAATAGGGGTGTGCAATAAAATTGGATATGTGGTCGAACAACTTCCAGGGCATAATCACATAACCCCTACCTCAGGGGGAAAATAATACCGAGACAATCACTCTCATATCCATGTATGGAACACGCAAACACACATGCGGACCGGCGCAACATGCCTCCCATGCATACACATGCATCACATCTAACTCTACTTCGAGAAATCACCTTCCGGGGCCCATAACACCACTCTGGCATGTATATACTAATTTTAAGATAAATATAAGGCATTATCACAAACATAATTGTTATATAAAAATAAAGCAGACACCCCTTTATTGAAAATAAACGCCATATATGGTTTTAAGAATAAAACCCCATTAAGTGCTCCATTAAAATTCGTTAGGTACACTACATACCTTACCCATTCCTGAGTATAAGTGGGACAACATTTCCATGTATTTTATCACAGGATTGCCATTGGTACCCCGATGTCATGATTCTATTTGGGTGATAATGGATCATTTGGAGAAGGTGGAGCACTACTTGCCAATTTGCATTGATTTTTTGGTTGAGCAGTATACACGGGGTTGTATGTATACGAGATTATTTGGTTGCATAGGGGGTGACTTTGTCGATCATTTCAAACAAACATCCAACCTTTGTGTCCTAGTTTTGGGGTAGATTCCAAGAAGTTATAGGGACAAAATTGTACCTTATTACATCTTATCAATCTCAGGCAGATGGGAAGATAAAAGGGTGAACAGAATTTTTGAGGATATGCTACGAGCATGCGTGTTGGATTTCAAAACTAGTTTGGAATTGCATTTACCCTTAATGGAGTTCGCCTATAATAACAACCATCAGAAGTTGATTAGTATGGAACCTTACGAGGCATTTTTTAGGCGGCCTTGTTGATCACCTATATATTGGTTGGATTCAGTGAGAGTAGAATTTTGGGTTTGAAATTCATTCAAGAGACGACAGATAAGATTAAGATGATTCAGGAGTGAATCAAGACTGCCCCAAGCTGGTAGAAGAGTTATTCAAACTTGAAAATTAAAAATATTCAATTTGACATTGCTGATCAGGTCCTTCTTAATGTATCACCCATAAAAGGGGGTGATGGGATTTGGGAAGAAGGAAAAGTTGTCTTTAAGGTTTATAAGGCCTTTCATGACTACAGATCGAGTGGGGGAACTTTCTAATCAATTATATATTCTATCTTATTTAGAGTGGGTACGTTACATGTTCTAAGTACCCATGCCTTGTAGATTCTTATAGTATGAGGCCGCTAATCATCACATAGATTTGGGAGATATCCAATTAGAGCCCAATTTGTAATATAATGAGGAACATGTGAGTATCTCAGAAAATAAAGTTCATATTTTAAGGATTAAATAGATTCCCATAATTTGTGTTCAACGGAGTCATCATAGCGACGCCGAGTACACTTGGGAGCGTGAGGATACAATGAGACAACAATAGTTGCATTTGTTGTAAGGCATGTATATTTTCTTTGAATATGAGGACGTAATACTTTTTATTGCGGGGGAGAATGTAATATCCCGTATTATTTTTAGAGAATTAAATAAATGGCTTAAATAATATTTAAAAGGAAATTTGAGGTTTAAATGAATTTTAATAGAAATTCGATATATTAATAATGACATGTGAAATAAGATTTATAATTTGTTAATTTGAAGTTGTGTAATTTAAATAGGTAAGTTAGTTGGTCATTATGGGCTTTTGTTAAATAATAGACTATATGGGATTGTACTTTGCTTTGTTTTGGTTAGAATACTCTAGAATGGTTCGATGGGGTATTAAGGTGAAACCCCAAGGTTATATTGATCTTTAGTGAATTTCTATGGGAATAAGACTAGGGTTAAAGGGTTTATTCATGTGGGTAAATAAGAAATGGATTTAAAATAAGCTGCTAGGTTTTGGGCCGTAATCGCGCCCTAACTGGTCCACGACCATAGGGATGCCACCGCGATCGCGAGTAAAACACCTTGTGATCGCAAGTGTGTTGAGCCGCTTCTAGATCGCGGGTTGATCGCAAGTGGCTCTGGTGGATTTTGTTTTTATAACTTTTTAAGCATGAAATTCATTATATACATCCTATTTTCTCACAAACTTTCTCTCCTTATCTAAACTAAATCCTAAATCCTCTATACCTCTTGACCGAAATCAACATAAAATCTATTAACAAACCTGAAAACTACCGTATAAGATTGAAGAAGATGATTTAAGTATAAGGGATGGAGTACTATAAGTGATTTAAGGGGACTTTCACGAGATTCAAGATTGTTTTGAAAGGCATTTTACTAGTCAAACATCAAAGTTATTTTTAGTCTAATTCAATGCAAATTATCAATATACTCTTATACTTACATATATATATATATATATATATATATATAGACAATAGTGCCGTATGAGGAGCTATTCGGACTGCCTTCCGTGTCACTGTAAAAGTAAAATGCGGATCATCCTCTCTCCTATTTCCTCTCCTTTCACATCTATTTCATTTCTCTCTCCTCTCTCCTCTCTCATCTCACATCTCTTTCTTCTCTCTCTCTTCTCGCCTCTCTTCCCTCACGTCAAATTTCACTCTTATAAATATGTATTTTATTTTTAATTTGGAACTTATTTTTTACCAATGGAAAGTTTTTTTTTATCAATTAAAATTCAACTTTTTCTGTTTTATTATTCGAATTCTATATTTATTAAATGTTTATTATTAATTTTTTAGTTTTTTCAAGTGTTTTTTAATAGTCCAAACTTTTTAATTGTTTTATTAAAGTGTTAATAAGTATGTTATTGCCGCTGACGCGGACCTATATCCATAAGACAATAATCAATTGCGACACATTGTGTCAACATGTTCTTGTCGATACATGAAAATCATGAGTCGAACACGACTTTTTTTCTTTTAATGCTGAATGTGATATTTTCGGAGGATGCATATGAATCACATTTGATTTCTTTTAATTTTAAAAGTGATTTTTTCGGAGAAGGCATATGAAATGCATTTTTTTTATTCCTGAATGTGTTTTTTTCGGAGTAAACATATAAACCACATTTATTTATTTATTTTATTTTGAAATATGTATTTTCGGTATGTCTATAAAAAATGGTGTGAGTTATTTATTTTATCAAACAATAAAAGTATGTGTACCCCCATTGTGTACTCTCATCCATACCCCCATTATTTATTATTCTTTATCAAAAGTTACTGCCTAGTACCTATACAGACTTGGTACAATTAAAAGACATGCTGCTAACATGCTATGCTCTGGTCACTTTTCTCAATGAGTAGAGAAACAGTGAAAGTTACCTACTTTTATGTGTAGTATCTAACTTGTAAAATAACTAAGGAGTAGAGAGAGAACGTGTTAACTAAATTGTAGGGATTGATAGGGTCCGTATTTTTATATGTGCGGGAAGTATGTACCAGATCAAAATTGTATATATATATATATATATATATATATATATATATATATATATATATATATATATATATATATATATATATATAAATGCTAGATTCACCTAAACTAATGTAATAGGCTTATAATTTAGTAGAAACAGTTAGTTTTTTTATATCATCTCACTTAACTCCCTCATATGGTGAAATTGAATTAGGATTTACATGTTTAATATATAATTAGTATTTAATTGATATAATTAACAATTATATTAGACTAATTGTTAGAAATTGTTACATTAGGGTATTGTAAATGGGGAATTGGCATAATAAAATATTAGACTTATTAGTTGTCAAATACCTCCATGTTAGAATTAGGTAAATTTGGATTTAAATCGGTACATAGCTAGTTTAAATTGTTGGTTGGATTTTATAATTGTTCATATGGTTGGTTAATTGTTGTTCATTTCAAATTTGGAATTAAATTGTTAATCTTTATTATTAAATGATAAAGGTTGAGATAGATTAATTGATTAATAAAAGATGTAATGCTCTTTCGATATGCAAGTGGGATTTCCCCTTAGTAATCGATTTAATTATTTAGAATCCCTATGAGATATAGTATTACATATATAATTGGTAATGTTTCCATTATAAGGTACTTGGCTAACATAATTGATAATTGTAATTTTAAATTTGTAGTAGCGAGTGGGGTTAATGAATATGTTATGATTATATCTTGAGTAGTAAGTTAATTATGGAAAACGTAATGAGTTAATGATAATAATGATAATTCTTAAATGAGAACAAAGAATAGGGATGAATATATTAGTGTGTGCCAAGAGAGAACACCTTATATACTGATGCACGAATACATGGTAGCATATTTTTCCCAATACCCAATGAAAAAGGCTGAGTTGCACCAAGGACTAGAATAGTCGATCTGCACTTATTGGTGTTGATAACATGTTATAAAAAAAATTAGGGCATAAAGATGACCTTAGATAGGACAAATATTTCTCATATATTGGTGTGTAAATAATGAAGGAGTCACCCTTTTTCTATTATAAATTATGCCTACCCAATAACTCCTTATTTGAATGTGGGACAAGTTTACATCACAACACTCTAAATAGACTAATACTTCTAGTTTCGGCATGAACAACCCATTTCAAGGAATGGGAATACCTGGAACTTACCAACATATATGATATAATAACCAGTTGGGAAGAATTCATGTCCCATAAATGAATAGGTATAGACAACACTTCAATGAGCCCAATCTAAACTTTCCCGTGGCTTCCAACTATGGAGTGGTTACGAATACAATGTTCAAACATGAACTCGAGGGTTGGGAAACAACAGGAGTTTTGGTAATAAAACCTTCCAAAAGGATGATAACCAAATCCCTCAGGCTTCTCGACTAGTGCCCTTCCTAACGAAATAAATTGCACCTCTACAAATACCACCTCCACTGGTGTAATCGGCACCAGTGGCGAACCAACCAGATGTTCAACCAAATAGGCAACAACCTCGGGGGAGGAATGAAATCATGGATCATATACATGATTATGGGGGGGGGGGGGGGTATAAATCCAAATGTATAGGAAGACATATCCTGAATGGATACATAAGATTAAACTCCCCAAGGGTTTCAAAGTCCCAACTTTCTCCCTTTTTCTTAAGGAATGGAAATCGATCCACGGTAGAATATGTGGCAAGGTTCACTAGTAAATGAGCTAACGCAGGGACTAACGCGTACATTAAACTATGTTCGTTCTCTAGATCTCTTACATATATGACTTTCACTTAGTTCATAAGCCTTCCACATAATTTTGTTCAAAATTGGCAGCAAATAGAGGACATGTTTCATGACCAATTCTTCCAAGCTAAACTAAAAGTGTCTAAGGATGACTTAGCTAGGCTAAGCCAAAGGCCAGATGAAAAATCATCTAGCTTCATAAATAGGCTTAAAAGGACTAAGAATAAGTGTGAGAAGTTTTGTCTAAATCTGAGTTTATCAAATTATCCCAAAATGGGTTAGAGTTTTGACTTTGAAAGAAGTTTGATACAACTAAATTCAAATATTTGGCGAAAATGACTACGAAGGTGTCTCGATATTAAGCTATGTTAGAGGAGGAACGTGAGAAAAATACTTCCTCTTTCAAAACATATTATAAAGACCAAAATTTAGAGATAAACGTTGCTGAAAATAATTATGATTGAGTCCATTGACTGGAAGCCTTTGGTTTGAAAATACAATGACAAATTTATATGAATAAAAGTAAAATGGAACGATTAATAAATACACCTTTAATATATCTACTATGAAGAGATCTTTGATTATCTTCTGAAGGTAAAAATGATAAAACTTCTTGATGATGTAAAAATTCCAAGTGCAACTGAAATGAAAGGGAAAATTATTATAAGTGTCATAATGTCTTCTCTCACTTAACTAACGCATGTTATGTTTTTCGTGACAGGGTTCAAGAGTTGATTAGGAAAGGGGATAAGAAATTTCCAAGACAAGAAGGAAACAATATGGGGGCTAACGAAGACCCATTTTCCAAATGTCTAAAAATGGGAGCTAGCATGTAGTCCATCTAATTACTAAGGAATAAGGGCAATGCTAAATTCAAAATGGAAACTAAAGTAAACAAAAAGGCATAAAAGCCTTGCTGATCTAGATCAAAATATCTTGAAGCACCCATGCATTAGGTGTGGGAAACAATACACTGAAATTTGTCAACTTGGTTCTTTGAAAGGAAAGAATAACATAAGTTTAAGAAGGACAAAAAATGGTGGTTACACTACCAAAGCTCAAGGAAAAACAATCCAAGGAAATTTCTAAGGCTTTCATTCAGAAAAAGTAAGGCCATTCTCTTGACCTTATCATCCACAAAGATAGACTAAACCTTCCGGAAGCTTCTAATATGTCCGAAGAAGCTTTTGACAGGTTCCACCTAACCTGTACATGTGGACTTCCATGCATGTATGGGTTACCAAACCGGCACCCATGGTGATGGGGGTACCAGAATGGTTCTTAGCACAAGATCCAAAAGTTTATCAATAATTTATTTAAACGGAAAAAGGCCAAAGACAGTAAAGCCTCAATAAATGGCTCCAGGGATGTGTCACGTGGTGAAATCATTCAAATCAAAGAGGAGAGAACCATAAAGTATGATATCTCGAACCCAGTAATGGAGGATCCAAAGAAAATACAGGGTCTGGCAAGAGGCCTTAGTGGTTTTATACTATAGTGGATACGAGGACATTACATCCTCATCTTTAAAGCCAATCCTCAGGTTCCATAGAAAGAAAGAAAGAAGGGATCCAATCCTCTTTGGACGTGTTGGGGGAGAAGATAAAAGGATCTAGGGAAGGCCATGAGCGTGGATGGGGGAAGCACGTCCGAGAATGGTTTTTCTAGTGGAGAAGAAACAATAAGAAATGATGGTTGTGGATGTCGATGTACATGTACATGATCAACAAAAATTCATCCAATTTGGATCTCTACCATGACAGGTGCTAATCAATATGGCAATCATCCTCCCATAGAGGTTCGAATTTGAGGAAGGATAAGAAATCTTAAATCCAGACAACGACGTAGAGGATGGCTCAAAGGTAGATGACTTTAATTTGTTTGTATCTACCTTTGATCTTATATATAGGTTTGAAAAGCCTACTAAAGAAATCACTAATCACATTAAAAATTTATTTATAAAGGCTTAGGTGAATGGCATATTAATAAATAAAATATTGGTAGATAACGGTACCGTCATTAACATAATGCCATACTTAATGCTTTCAAAAATAAATAAGCAACTTGCTACATTGGTTCAAACACAAATAATAATCTCTGACTTTGTTGGGGATAAAAGGTCAACCAAAGGTGAACTACTAGTGGATATTAAAGTAGGCACAAAAATTTTGAAAATACCTTTCATCATTGATGGTTAACCAGCCTTTAATGCGTTAAATGGTAGAGTTTGGATCCATTTTAACAAATCTACCCATTCTTCCATGCACCAGAAACTGTTATTGATGAAGGAATATGGGAATGTGGAGGAGGTGGAAGTAGATTCTTTGCGAGTCCACACCAATTCCAATTGTGTGGAAGTTAAACTCTACCTGGAAAATATGGTACCTTTCAAGGTGGACGCATTGATAGCTGAGGTGTTTGGAGGAGAAGTTTCAGATGAAGCTTGGGGGGAATTGACATTTGGTCTATTATGACCAATTTGGACAGAAAAAATGCTTGATTAATGGGTAGCACACCTTTTGATCTAAAAATGGCCAACGAAGCTTTGGTTATAGTGTTATATAAATTTAGAAAGCTAGAATTAAGTACAAGAACCAGTGAGTAAATAGCCATTAATTGGGCCAAGTACGTATTCAAAGAAGACAAATATGAAGAAAAACCTCCAGACAGTGGTGACCCAAGTTATCTTATAGAATACGAAGAAATCATAGTCATTCAGCCGGATCTCTAAAAAAATTAAACTTAGGAACCAAACAAAACAAAAGGTTGATATATCACTGTTAACATTAGAAAAGGAGACCAACAATTGGTTATGCATAAGTATAAGGACTTCTTTGCTTGGGAATATGATGAATTTCCCCATTTAGATAGAAAATTGGTGGAACATAGACTGCCAATCAAAGAAGTATACAAGCCTATGAAGAAGATGTCTCACTAAATAACTTTAGAGATTGTAGGAAAAATAAAAGGAGAAATTAAAAGGCTATTAAAGGTCGGATTCATTTGAACCGCCAGGTATATTAAATGGCTCCCTAATATAGTACCAGCAATTAAAAATAATGGAAAATTAAGAGTGTGTATTGACTTTAGAAATCTAAATGCATCCACTACAAAGGATCAATATCTAGTGTCAGTGGTAGATTTGTTGGTTAATAGGTCTATTGGCCATGCTATCATGTCTTTAATGGATGGTTATTAAGGATATAAATAAATATGTGTAGTTGAAGATGATATATTTAAAATTTCTTTTAGGTGCCTATGAAATTTAAGAACCTTCGAATGGATAAAAATGCTATTTGGTTTATTGAATGCAGGATACACTTAACAATGGGGAGTGAATATTATTTTCCTTGATATGGTTAGAAATTTTTTGGAGAGTTATATTGATGATATAATTATAAAATCAAAAATAGTTTTGGATCATATAACACACCTACAAATATCCTTTGAAATAATGAGACTCTATTAACTTAAAATGAATCCTTTTAAATATGCCTTTGGAGTTTCTGCAGGTAACTTCGTAAGATATCTGGTACAACCAAAAGGGGATTCAAGTTGATAAATACGAGTTTAAGCCCATAATTGAAAGAAACCAATTATGCTATCTGAGTTTATGTTCCCCATTAATGATGGATATAGAGCTAAAATTTATGTTTCCCATTTAAACCAATTCTATATTGCAACTGACCTTTGGTTGAAATGGGGAACATAAATATGGGTGTTAGCTCTATCTGAGTTTTGCTTATACTACGTGCCTCAAATGGATATAAAAGGCCAAACATTGGCTGGCTTTTTGACAGATCATCCATGTGAGGATTAGCTTGAAGGAGAATATGATATAGCTAACATATCCTTATGTCCATGGAGGCTATGGTTTAATGGTCTAAAAAATGAAATAAGGTAAAAAAATATGGGTAACTATTGAAAACTAAACATGGATACAAAATGGAAGATAATTCACGTTCCAAAAATCAATTGGAATATAAAGTTGTCATAATGGGATTAGAGATCCTAAGAAGTTGTAATGCTTTTGTAATTGAGATTTATGGTGATTATCAGTTGGTCATAAGACAATTAACTGGTGAATATAGATATATCAATGGTTGTTTAACTTTTTATAACAAAGCGGCTTTAAATTTCTTATCCAATTTTGATGAAGTCATACTAAATTATATCCCCATGTTTTTAAAAGAAGGGGCCAACGAAATAGCTCAAAAGGCCACAAATTTCAAGCCTGAAGATAGATTCGAAGATAAGTTAAAGTAGAGTTTCATTACTGGACTCTTAGCATTAATTCATAACATATGGCCTTTGGTTGAAATTGGGAACATAAATGTTCACGAGGATTAAAAAAATCATTAATTGAATATCCAACTGACCCAAACATTAAAACTGATAGGGCTTTCAGGGTGAGAGAAACCAATTATGCTATATATGATGGGAAAATATTCAAAAGAGGTGTTGATGAAATAATCCTAGAGTGCCTAAGTAAGGAGGAGGGCTTAACAACAATTTTTCAAGTTTATGAATGCGTGTGTAGGGCTCATCAAGATGGTCCTAAAATGAGATGGTTCTTACGAAGGCATGATTTTTATTGGCCATCCATCTTAAAATATTGCATAGACTTTGCCAAAAGGTGTCAAAAGTGCCAACAACATGGCCCTATAAAGCATGTTCCTCTATTGATCTATAATATGTTAAAAAATCTTGGTCATTTAGCGGATGGAAAATTGATGTCATTGGTAAATCTACCCTCCATTTTGAACATTACATAATTTTGTACTAGTACTATAAATTATTTTACCAAATGGGTGGAAGTTAAGGTTTGGGATTCCAGAAACTATAACCTAAAACAAAGCAAGTATTTTTTAGTAAAAAATGGTGTTGGAATTCACTTCACAGTTGGGAATAACTATGAGTAAGGCATCACCTTACTATGATCAGTCAAATGAGCAAGTAGATTTATAAATAAAGTGATAAAAAACTTTGAGGAAGCTAATTTAAAAAACCCAAGACATTGGTACAACTTTTTGCCAGAAATATTATGGACTTATAGGACTTCTAAAAAGTCAAGCAGTGGAGCGACTCATATTCTTTGACTTATGGATATGATGTCGTCCTACTAGTTAAAATCATGTTAAATTCACTAGGAGTAGTAGCTAAAAATGAACTAACTATAGAAGGATATGACCAATCTATGCATCTGCAGTTAGGAAATATAGATGAAGATAGAGTTAGAGTCTTGAATAACAAATTGGTCCAAAAGAAGAAAATGGTTTACAGATATAACAATAAGGTAAAAAAGAGAACCTTTAATGAAGGATATTTAGTTTTGAATACCATATTACCTTTAGGATCAAAAGACCCAGCTTATGGAAAATGGCACCGAAAATGGGAAGGGCTATTCCAAATAAACAGAGCATTCAAAGGAGGATCCTAACATTTAAGGGACATTCATGGTCATATACACATGAGAAAAACAAATAATAGAGTTTTAAAGGCATAATATCCAATCATATGATAATTAATGAAAAAAAGACATAAACATATACTAAATGCTACTTTCATTCATGTATTGCCAAAATGTTTGGGTAAAAAATACCTAAATTCGGGCAAATAGTCTTAAAATATTATTTTTCTTGATATTTATGTCGATCAGACTCTCCTAAAAAATGGTTTCATTTCTAGAAAACCATTGCAACTCCTCGACTAGTTGGTTTAATCTTGTTTGGAAGTTAGTATCCTCTAGATAACTCTCTTCCAACACATCATTTACTCGAGCCAGCCTCTTCTCTAATTTTTCCTTTTCTGCAAAAAGGGCATCACTCATTTAGGTCACTTGTTGCCACAACTTTTTGTTGAGAATATTGGGCTTGATTAACATACAAAATTTTCTTTTCTATATCAAATTGAGCCATCATCTAAAGATAAGCTAAAAGATAAGGGACATCAGATGTTAACTCTTTTAGGGTTTTTACTCTAATATCCCCATATTGAGAGAGGCTAAATCAAGTTGTCTTCAGTCCACTAAGAAAAGTTAAGTTAGTTAGAGTCTCAAATGGCACCGTAGCATAGTTTTGAAGCTACTGAAGTTGACTGAGTTTGAAGGAGAAGTTGCAATTATTAATCCACACTAGAACAGTATTCAACGGGTGCTCGAACATAAGCTTGAGTCATCACCTGTTGGAGTTCCTATTGAAAAGCATCAAGCTACTTAGGGGGCATCAACTCAGAGATGTTCGCAACTAGTGAGATGGTTTAATTTGGTGGAGAAGCATCTTTCGAAGGGGTGACCAGTGACTCTGGAGAAACATCAGAGGATCGGGAGTAGTAAAAGCTTTAGGAGTGATATCACTACGACTATTCTCCTTATTTTTCTCCTCTTTCGTAGAAGGTAGAGTGTGAACATCCTCTTCTGTGAGGATATAAGTGGGGGCAGGAGGATTAACATCAATTGGAGATGAATCCATAATAAGAATCGGGTTCGAAGCTATATTAGACTCCTGGGAAAATGTATAAATTAGTACAAGACTTGGGTTTGGAGATGGAGAAAATTTAGAATCCTTAATTGATAAGGTAACCTTCATTCCAGCAGAAGTTATAGCTAAGGCTACAAGAAGAAGAAAATAATTTTGAGTTAGGAGTACTGGTGTGATAATACTAAATCATAAGAAATATTTACAATGGTTAAAAAATTACCTTCCACCTTAACCTTATAAGATGATTTCCTAGATATGGACTTCACTATTTTCTTCATAGGAACTTTGAACATGTCCTTTAGTGGAGGTTCAATAGGCTCAGGAATGAGTGATAAATACCCCTTAAGGCTTATGAAATAATTTATTCTTCAATTGTTAAACAAGAGGTGTCATTCCCTCCTTTTCTTCCTCCTCCTCATCTTCGACAAACACAAGTTTTCTATTTAAAAAAAAGGTATGGGCAGTAGAAGAAAAGACACATGCAACACGGAATGGGTAAGAAAGGGCCAAAAATAAGACAAAAGGAAGAAGGGATAGTTGGATAATTGGATTGGTGTTTTGGGGATAAGTTATGCCTAACATGAAGTAATCGCCACTACTTTACAAAGGCAACGATCACTCCAGCATCAAATTCTACACCAATTATGCTAAAAGTTCTTCTAACTTTAGTATATTGGGAAAATCTAGACATAACATATTCCTCAAGAACATTAAAAGATCTGGAAAATAAAGAAGGATTGTCACCACTCCTCTAAGGAGAAAGATAGACTGATAAAGGCCAGACTGTATAGTAAATTGAGCAAGAAAATAAGATCACCAAAGGATAGTATCAGAGGTTATACTATGAAAAGTACCATAAAAAAAATTCTCTAGGAGGAAAAAAACTCCCCCAACAGAAGTCTCTTTCCTCAGAGGGGGAAGGATTATTCAAAATTGAGACAAACCAAGGGGGTTGGGTAGCTTTCAACAAAGGTTGAAGAAGAAGTCTAAGATGATCAAAATTTAGGCCTCTAAACATGCTGAGAGGATCTTAGAAGCTCTTGTTACCACGTTTGGTGTGAAAAGGGCATTAAGATGGCTACAGCCTGAACTACCATCCAGGTGACCAATCTAAGGAAAATAGGCATGTAGCTAAATTTTAAGGATCCACAATGTCCAACCTTAATTGGAGTTAAAAGGATAAAGAGAACGCAAGAGGTGAGTGGCAATATCCATTTATCTTTCATCAATTAGAACTACTGCCAAGAAGGAATATTCTAACATTATACACTGAGATAGGACATAGAATACATGCCTTGATATCCAAAGTAGGAGAAAGCAATACTAATTTTTTCCAGTGGTGGCAACAATAGTCTTCCTATATTTTTTCATGAAAGTGGAGTAGGACACGAGGGCATTGATAAGTCACGTTTATTGTATTTATAACCTCATTAATTTGTACATTCTAGTATTCCTATACATGTTATTCCTAGTTCTTATGCTCATTTATTGATTAATCCCTATTTTCATCATATATATGAGCTTTTGTAGGTCACAGGAATGCAAGTTATGAAGTTTGGTTGAATCCCAAAAAACTTTTATCGGTATTTACAACTGTAGAGGGGGCTTGAAGATAATCCTAAGATTAGAGATAGGCCCCCAATTTATAACAGTGTTTCGGATTAAGGCAACTCAGCGAGGCAGCTCAGGGTGGCAGCCCAGAGGGACCTTCCAGCGAAGAAACTGATCGAGAGAGCTCGTCCTTTAGTCCCATTGATTAATTTAGTCTTATTTTATATTTTTTTATATCGACTATAAGCTATAATGATTGTAAAGATGTAATGAGTATAATGATTTTGTGTGAGGTCGAACGATACTCGCGAGAGACCAGGCTTGACGGGGCTTGGGAGAGCTTTCATGCTCTATCGAACGGCCTCACCATGGGAACTTCAGAGGGACTTGGTTTGTAGGATTGAGAAGTGTGGCACCATTGGGGATTGTCCTGACTATCTTAGATACACCTGGTAAAATACCATAAGGACCCTGGTCGTGGAACCTCGGGAGGGGGGTAACCTTGATTTCCATCAGGCGTTGAGTTATGAGCCAAACAACCCTCTACTTAATGTCACATCCACTTTATCTGATGTCACTAACCATCTAGGCAATGTCAGATCTGCATTAGAGTAAACCACCGTGGTATTTGGGGCTGCCAAACAGTTGGTGAGCCACTTCTGTGACGACAGCCGCCTGACACACAGTGGTTAGGCAAAAGGCATGTCTTAGCATTTAATGCTTATGACGTGGAGATAACTAGTGCATCAGGTATTTAATATTTGTGACATAAAGTATGAGGGATGTATTTCACATGCATTAATGATTGAGTTGCCTCAGGGGTAGTGTGTGGGGCTATTTAAGGATCCAACCACCTCTGGGGAGAGATATGTATCATTGATTCTTATTGGTAATTCGAAAGTTATTACTAGAGAGATTTATTATGAACCATAGAGTTTACTCACCCACCATTGACATTTATTACGAAGCTTTGAAATTTGACAGAGATCATTGAGGGGGTGAGGGTGTTTGGCTTCCTGCCAAGGTGTATCTAGGGTGCTCATTTTCTCTCTCCCTCTAAGCAAAGTTGCTTCTAAGTTCATTACTACCTTCTGAGTTATACACGAGAGATTTATGAGCTCAAACTGAGTCTATTCTCACTGAGTTGTGTTTGTGCGTCCTGTAATTAATCAATAGTATTGTTGTTTAACTTATCATTGCTGTACTCAAAAGGAGTTACGCCTCCATATGATCCAAACTTCCCTTTTATAGCAACTTCGGAGGCATTTTAGTAAATTTAAAATTCGAGTTTTAGTCCCGATCTATTCATGGAAGTTGAATCCCTTAGATTCATCTTTACGTGGCCTCCGACGTCACATGAATCCAAAGCTCGAATGAAGAAGTTACGGACGATTCAATGAAACTTGGGAAAAATGAAGCCATTCCAGCCCATCCTCATTTTGATAGCAGGTCCGAATCGATTCTGCCCTTGTCGAATCGATTCGGTTGATGATAGTGCACCATATTCCCATATCTGAACTGATTCACTCTCAGTCGAATCGATTCAGTCGTGCAGTCTCAGCTTTCCCCTTATTACTAGTTTTCCATTTTGGATAGATTTTCGGGGATTTATCCCTTATTTTTCCCTCATTTTTTAAAATAGATTACTTTTGTTAGAAATTGGATAGATTAAACACTTTCTTCTCTCTCTTAGGTCAAGTGTATTTTATTGCTCTTTATACTTGTAAAGCATTGAATTCTCACAAGTTAGTTGTTGTTATTGAAAGCTTTGATCATTCAATCCATATCTACTTGTGCTCCTTAGATTTAAATTTCATTTATTAGCATAGCTTGTATTGTTTTGTGCTTACACTTGATCCCTTGATTAAATATGTAGTTCCTTTGAATGTGTAGCCTAGTTTCTAGTATGAGTAGATAACCTTAAGGTTTGGGATCATAATCCCACCTCGGATGCTTGAACTTCATATTTAGGGTTTGGTTTAAAATTGTTCTAATGGAACTTCATGTGTTGGTATTGGAGTATCCTAGTCTCTTAACTTCCCTTGTCATGTAAGGGGTAGTGTTTGATGCTGTACTACAACCACAACCCATTTAGCAATAACCAATTAACCCCTAATCCTCCATTGATGAGTTTAGTCTTTACATGGTTGATGTTTGGATCTAATTAGTCATGCTCGATTTAAATTAATTGAAACCAAGTCCTATCATCGTTTTAGAAAATCCAAGGTGGGATAATGATCCTCAATCCCTTTAATATCTTGAACTTAAGCTTAACTTAGTTTGTTTCGATATATATTTTTTGTTGACTTGTTCTTTGTCAATTTTACGCATGTTAGTTTAGTGGTTAATCACAATCACCTATTCAAAAAATCTAATCAACTTTTACACTTTAAATTTTTTTACGTTTATAGAATATCCTTTATTTTAATCTTGTTCTCCTAGTAGCGTTCAATCCCTAAGGAATACAATTTCGGTCTTGCTCTATTACTACTTGTTGCGAAAGATTTTCACTTAAATCAAACACTCTTTAGAGAGCAACTAAGTTTTTGGCACCGTTGTCGGGAATTGTTAATAATTTTAGGTTATAAGACGTTCTCTTTACACTATTACGTTCCATGTGGTCACCGTAACAACACGATTTCCAAAATCAATCTAAATACCATAGATGCAAGATGTGAGCGGCAGTACACAAATCCTATAGTTGAATCCTCATCGTCCAACGAACATTCATACTATTAGAGACCATCTCCAACTCCTTCCATTTCAATCTCAGATTATATTGGATCCCACTCTGAGCCCACGACCATAGCCGATAATCAAAATGAGCATGGTAGTCAAAGGAAAGTCGATCATCCCTATCTACCAATGAGGGAGTATTTACAATTGGAGAGGACCACCTATCCTTCGTGTATCATCTTTCCATACAATGTCGCTCAATTCGATTTTAGAAATGGAATGATTCAATTACTACCTACTTTCCACAGCATGGAAAGTGAGTAGCCTTATCTCCATATTCTAGAGTTTAAGTAGGGTTGCGCTACGTTTAGCGACCAAAATTATCCTCTTGATGTAACCCGACTCAAACTCTTTCCTTTCTCCTTAAAGGACAAAGCCAAAACTTGGCTTTGGTACTTATCTCCTAATTCCATCGGTAGTAGGTGTGATATAGAAGCGTAGTTTTTAAAGAAGTTTTTCCCAACCCATCGCACCAACGCTCTCAAAGGTCAAATATAACCTTTGCTCAAGACGAGGGTGAGACTTTCGGGCGATGTTAGGAAATATTTAATGAGCTACTTCATAAATGCCCACATCATGGCTTTGAGGAATGGAGATTATTCTCTTTTTCCCATGACGGGCTTTCCCTAAATGCGAAACAAATGGTGGATACAATGTGCTCCGGGGAGTTCTTTGGGCTAGACTCGGATGATGTGTGGACACACTTTAAATATTTTGACGAGATTACCCAAGCATGGGACACCTCGGACACTAGCAAAGCCAAATCGCGTTCATTAATTCCGCCCTGCTCAAGCCATGGGATATATCACCTTGCCGATGGGGATGATATGTCCTTGAGAGTAGCTCAGTTTACCAAGCGTATTGAGAGCATGGATCAAAAGAATCGGGAACCCACCAATCCTTCTCCTTTGCACATAGAAGAGTCGTGTGCCATATGCGACGTGGAAGATCACTTAACCAAGGATTGCCCTACAATACCAGTGTACAAAGTGATGCTTCACAACCAAGAAAATGCAATTTCCATGTATAAGAAACAATTTATGACTCCTTTAGGAGAGGGGTATAATCCTTCGTGGAGAAACCACCCTGGTTTCTCTTACGGGCAATCTCAATAAGCCCAAAATAGACCTCACCCAAATTATCAAAATCCCCCACCACCTCAAAATTACCAACAACCATACAATCAACTTCCTCCTCCTTAAGTAAAAATGCAAGGTCCCCCTACGGGACATATTCCTCAGACTATACCCTCGTATGTTCACTCGAACAAAAGAAGTCTTGAAGGTACTCTTTAAGTTTGCATGACTTCTCAATAAGCCACCAGTGCTCGACTTGAAGCTTAAATCTCTAAGTTGACCTCATCATTAAGCGTTCACGAAAAGGGAAAGTTCCCTTCACAACCCCAAAGTCCCATTGGGAAAAATAGTGTGAATTCCGACGTCTCTACTCCCCCTTATGCTCAATGCCGATCAATGGAACAAGAAAATTCCATCACTACTATTAAGAGTGGGAAGGTGATTCAAAATCCTATCCCACCTTCCTTGAAAGAATCCGATGAGATCATACTAACTCCTCGAGAGAGTGAAGTGGCTCTGAAAAAGAGAAGTGATAAGTTGCCGAACAAGGAGCCGAAAGTTTTAGTCCCGTGTCCATTTCCCGCACCCTACCCTCAAAGACTCCTTCCCATTGATAAATCCAATAAATATCAAGAAATTATGGAGACATTTAAACAAGTAAAAATCTATCTCCCTCTCCTTGATGTAATAAAGCAAATCCCATCCTATGGTAAGTTCTGAAAGATTTATGCACCTTTAAGAGAAAGCACGTTTCTCGAAAAAAGGTAGAATTGACTCAATAAGTGAGCTCCATTTTCCAAAACAACATGATTCCAAAATTTAAGGACCCAGGGTGTCCAACTATTTCCTGTGTGACTGGATACTTCTCCATTAATTGCGCCCTTCTTGACCTTAGAGCTAGTATGAACCTCTTGCTGTATTCGGTCTATGATAGGCAGGGTTTCGTCGCGGCGCGAGCATCACCTGCATGCCGGTCATTTTGAATTCTGTTCACCTGCTCTATATAAAGATCTAAACATATGACTACACTCATCGGGTGAGTATAGAGGCCAAGTCCGGGTATCGAAAATCTGTAGAGACGAGTTGCTAGAATTTAATTTGGTTTAGTACTTTAGAAATAAAAGTGAAAAAGAAAATTACAACAAAAATAAAAAGATGCAGAAAGGGAAGTATTAATCTAGGCAAGTATTTAAACTAGGTTAACAAAAGTGGTAAAAACTATAGTTTCCATCGAATATCCCTCACCCGAGTTAATTAGTATATAATGGTTACATGGGTCGACGAGTTATTAAGATCGCGTCTCGTTTCGACAGTTAATTAAATCAGGAGTTGTCACACACCTAAATTCTCATAAAAGCCTAATAAGATTTTGGCATCAACAAATACCCCGGAAATTACGCTCGCAAGGTCGTAAGCAAGGAGCATACATGATATGCCCCGTCAAATCTCCTAGGCATAATAACTAGGACAACGCACTCGAAATAGACACGTAAACTCCATCACCAAAGCAACGCAACATGTCAACCCTAGGTGAGTTCAATCGGACACAACCTAGACTAATTTAGCTAGAAAGAATATTAAAAAAGTGGTAAATAAATGCGGCAAATCTACACTAGAAAGAAACTAAAGAAAGCATGTAAACCTAATTATGAAAGCAATAAATAGCAAGAAAAATAGGCATGGAAATTAATGGAAGCAAGTAAACATAGCAAGAATTAAAGGAAGACAACTAAATTAATAAGCTTACATACATCAAAATGGGTAAAACACCCAAAGGAAATGGAGAGTAGGGCAAAGCTCTCAAGACAAACCCTAAACCTAATGTAAAATGTAAGATATCCCAAATAGAAACAAAAAATTGGTTTATGTAGTAAGTTGGAAAAGAAATAAAGGAAAAAGAAAAGAAAAGAAAACAAGAAACAAATATTTGCTATACGCGATCGACCGCGACCAGGGGGACGATCGACCGCTCCCTCAAGTAAAAGCACACTGTCTGCTTTTCACGACAAAATCCAAAACCGCGGGCGACCGGTACTATATTTTTGGCAGCTATTTGGTCCATAAAAAGGGGAGGAAAGGTCCATAACTTCATCGTCCGGACTCCAAAGGATGCGCCGTTTGTGGCCACGCGATGCTAACTCAATGAACTACGCATCCATAGAATATCAATGAGCCAGAGATGAAATTTCAATTGACTAATATTCCCTTAAAGTAGTTTTCAATGACGAAACTTCTTCGAAATGCAACGGATCCTCACTTTTAGTGTTCCAATACCTAGAAAAACACAATTAACCCCTGCAAAGCATGTATATACCCAAATCCAAGGTTATCTGGTTAATGAGCATATATATAGGTATTAAGGACCGCAAAAGTGGTAGAATGCATAAAGATATAGGGTGGAAATATGCAATATTTATGTCGTATCACACCCCCTAACTTAGACATTGCTAGTCCCTAGTGATGAAACAAACAAAACCAGTCCATAGAAGGCGGTACAAGACGTATATATGCATCGAAATATAAATGCCACTTTTATAGGGAACACGATTGCATTTAGCATATGCAATAAGCCGTTAAACCCCTAGGTTACCCTAGTGGACGAGTGTAGTCTCGTGAGGGTTTTCAGGGATGAAACCCACAAACATCATATGGTTTCCTCAAAATATGCCCAAACCAACATGCAACAAGCTCAATAATAATGAAAAAGATTTCATACGCATTATTAGCATAATGAACGAATTCAAATAAATGTCCAAAATCATTAACATTATAGAATGAACCTCATAGAATTGAAACCTTAAAATGTGGGAGGGGAGAGAGCACATGCAAAGTGTGATTTGGTAAAAAATTATATAAACCGGATAAACAATAAAGCAAGCATATGTTCAATCCTCACGGACATTACAATCATCAAGTGAATTCACTCGAAACAGGGAGTTAACATGCGGGAATAAAGAGTAAATGTAAATGGAAGCTAGGCCACGCACATGTCACAAATGAAGAACGCTATATATGAAATTAAAAATTGTAATCTCAATGAAAGATATCGCACATTAAAAGGGGCAAAATGCATTTTCACAGATTATCAAAACTATTATGAATTTTAAATTAAATGCACCTTAAGATCATATAGGACTTTAATAGGGTTGTAATTTAGGTTTGGCTAGGGTACAAAATGAAAGGAATGTATGTACGGATTCAAAGTGTTCGGGATGAAACTAGGGATAATGGGAAAATGCGAGCAATATCAAAATTGGAAAATAATTTTCAAACAAGCATTGAATATAACAATTGGAGAGAAATCAAAGATTATTGAACTATATACAACATTTACAACTTTCTCTTTCTTTTTCTCATTTTTCTCTTTTGTTTTCTTTTGCTTTTCACTTCTCTTTTTTCTCTTTTTCGCTTCTTCTTTTCTTTACTTTTCTCACTCTCACATGCCCAAATTGCAACCACAAAACAACAACATTATTAAATCCCAAGTAACAATCCAAACAAAGGTATGTAAAGGTAATATGTATGGTGTATAACTCCAATTTGGAGTTGGTTATGGGATTTTGGGGTATGAAACGAAAGGCTGTAATAAGGCTCAAAGGGGTTAACGAGGGAAAATATATAAGGTGAGGTCAAGGCTATATGGGTGATATACAAAGATGGCCTATGATCATTTCATAAAGTTTATCCAGTTCTCGAGTCAAAACAACATATGAAAATCATGATCAAGTAATGCATTTCATATATGAACTCAATTAATGAATGATCAAATGAAAGAATAGAGAGATTACCAACGAATTCAACGTTTTCAAAGAGGAAAGAATAATGTATACACTCAATGATGAAAGGTACAAAGATTACTCGGTGCAAGTATATACAATGTTACAAAAGATTATCGAGTTATAAAAATCTTAAACCAAATCAATATAACAAGAAAAGTGCATGTGCTCATGGGATTAAAGTTTCATTCATGAAGTTATTCATAATATCAATGATCGAGGACAAAAGTCTAATAACTTCTAAAATTGAGAACATGCATCATTGAGTTGTCTATTGGATCGAGAAATTATTGAAATTTATCATCGGAAACAAAGGCAAAATGCCCAAAAAAGGAGAAAAAAGAAAGAAAATCTTTTTGAAATTTTTAATTTTTCTAAGTAAAGCATACTAAGTAAGTAACCTTTGAGAAAAAACATGGACTATATAAAGAAATGGATAGAATATCCTACACCCCCTAACTTAAAACCTGACATTGTCCTCAATGTGAATTAAGAACCAAGTTAAAGAGAGGAAAATAGCGATATTATCCAAAATTGGAGCTATCCCCATAAGAACAAGTCCAAAGAATCTACAAAAAAGTTAGTACCGAGCATAGCAAAAATAAATAACAAAAAGTTAGCTAATTACAAGAGACTAAATTAAAAGAAAGAGAAAAAATAAAAAGAAAGAAAGAAAGAATAAGAAGCTAACTATATACAACCTACTATTTAGGCTTCACACTAAATGTACACTATAAGTCTAAATAGTTGAGGGCCCACCATGAAAATGATTTGACTTTGGAGGGTGACCGGTGTACCCACACTCTCTCAAGCATGCCTTTTGAAAGATATGAATTCCGTTTGAACAACGGAAGGCATGTATAAGGCGAAAGAAATGAATCATCGCCAATTAAAATTTTTGGAGGGACGATGGGGGATTTGGATTGAACGGGTGACAAAAACATGTGGGGACCGAGAAAAGATAAATATCCTCCCAAGGATATTGAAATTAGAATAGGAGGTGGCGCACACAAAGGTAAAGATGCGATCATGGAAGGAAACTCGAGAAAGTACTCCTCGTCGGTGAAAAGGTTTAACACATTAAAGTTTGAAACCGATTCATCGGGTACTTGTGACAATGTGATAACAGAGAATGAAAATGGGGAGGAAAGAAATTCAAACTCAAGAGATGAGTCATCATCGCTTGAAGATTGAGTTTCGAAGGAAATAAGATCATTTTCAATGAAATGTTCTTCTTTGGGGGCCAAAAAAGAAATCATTTCATTGCAAATGGATATTACTTCCATTTCATCCTCACTTTCAATATCTATTACGCAATGGGAAAAGTAAAAAATGGTATGTTCCAAAGGAGGCACAAAGTCCTCATTTGGTTCAAAATATTCCTTGACTTCAAAAGTCTCGGAAGAGAAATCGTCGTCGGAATCAAATAATAAATCCAATTCATGTTTCCACAAACGATTTTCTTCCCGATAACTATTTTCAATTTTCTCCTTCTCAAGCATACACAAGCCCTCGCCAAAAGTCATAGGCCGAGGCGGAGATTCTTGAAAATGCGAACTTTGAAATTACCATTGGACTTAAACTTAAACTCGTTATTATAGGAATTCTGAAAACTATTGCAATTCATTTCAAAATTCCTATTATAAGGAATTAGAGGCCCAAAATCATTTTCATCATCATAAAAATTCCAATAACCCAAGTTTTGACTTTCGTTATACTCACCCAAAGTCATTTTTGAATTTGTAATTTTTTGGGACTCTAAGTATTGATCGCAAGTCATAGGATTACGGGCATTTTGGGAATTATAACAAAGATTACCGAAAGAATTAGAATAAGACATGCTTACCCCAAAAATGGCTCGAAGTGGCGAATTCCACAAAGTAGATGCACGCGGGAAATTCAAGCGTTTCTTAGCGCTCAAATGTAGAAGTCCTACAAAAATGTTAGGCAAAAAATGAAAATAGAAAGAAAATACTAAGAAATACTAAATCAAATAAATTCTAAAATAAACTCATCCCCGACAACGACGCCATTTTTATAGGCATGGGTTACTCCGCGGTGCGAGCATCACCTACGCACTGGTCATTTTTTTATATTCGGCTCAACTGCTCAATACAAACACCTAAACTTATGACTACACTCAACGGGTGAGTATAGTGGCCAAGCCGGGTATCAAAAATCCATAGAGACGAGTTGCTAGAGTTTAATTTGGTTTAGTACTTTAGAAATAAAACTGAAAAAGATAATTACAACAAAAAGGAAAATATGCAGAAAGGGAAATATTAATCTAGGCAAGTATTTAAACCAGATTAACAAAAGCGGTGAAAACGATAGGTTGTGTCGAATATTCCTCACCCGAGTTAATTAGTATAAAATGGTTACATGGGTCGATGAGTTATTAAGACCGCGTCTCGTTTCGACAGTTAATTAAATAAAGAGTTGTCACACCCCTAAATTCTCATAAAATCCTAATAAGATTTTGACATCAATAAATACCCCAAAAATTACGCACGCAAAGTCGTAAGCACGGAGAATACATGTATACCCCGTAAAATCTCCTAGGCCTAATAACTAGGACAACACACTCGAAATAGACCCGTAAACTCCATCACCAAAGCAAAGCAACATGTAAACCTGGGGTGAGTTCAATCCGACACAACCTAAACTAATTTAGCTAGAAAGCAACTAAAGAAAGCATGCAAACCTAATTATGACCGATGGAAATTAATCGAAGTAAGTAAACAAAGCAAGAATTAAAGTAGGCATGGAAATTAATGGAAACAAGTAAACAAATCAAGAATTAAAGGAAGACAACTAAATTAATAAGCTTACATACATCAAAATGGGTAAAACACCCAAAGGAAACGGAGAGTTGGGCAAAGCTCTCAAGACAAACCTTAAACCTAATGTAAAATGTAAGATATACCAAATAGAAACAAAAAATTGGTTTATATAGTAGGTTGGAAAAGAAATAAAGGAAAAAGAAAAGAAAAGAACACAAGTAACAAATATCTACAATACGCGGTCGACCGCGGATAGGGGGCCGATCGATCGCGCCTTCAAGTAAAAGCCCACTGTCTCCTTTCCATGGAAAAATCCAAAACCGCGGTCAAACGGTACTCTGTTTTTGGCAGCTATTTGGTCCATAAAAAGGGGAGGAAGGGTCCATTACTGAAAATGGCCATAACTTCATCATACAGACTCCAAATGACGCGTCGTTTGCGGCCACGCAATGCTAACTCAATGAACTACGCATCCGTGGAATATCCATGAGCTGGAGATGAAATGTGAATTAACTAACATGCCCTTTAAGTAGCGTTCGACGATGAAACTTCTCTGAAATGTAACGGATCCTCATTTTTAGCGTTCCAATACCTACAAAAGCACAATTAACCCCTGCAAAATATGTATATGTATCCAAATCCTAGGTTGTCTGGTTAATGATCATAAATATAGGCATTAAGGATCGCAAAAGTGCTAGAATGCATAAAGATATAGGGTGGAAATATGCAATATTTGTGTCGTATGAATCTATCTTCAATTGGGCATAAGAGATCTTAGCCCAACCAAAACTATAATCCAATTGGCCGATGGCTCCGCCAAAATTACATGGGGCGTATTAGAAGATATCCTCATCCAGGTTGACACCTTTGTGTTCCCGGTCGACTTCATCGTTCTTGATACCCATCCCATTTCAAGCCCCAACACTCGACCTCCCATTATCTTAGGACGACCATTCCTTGCGACTGCGAATGCATAAATCAATTGTAGGAATGGTGAGATGAACTTTTCCTTTGGAAATATAAGATTAGATGTCAATATTTTCAATGTGTCGTACCTCTCGAGTGACGAGGATGATTGTATTAAGGAAGTGAATTTTGTTGGAGAGGTATTTGTGGAAGATAATCAAATTATGAGGGATAAAATTGAATGGATTGTGTTAGACACATGCTTCGACATGCTAGGAGAGGCTAGCATAGGTGAAAACCAAGATATAGGGATGGAATTCAGGATTTATGAATGCACCTCGATTGACGACTCTATCATATCCATAATTATCATTTACATAAAGTCATCAATCCCAAGTGAGGAGCATTTCCCGGAGGAAAATAAGGTTGATGATGTAGCTATCAAATTATGCACCGAACTTTCGAGCCTTCACTTTAATAACCTGTGGCTCCACTTTTAAATATCAATCTGGTTTCTAAAACCAAACAAGGGTCAAACGATTAGGGTTGTTCATTTTTAATAGGCATCATATCTTCGGATCTAGAACCCAATAAAATTGTTAAGTGGTTGAAATTAAATTGGACCAAGGTCAAAAAAATTGGAAGGATAGGAGTTCATTTAGGAATTTACATTCTAGTTATGTCCTCCAATTTACCACAAGACATCATACGCAGCATCCCCATTTGCGGGTTTGATTAGGTTCGGTTAAACCTCAATTTTTGAGCCGAGCAACCCCCGACATGTGTGGGGTTGCAAATTTTTGTCCCGGACCAGTTATACATCTTAGTTATATCAATAGGGTCCAAGAAAACCAAGAAAAGTCATCCCAATCCTTGATTTCCATGAGAATTTCCAAAGCAGTTAAGTAGAAAGTTGGAAATCGATTTGCGAATCATTTCGATCCTTGTCGAATCGATTCAGCATAAGGTAGTGAAATATGTATCCTTTAACTAATTAATTCGTTCATTGCCGAATCAATTCGATCCATTCCAGTGCACTTTCCCCCAATTAGCGAATCGATTCGGTCCTTGCCGAATCGATTCAGCTAGAAACAGTAAAAAAGTAGAAACATTTCGAATCGATTCAAGCTTAGCCGAATCGATTCAATTTGCCAGCCCCTCAAAATTCCTCATAATTCATTTAACCTCTTTTTCCTCAACTCTCTCCCCACCCTTATAAACCCCACGAATTTCTCTCTTCCCATATACCTCTCCCTACTCATTTTCTCTCCAGTTCTCAAAGGAAACTCATTCAAGGTATTAATCCCAACTCTTTTTTATGTTGAAGTTGAAATTTTTATGCATTATATTCAAAGTAGGGGATAACCATTATATGGTCATATTTTGCTTCTGATTCATTAAAATGCCCATTTTCACTGTTGAATTTTGAATTTATCGAATAAATACAACTTGTAATTATTGTTATGCAGATTATGTTGTATTTATTGGGGGTTTTCAATGAATCAAATGAATTATCTCCCTAGTTTGAGCAAAATGCACACAAAGTGTCGATAAAATGCCCCAATGGGTAATATGAGCATCATTGAACCATTTTGCACCGTTTATCAAACATTCACATCGATTATCCCTTGTTTGAGTGTGGTGCCTGTCGGTTACATGTATCCGACCATTTTCTTTTGACGTGCCCCCCTTAGTTCCTTTTCAACCCATATTCACACTTAATATGATTTTCTACAGTACACTAATTGTGTATGAATCGAATTGATATTTTGTAGGCTCCAAATGGCTCAGAAACCAACTACAAATGCTATGACCGATCGTACTAGTTTCGAATCCGTCTGCTCTCGGGAGGAAAGGGATTGGTATAGAGAGAATTTTCCTTCAAGGAGGGAAATTGCTATTGCACGTCCTATGAAAGTTGAGGACTTTACTTCCTCCGTTAGACATTATTTTTAGAAATTCAAGTGGGAGGCCCACCTAGATGAGGTGGGAGATGTTAACGAAGAGCATGTGAGGAGATTTTATGCTTCTCTCATCATAACTGGAGACGGGAATTATGAGGCATTTGTACGGGGAAGGAAAATTAAAATTTTGAAGCCTATTCTATCTAGACTACTAGAAGGGGAAGATAATCCCAAAATTTATGGATATCTAACTAGTGATCCTTTTTATTTTCTTCCCAATGATGTTATTATTATGCGTCTAGTGCAAGGTCTTGTCTGGGTGGGTGATACATTCCCAACTAAGCATATGCCCGATTCTCACCGCTTGATCCATTTGGTTGCTGTCAACTCCATCATTCCCACCCAAACTAAATATGTCTTGAGGTCCAAACAAGCCCATTTCCTTTATAATCTCTTAAATGCCAATATCATGATAAGCCTTTATACATTGGTGTTGTAACAAATGTTAAATGCCATATTCTGTGATAAGGGATCGACTACCCTCCCTTACGCACAGATGGTTTCAAGGATTTGTAGGGATGCGAGATGCGAGGCGGTCGGGACTGATAAAATTCCTAGGTTGCCCTCTATGCTTGATGATGATGTAATTGAGAAGACCTTAGGTAAAGTATACTGGGAGAGGAAGAGGTAGAGGATGCTTGATCATGCGGATGTTGGGGGCATTTTTGATTTTGATGCTCCTACGCTTGACAGTCCCGAGGCACCATCCCCTGCTCCATCTACAGTGGATCCCATTATAGAGTTGGGGTGAGGATGGATGCTTTGCTTACAGACTTTCTGCCTTTTAGGGCGCTTACCAAAGGGACTTTGCTTCTTTCCGAGGCACTTATGAGAGGGATTTCTCAATGATGGTCCGAGCCCAAATGGACTTATTTGCTCACCTACACGGGGGCAAGGCTGCTGTGCCTCCTTACCTTTACTATCCATATGCTCCACGTGACCCCAATGCGCCCAGTTCATCGAGTTACCACCCGGACTTTCCGTAGGGGGCACCCTATATCTCTTCTATTACTATTTTTGGTCTATCTCTTTATATATATTGTTGTTTTTTGGAACAATTTTGGGTGGGCTATTTTGTTTTTGGTTTTTGCACAATTTAGTTGTGTAGGCTGTGTTTAAGAAGATACAATTATTTTATATTTTCTAATTTTGGTTTCGAAACACATATACGCAATTCTTATTATATTAATGAAATTTCTTATCTTCTTCTTATTATTTGCACATGTATATATCTCTTTATTGTATATATTGCTGTTGTAGTACTAACATTTTGACAGGTATGCCGTTGCACGTTTTTCCCCATTTGCTCCTTATGGGGTGAATATTTTCTCACCGGTTTTTCCATTTTTGTCCCTACTAACATTGGGGACAAAGTTTATTTCAAGTTAGGTCATGTGGATTACATTTATGATTTCTTTTATCATGTTAATATTTATTTATTTAATCCAATATATATATATATACACACTTTTGTCTCCTATGATTACGTGTATGATCGCACTATCCTTTTGTATAGCTATGAAGCATGCTTTGAGTTTATGATTTATTAGCATTGTGAATAATTTTATAAAATTAAACTGTGAAGCTTTGAGCACATTACACAAATAATTTTTTATGTTTTGGTTTAAAGGTATTCTAATTCGTGATCATACAGCGCATGCTATACCGTTACATAAGTGACATTCGAGACTTATATTCATTTGTGAGCGTTTACATATACTCTATCTCTTTCTTGAAAAATGATCTCATTGACGATCTCAATTTCTTTTCATTGATTTTGTACTTGAATTATCACTTGAGAATGATTTTCAATGGATTTGAGTCCCGAGAATAACATGAAACCTTAGGAAAGGATCATAGGCCCTCTTTGTTGTTTAACCTATACGACCTTAACTTTACCTTTATACATGTCCCTAATCAACACCGTTGAGCCCTATTATGACATTTCTTTTCATCCCAAATCCCCTAACCAACTCCACATTGGAGTTTCTACCCTTATATACACCTTTCATACCTTGATTTGGGATTATTCCCGGGATTGAATGATGTTTGACTTATGTGGATTGTAAAGAAAGAAAAGAGAAAGAAAGAGAAAAAAAGGAAATAAAGAGAAAGAAAATGAAAAAGAAAGAAAGAAAATAAAGAGAAAGAAAAGAAACAAAAAGAAGAAAAAAAGAAAAAAAGAATAAATGGCTCGAAAGTACATGGAATTAAAAGTCTTACTCTCATGAATATCTTGCTTATGGAATTTGAAATACAATTTTTAAATTTCCCACTAATTCCATTTTCCTGCATGTTATCCCCAAATCCCCTTTGCTCCCGTAAATAGAATTTCGCTTGCAACCCCAAGCCTACCCCAAATTCTATACCCTAAAAGTCCTATTTGATCATAGGGTGATGTTGATTCAAAGATCTAACATTAGAGATAATCTGTTTCAGTGAATTTCACATCGGTTAATATGCGATATCCTTTCATGAGATTGTATTTTTCACTTTTATATATCATTCTTCATTGATAACACGTGTGCGGACTTGTTTCCTTTTACAACTACTCTTTATGCCCTCATGTCCCGAGTGTGTTACATCCTATTTCTGGGCGTATTCATTTGACGAGTGTAACAACCAGAGAGAACGTGGGTTATGCATGCTTTAGCGTTTATATGGATTATGAAAGTTTTGCCAAATTTAAATTACCACACGTATCTGCTTATTTCACATTTCTATTGTTTCAATATTTACTGAAGTTACTCGTTTAATGTCGATAATTATCATATTTTGTGTGAGAATTGTTCACTTTGTTAATGGATTGTGCTTCTTTGATAATTATTGAGCTATACATCGTTTTGTCCATATCATAGTATGAGTTGACTTGATATTTGTGGGTGTCATCCATGGAAACTCTCGCGAGACAACACTCCTCCCTTAGGGCCACCTAGGGGTTTAACGACTTATTACATATGCTAAATGCAATCGCTCGCCTGTGAAAGTGGAATTTTTCTTCCAAGTACATATTTCTCCTCTTATGGTTTGTTGATGGCCCTTATTTCTTCATACTTCATTGCTCAGGACTAGCAATATATAAGTTAAGGGGTGTGATAAGTCAAGTTTATTGTATTTATAACCCCGCTAATTTATACATTCTAGCATTCCTGTACATGCTATTCCTGGTACGTATGCTCATTTATTGATTAACCTCTATTTTTATCACACACACACACACACATATATATATATATTGTGTGTGTGCCTTAATTGAGATTTTGTAGGTTGCGAGAATGCAAGTTGTGAAGTTTGGCTGAATCCCAAAAAAGTTTCGTCGACATTTGCAGCTTCGAGGGCATTTTAGTAAATCCAAAATTAAGGTTTTAGTCCCAATATATCATGGAAGTTGAAGCCCTTCGATTCATATTCATGTGGCCTCCAACAGTGCATGAATCTGAGCTCGAACAAATAAGTTACGGACGATTCTATGAAACTTAGGAAAAATAAAGCCATTCCAGCCCATCCTCATTTTGAGAGCGGGTCCAAATCGATTCTTCCCTTGACAAATCGATTCAGTTGATGACAATGAACCATCTTCCCATATCCGAATCAATTCCCTCTCTACTGAATCGATTCGGTCCTGCAGTTTCAACTTTCTCCTTATTACTAGTTTGCCATTTTGAATATATTTTTGGGGATTTATCCCTTGTTTTTCCCTCATTTTTTAAAATAGATTGTTTTTGTTAGAAATTGGATAGATATAAACTCTTTCTTCTCTCTCTTAGGTTAAGTGTATTTTATTGCTCTTCATACTTGTAAAGCATTGAATTCTCACTAGTTAGTTGTTGTTATTGAAAGCTTTGATTATTCAATCCATATCTACTTGTGCTCCTTAGATTTAAATTGCATATATTAGCATAGCTTGTATTGTTTTGTTCTTACACTTGATGCCTTTCTTAAATATGTAGTTCCTTTGAAGGTGTAGCCTAGTTTCTATTATGAGTACATAACCTTAATGTTGGAGATCATAATCCCACCTCGGATGCTTGAACTTCATATTTAAGGTTTGGTTTAAAATTGTTCTAATGGAACTTCATGCGTTGGTATTGGAGTATCCTAGTCTCTTAACTTCCTTTTTCATGCAAAGGGTAGTGTTTAATGCTTTACTACAACCACAACCCAATTATCAATAACTAATTAACCCCTAATCCTCCATCGATGAGTCTAGTCTTTACATGGTTGATGTTTGGATCTAATTAGTTATGCTCGATTAGAATTAATTGGGACAAAGTACTATGGTCTTTTTAGCGAATCCAAGGAGGGAGAATGATCCTCAACCCCTTTAATATCTTGAACTTAATCTTAAGTTAGTTCATTTCGGTATATCTTTATTGTTGACTTGTTCTTTGTCAATTTTACACATGTTAGTTTAGCGATTAATCACAATCACCTCTTCAAACAATCAAACCATATTTTACATTTTAACTTTAACTTTTTGACGTTTAGCGAATATCCTTTATCCTAATATTGTTCTCCTAGGAGCATTCAATCCCTAAGGAATACGATCCCGGTCTTTCCCGATTACTACTTGTTGCGAAAGATTTGCACTTGAATCAAACACTCTTTAGAGAGCAACCAGACATTTTAATCCTCAAAGTCATAGGGCATTCAACCGCAATATTTGAGGATAAACATCGTCCCTAATGTATTTGAAGCCCATAAACTGGCATATCCAAGGCAATATGTCCTGCTATCCCAAAATTAAATTCAAAACAATTGAATGCCTAACTCTAAAAAATGAATGGCACTAGAGATGACAAAGGGATCATATTCAATGTCCTTCAAGTTGAGTCTGGCCGCATAAAAAATATTGATCTTCTCCATTGTGAGAATACAGTTTACCCATTATGACCATTCATCACCATCCAGCCGTCTGGGACAGACCCTAAATTTAAAATAGTAGGGTGCCTTGATAAAATTAGAGTCATAAATGGGAAGAGTTTTCTCCCCGAACCTAGGGTAGTAGACTGAGAATTTAAAGGAATTTCACCCTAAAAAAAGGGACCAGTGGCAAAATAGGAAGACCCATATAGTAGATGAATGGGACAAATGATGTCCCCACCAACAATATCCATCTATCATGCTCTCATCAATGATTTCTTCAATCCGGGCATATACATCTAGGGTTATTGAGATAGAATCCATTGATGATGAAGAAGTTGGGAGAAAATAGAAAATAGAGAAAAGGGTTGAGAGAACTTGGAGAGAGAAAGTGAATGGTAAAAAAGTAAGAAAATATAAAAGACAGGTTTAATAACTTAAAAGAGTCGTTTGAAATGCAAATATAGTACAAAGAAAAATGCTTTCATGTGTCTCTAAAGACTTCCTATCAAAGCTTAATCTATTGAGAAATGGAGAAGGCTATAAAAGCGCCTTTCTTTACACAGCTTACCAAAATCCCTCATGATTAGACTTGCGGCTCATCAGTGCCCCAAAAAACTAAAATTCAGCGACAAAAATTCCAAGATAGAAAAGTATATGGTCAAATGGAAGAACAAAAGATATCCATTTATGGAATTTAATTATTCCAACAAAAGAAAAAAAGTAATCATTTGGACATTACCAGACGTGTGACTAGATTTGTTGCTTCACTTTGGTGATGGATATTTACGTATTTATTTCGAGTGTGTTGTCCTAATTTTTACGCCTAGGAAATTTAACGGTGTATATCATGTATGCTCCGTATTTACGACCCTGCGTGCGTAATTTTTGGGGTATTTATTGATGCCAAAATCTTATTAGTTTTTTATGCGAATTTAGGGGTGTGAAAACTCCTGACTTAATTAATTTACGAAACGAGACGCGATCTTAATAATTCGCGAACCCATGTAACCATTTTATACTAATTAACTCTAGGTGAGGGATATTCAACGCAACCTATAGTTTTTATTCATTTTGTTAATTTAATTGAAATACACTCACACCTAGAATAATTTGTTATCGTTTCTATCTTTTCCTTTTTGTTAAAAATACCCTTTAAACTTTTATTTTAGGTGTAATAAATCAATTAAATTCTAGCAACTCATCTCTGTGGATTTTCGATACCCGGACTTGGCCGCTATACTCCCTTTTTTAGTGTAGTCATAAGTTTAGGTTTTTATATTAAGGCGGTGAACAGAAAACAACGATCGGCGTACTGACTACGCGATACTTTTCACCCTTAATGAAAATGGTGCCGTTTTCGGGAAGTTTTAGAATTCATTTTTTTTTATACTTGTATTTTTTTTCCTAACATTTTTGTAGGACTTCTACATTTGAGCGCTAAGAAACACTTGAATTTTTCGCGCGCATGTCACTTTGTGGAATTCGCCACTTCGTACCATCTTTAAGGTAAGCATGTCTTATTCCAATCCTTTCGGTAATCATTATGATAATTCTCAAAATGAGCCTAAACCTATTACTTTTGGTCAATACTTAGAGTCCAAAAAAATTGCAAATTCAAAAAAGACTTTGGGCGAGTATTACAAAAGTCAAGCTTTGGAGTGCGTGTATTTTGAGGAGGATGATAATGATTTTGGGCCTCTAATTCCTTATAATAAGAATGTTGAAACTAAAAGCTATAGCTTTCAAAATTCTTATAATAATGAGTTTGAGTATAGTTCCGATAATAATTTTCAAACTTCTCATTTCCAAGAATCCGCACCTCGGCCTATGACTTTTGGCGACGGTTTACTCATGCTTGAGAATGAGAGCTATGAAGACCGTTATCGGGAAGAAAATCGTTTGTGGGAACATGAATTGGATTTTTTATTTGAATCCGACGACGATATCTATTCCGAAATTTTTGAAGTCAAGGAATGTTTTGAACCAAATGAGGATTTTTTGCCTAGTTTAGAACAAACCATTCTTGACTTGGCCCATGGTTTAATAGAGAATGAAAGTGAGGATGAAATGAACGTAGTATCCATTTGCAATGAAATAATTTCCTCTTTGTCCCCCAAAGAAGAATATTCCATTGAAAATGATCTTATTTACTTTGAAACTCAATCTTCAAGCGATGATGACTCTTCTCCTGAGTTTGAATTTATTTTCTCCCCCTTTTCGGTCTCTATTATCACACTGTCACAAGTACCCAATGAATTGGTTCCAAACTTTAAAACGTTTAACGCATTCACCGATGAAGAGTACTTGCTCGAGTTTCTCACCATGAAGGCATCTTTGCCTCCATGTGCTCCACCTCCCATTCCACTTGCTAAATACTTGGGAGTTAATTCAATTTTTCTAGGCCCCTATGTGTATTTACCGCCCGTCTTATCCAAATCCCCCATCCTCCCTCCAAAATTTTTAATTGGGGATGATTCATTTCTTACGCCTTACACATGCCTTCCGTTGTTCAAACATAATTATTATTTTTCGGGAGATATGTATGAGTGGGAGGGTCTGTCATGGATCTTTCAAAGATAAATCTTATTTTGGATGGACCCTCAAAAATTTCAACTTCTAGTTTATAGTAAGTTAGAAGTTAAAATTGTAGGTTGTAAATAGTTAGTTTTATTTTTCTTTATTCTTACTTATAGTCTAGTGTAATTAGTTAAAGTTTTTTTTTCTCTTTTTTGTTTTCCTTTGGTACAAAAATGTTTTGTAGAATCATTGGACGCGTACTTTCAGGAGATTGCTCCATTGTGGGTAATATCGCTCGTTTCCTCTCTTTAACTTGGTTCTTAATTTACATTGAGGACAATGTCAGGTTTTAAGTCAGGGGGTGTGGGATATTCTATTCATTCATTGGTAGTTTCTTTGATTTGATTATATGTTATTCCCAAGCATGATTTTCTTGTGAAAAATTGAAAATTTTCAAAAATATTTTCTTTCTTTTTTCTTCTTTGTTGGGCATTTTGCCTTTGTTTTCGGTGATAAATTTCAATAATTGCCCGATCCAATTGACAACCCAATAATGCATGTTCTCAATTTTAGAAGTTATTATACTTTAGTCCTCAATCATTGATATTATGAATAACTTCATGAATTAAACTTTAATCCCATGACCACATGCATTTTTCTTGTTTTATTAATTTGGTTTAAGATTTTTATAACTCGATAATCTTTTGTTGCATTGTATACACTTACACCGAGTAATCTTTGTACCTTTCTTTGTTTGTGAGTGTTATAGACTATTCTTTCCTCTTTGAAAACATTATAGTCGTTGATAATCTCTCTATTCTTTCATTTCATCGTTCATTAATTGAGTATATATATGAAATGTGTTATTTGAGCATGATTTTCAAATATTATTTTGACTCGAGAATTGTGTAAACTTTAAGAAATGATCATACGAAATCCTTGTCATATCATCCATATTGCCCTTGACCTTACCTTATATATTTTCCCTCATCAGCCCCTTTGAGCCTAAATATTTGCCTTTCGTTTCATTACCCAAAATCCCATAACCAATTCCTAATTGGAGCTTTAAACCGTACATATTACCTTCCATGCCTTTGTTTGGAATGTTGCTTGGGATTGAATGATGTTAGGTTGCGGTTGCAATTTAGGCATGTGAGAGTGTGAAAAGTAAAGAAAATAAAAAGTGAAGAAAAAGTGAAAAAGAGAAAGAAAGAAAGAAAAAAAAAGAAAAAGTGTAAAAAATAAGAAAAGAAAAGAATGAGAAAGATGTATATGTTGTCTATAGTGTTCACTAAGGTTTGATTATTCTCCCCATTCGTATATCTAATGCCTTTTATGGAAGTTGTTTGTCCAATTTTTGATATTGCCCGCATTGTTTCCATTCTTTCGAGTTTTCATTCCGAACACTTGAAATCCGTACATACATATCCTTCATTTCATACCCTATCCAAACCTACATTGTAACCCTATAAAGTCTTATGTGATCTTAGGATGCATTTAATTTAAAAGTTAAAATAGTTTTGATAATCTGTGAAAATGCATTTCGCCTCCTTTAATGAGCGGTATCTTTAATTGAGATTACAATTTCTCATTTTATATATAGCGTTCTTCATTTGTGACATGTGCGCGACCTAGTTTCCATTTACATTTACTCTTTATGCCCACATGTTCCGTGTGTTAACCCCTTGTTTCGAGTGAATTAACTTGATGAGTGTAATGCCCATAAGGATTGAATATATGCTTGATTTATTTAGTATCCGGTTTATTTAAGTTTTTGGCTAAGTCATTCTTTGCATGCGCTCTCTCCCCTCCCACATTTTAAGGTTTCAATTCTATAAGGTGCATTCTATAATGTTAATAATATGAACTTTCTTTTGAATTCATTCATTGTGCTAATAACGTGTATGAAATCTTTTTTGCTATTGTTGGGTGTGTCGTATGTGATTGGAAATGTTTTGAGGAAACCACATGAGGTTTGTGGGTTTCATCCCTGAAAACCCTCACGAGATGACACTCATCCACTAGGGTAACCTAGGGGTTTAACGGCTTATTGCATATGCTAAATGCAATCGTGTTCCCTACGGAAGTGGCATTTATATTTCGATGCATATACACATGTTACGTTTTTCTTATAGTTCTTCTTGCTTTGAATTTCATTACTAGGGACTAGCAATGTGTAAGTTAGTGGGTGTGATTCGTATCGAATATTGCATTTAATTACCCTCGAACCTATGCATTTTAGCCCCCTCAGGCACGGTAATTGCAATAATTATGCTCGATAACCATACAACCTCCGTTTTATATGCTAACATGTTATTTGAGGTATTATTGAGCTTTTATAGGTCTTACGGTGCTTAGTATGAAGTTTGAGTGCATTCTGATTAAGTTCCGCCGTGATTCGCACGTTCGTGGGTATTTCGATAATTTTACACTTCAGGACTTTTGCCCGAAGTCTTGACGGAAGTTTTATCCATCGGGCCAAGCTTCATGTGGCCGTTAACGGTGCTCAAATCGAAGTCTGAACGAAAGAAACACTGGTCTTTAATCAGAAAGAATTATAAGAGATTCATTAACAATTTCATAAATGACCTCCATGTCACTTTTCTCTTTTAATAACAAATGAAATAATTCCCTTTATGTCCTAAAATGTTTTTTGCAGCAAATTCAGCCATGGGCGATTTTTGGCCAAGCTCGGGTTTGTGCTCGGGCTTTGGGTTCGTCCCAAATTGAGGACTTTCGTCTGAAATTGAAGCTTGGGTTGCATACAGAATTAGTTGTGGGTCAGTTGGCTCGAGTTTTTGGAGTACCCACTTTGATATTTTCTTGGTTTTGGCCATTTTTGGAGCTTGGTGGGTTTTGCCATTTTCATGGAGGTTTTGGTTTTTGGCATGGTTGTTGCTCTCGACTTATCCATGGTGGAGTTGAACTCGAGTTTCAGTATAGCAGCGCAAATGGGTCTTGGGGTTTGCCTTCCTTTGAGGCTTTATTTTTATGCTGCAATTTGAGAATAATTGGTGGGCTGTTGCTGCTAGTCCCGATCGATCGGCATCCAACTCGCGATCGACCGGTGTTTGGATTTTATACCTTGAACCGAGGCAGTGCGCCCTCGCCCTCAGCCGCGGTCGACCGGCCTGAGGCCCCGGTCGATCGATTCCCTGCATTTGTTGTTACCGAGATTTTTTCTTTCCCCTTTCTTTTTCTTTTTCTTTTTCTTTTTCTTTTTTTCTTTTTCTTTTTCTTTTAGTCATTAAATGGAACTTAAACCCATTTTTCTTTTCGTATTTCTTTTCTTTCTTTCCTTTTCCCAACTTACTATATATAGGAACTTTTGTTATTTTTGTAAGACACACGTAATATCTAATCTAGTTTTTTTTATCCTGTTTCTCCCTCTCTCTTAGTTTAGTTAGGGTTTATGCCATTTTTGGGGATTTATGTGGAGAACACACCTCTCCTCCATTTTCTTGGTGGTTTGACACCTATTGATGTAAGTGGACACTATTTATGGTCTCTTTTGCCTACTTAAAGCTTTCTAGCCTAGATTTTCATACTTTTCATTTATTTCCAAGTCTAGTTTAATTTGTAGTGTTAATTTAATTAGTTGTTGTTGCTTTAATTAATTACTTTTGCTTTAATTAATTAGTTAATTTATTTAATGCTTTTAATCATGCGTAATGGATAATTTAAATTAGGGTGCGATTAATGGAATTCACGTACGGTTGATTTGTTGCTTCACTTTGGTGATGGAGATTTTCTTATTTATTTCGAGTGCGTTGTATTAGTTTTTACGCCTAGGAAATTTAACGGTGTATATCATGTATGCTCCTTATTTACGACCTTGCGTGCGTAATTTTTGGGGTATTTGTTGACGTCAAAAATCTTATTAGTCATTTATGCGAATTTAGGGGGTGTGACAACTCTTGATTTAATTAATTGACGAAACGAGACACGATCTTAGTAATTCGCGAACCCATGTAACCATTTTATACTAATTAACTCTAGGTGAGGGATATTTGACGCAACCTATAGTTTTTATTCATTTTGTTAATTTAGTTTAAATACACTCACGATTTGAATATTTTTTTATCTTTTTTATCTTTTCCTTTTTGTTAAAAATACCTTTTACACTTTTATTTTAGGAGTAATAAATCAATTAAATTCTATCAACTCGTCTCTGTGGATTTTTGATACTCGGACTTGTCCGTTATACTCACTTTTTGAGTGTAGTCATAAGTTTAGTTTTTTTTTACTAAGGCGGTGAACAAGAAAACAATGATCGATGTGCGGACTATGAGCTACTTTTCACCCTTAATCAAAAAGGCGTCGTTGCCGGGAACTTGCTTGTTTTAGAATTTTTCTTTTCTATTTGTATTTTTTTTGCCTAACATTTTTGTTGGACTTCTACATTTGAGGGTTAAGAAACGCTTGAATTTTTCGCACGCACATCACTTTGTGGAATTCACCACTTCGGGCCATCTTTGGGGTAAGCATGTCTTATTCCAATCCTTTCGGTAATCATTATGATAATTCTCAAAATTCCCATAAACCTATTACTTTTGATCAATACTTAGAGTCCAAAAAAATTGCAAATTCAAAAAAGATTTTGGGCGAGTATTACAAAAGTCAAGCTTTATAGTGCGTGTATTTTGAGGAGGATGATAATGATTTTGGGATTCTAATTCCTTATAATACGAATGTTGAAACTAAAAGCTATAGCTTTCAAAATTCTTATAATAATGAGTTTGAGTATAGTTCCGATAATAATTTTCAAACCTCTCATTTCCAAGAATCCGCAGCTCGGCCTATGACTTTCGGCGACGGTTTGCTCATGCTTGAGAATAAGAGGTATGAAGACCGTTATCGGGAAGAAAATCATTTGTGGGAACATGAATTGGATTTATTATTTGAATACGATGACGATATCTCTTCCGAAACTTTTGAAGTCGAGGAATGTTTTGAACCAAATGAGAATTTTTTGCCTAGTTTGGAACAAACCATTCTTGACTTGGCCCATAGTTTAATAGAGAATGAAAGTGAGGATGAAATGGACATAGTATCCATTTGCAATGAAATGATTTCTTCTTTGTCCCCCATTGAAGAATATTCCATTGAAAATGATCTTATTTCCTTTGAAACTCAATCCTCAAGCGATGATGACTCATCTCCCGAGTTTGAATTTCTTTCCTCCCCCTTTTTGTTTTCTATTATCACACCGTCACAAGTACCCGATGAATCGGTTCCAAACTTTAAAACGTTTAACCCATTCACCGACGAGGAGTACTTGCTCTAGTTTCTCTCCATGAAGGCATATTTGCCTCTATGTGCGCCACCTCCTATTCCACTTGCTAAATACTTGGGAGATGATTCAATTTTTCTTGACCCCCATGTGTATTTATCACCCGTCTTGTCCAAATCCCCCATCCTCCCACCAAAATTTTTAATTGGGGATGGTTCATTTCTTATGCCTTACACATGCCTTCCGTTGTTCAAATGGATTATTATTTTTCGGGAGGCATGTATGAGTGGGAGGGTCCGTCGTCTATCTTTTAAAGACAAATCGTATTTTGGGTGGACCCTCAAAAATTTTAACTTCTTGTGTATAGTTAGTTAGAAGTTAAACTTGTAGGTCATAAATAGTTAGTTTTATTTTTATTTATTCTTACTTATAGTTTAGTGTAATTAGTTAAAGTTTTTTTTTGTTTTGTTTTTCTTTGGTACTAACATGTTTTGTAGAATCATTGGACGTGTACTTTCAGGAGATTGCTCTATTGTGGGTAATATCGCTCGTTTCCTCTCTTTCACTTGGTTCTTAATTTACGTTGAGGACAATGTCAGGTTTTAAGTTAGTGGGTGTGGGATATTCTATTCATTCATTGGTAGTTTCTTTGATTTGATTATATGTTTTTCCCAAGCATGCTTTTCTTGTGAAAAATTAAAAATTTTCAAAAATATTTTCTTTCTTTTTTCTTCTTTGTTGGGCATTTTGCCTTTGTTTTTATGATAAGTTTTAATAATTGCCCGATCCAATTGACATCCCAATGATGCATGTTCTCAATTTTAGAAGTTATTAGACTTTAGTCCTCAATCATTGATATTATGAATAACTTCATGAATTAAACTTTAATCCCATGACCACATGCGTTTTTCTTGTTTTATTGATTTGGTTTAAGATTTTTATAACTCGATAATCTTTTGTTGCATTGTATACACTTACACCGAGTAAGTTTTGTACCTTTCGTCGTTTGTGAGTGTTATACACTATTCTTTCCTCTTTGAAAACGTTACAGTCGTTGATAATCTCTCTATTCTTTCATTTGATCGTTCATTAATTGAGTTAATATATGAAATGTGTTACTTGAGCATGATTTTTAAATATTAGTTTGACTCGAGAATTGCGTAAACTTTATGAAATTATCATAGGAAATCCTTGTCATATCATCCATATTCTCCTTGACCTTACCTTATATATTTTCCCTCATCAGCCCCTTTGAGCTTTAATATTAGCCTTTCGTTTCATTACCCAAAATCCTATAACCAATTCCTAATTGGAGTTTTAAACCATACATATTACCTTCCATGCCTTTGTTTGGAATGTTGCTTGGGATTGAATGATGTTACGTTGCGGTTGCAATTTAGGCATGTGAGAATGTGAAAAGTAAAGAAAATAAAAAGTGAAGAAAAAGTGAAAAAGAGAAAGAAAGAAAACAAAAGAAAAAAAAGAAAATGTGAGAAAAAGAAGAAAAGAAAAGAACAATAATTATGTATATGTTGTGTATAGTGTTCAATAAGCTTTGATTATTCTCCCCATTTGTATATCTAATGCCTTTATTGGAAGTTGTTTGTCCAATTTTTGATATTGCCCGCATTCTTCCCATTATTCCGAGTTTTCATTCTGAACACTTTGAATCCGTACATACATATCCTTCGTTTCATACCCTAACCAAACCTACATTGTAACCCTATCAAGTCCTATGTGATCTTAGGGTGCATTTAATTTTAAAGTTAAAATAGTTTTGATAATCTATGAAAATGTATTTTGCCTCCTTTAATGAGCGGTATCTTTCATTAAGATTACAATTTTTCATTTTATATATAGAGTTCTTCATTGGTGACATGTGCGCGACCTAGTTTCCATTTACATTTACTCTTTACGCCCGCATGTTCCGTGTGTTAACTCCCTGTTTTGAGTGAATTCACTCCATGAGTGTAACGCCCGCGAGGATTGAATATATGCTTTCTTTATTTAGTATTCGATTTATTTAAGTTTTTGCCCAAGTCATTCTTTGCATGCGGTCGCTCCCCTGCCACATTTTAAGGTTTCAATTCTATGAGGTGCATTCTATAATGTTAATGATATGGACTTTCTTTTGAATTCGTTCATTGTGCTAATAACGTGTATGAAATCTTTTTTGGTATGTTGGGTGTGTCGCATGTCATCCCTGAAAACCCTCACGAGACGACACTTGTCTACTAGGGTAACCTAGGGGTTTAACGGCTTATTACATATGCTAAATGGAATCATGTTCCCTACGGAAGCTGCATTTATATTTCGATGCATATACACATGTTATGTTTTTCTTATAGTTCTTCTTGCTTTGAATTTCAGTACTAGGGACTAGCAATGTGTAAGTTAGTGGGTGTGATTCGTATCGAATATTGCATTTAATTACCCTCGAACCTATGCATTTTAGCCCCCTCAGGTACGGTAATTACAATAATTATGCTCGATAACCATACAACCTCCGTTTTATATTCTAACATGTTATTTGAGGTATTATTGAGCTTTTATAGGTCTTACGGTGCTTAGTATGAAGTTTGAGTGCGTTCTGGTTAATAACCGTCGCGATTCCCACGTTTGGGGGCATTTCGGTAATTTTACACTTCGGTATTTTTTCCCGAAGTCCTCACAGAAGTTGGAGCCCTAGAATCGGAGTCCGAACTAAAGAAACACGGGCCTTTAATCAGAAAGAATTATAAGAGATTCATTAACAATTTCATAAATGACCTCCATGTCCCTTTCCTCTTTTAATAACAAATCAAATAATTCCCTTAATGTCCTAAAATGTTTTTTGCAGAAAATTCAGCCATGGGCGATTTTTGGCCAAGCTCGGGTTTGTGCTCGGGTTTTGGGTTCGTCCCAAATTGAGGACTTTCGTCTGAAATTGAAGCTTGGGTTGCGTACAGAACTAGGTGTGGGTGAGTTGGCTCGAGTTTTTGGAGTACCCACTTTGATATTTTCTTAGTTTTGGCCATTTTTGGAGCTTGGTGGGTTTTTCCATTTTCATGGAGGTTTTGTTTTTTGGCATGGTTGTTGCTCTCGGCTTATCCATGGTGGAGTTGAACTCGAGTTTCAGTATAGTAGCGCAAATGGGTTTTGGGGTTTGCCTTCATTTGAGGCTTTATTTTTATGCTGCGATTTGATAATAATTAGTGGGATGTTGCTGCTTGTCCCGGTCGATCGGCATCCAACTCGTGGTCGATCGGTGTTTGGATTTTATACCTTGAGCCGAGGCAGTGCGCTTTCTCCCTCAATCGCGATCGACCGGTCTGAGGCTCCGGTCGACCGATCCCCTGCATTTGCTGTTGCCGAGATTTTTTATTTCCCTTTTTTTTTTCTTTTTCTTTTTCTTTTAGTCATTAAATGTAACTTAAACCCATTTTTTTTTCTTATTTTTTTTTCCTTTCTTTCCTTTTCCAACTTACTATAAATAACAACTTTTGTTATTTTTGAAGACATACGTAATATCTAATGTAGTTTTTTTTATCTTGTTTCTCCCTCTCTCTTAGTTTAGTTAGGGTTTGCGCCATTTTTGGGGATTTATGTGGAGAACACCCCTCTCCTCCATTTTCTCGGTGGTTTGACACCTATTAATGTAAGTGGACACTATTTATGGTCTCTTTTGCCTACTTAAAGCTTTCTAGCCTAGATTTTCATACTTTCCATTTATTTTCAAGCCTAGTTTAATTTGTACTGTTAATTTAATTAGTTGCTGTTCCTTTAATTAATTAGTTGTGCTTTAATTAATTAGTTAATTTATTTAATGCTTTTAATCATGCGTAGTGGCTAATTTAAATTAGGGTACGATTAATGGAATTCTCGTAGGGTTGATTTGTTGCTTCGCTTTGGTGATGGAGATTTACATATTTATTTCGAGTGCGTTGTCTTAGTTTTTATGCCTAGGAAATTTAACGGTGTATATCATATATGCTCTGTATTTACGACCTTGCGTGCATAATTTTCAGGGTATTTGTTGATGCCAAAATCTTATTAGTCGTTTACGCGAATTTAGGGGTGTGACAACTCTTGATTTAATTAATTGACGAAACGAGATGCGATCTTAATAATTCGCGAACCCATGTAACCATATTATACTAATTAACTCTAGGTGAGGGATATTCGACACAACCTATAGTTTTTATTCATTTTGTTAATTTAGTTTAAATACACTCACGCCTAGAATAATTTTTTTTATCTTTTTTATCTTTTCCTTTTTGTTAAAAATACCTTTTACACTTTTATTTTAGGAGTAATAAATCAATTAAATTCTACCAACTCGTCTCTGTGGATTTTTGATACCCGGACTTGGCCTCTATACTCCCTTTTTGAGTGTAGTCATAAGTTTAGATTTTTGTATTAAGGCGGTGAACAGAAAACAACAATCGGCGTGCTGACTACGCGCTACTTTTCACCCTTAATCAAACTTCAAAACCCCAATCCTCCTGATCACCTTGGCCATTCATGTAGACATTCTCAAACAATTTCCAATCCTCTAAAATCCCACTGGTTGTGGTACGAAGATCGTCATGTGTATTATCTCAAGCCTCATAATCAATCAATCCAACAAGAAGTTACCTTACCCTCTAATAAAGGACGGATAGATCTTGTGGAAAAAGTCAATGTGGGTTTTGCACACCCAAGGAAGGTTTTTGTGAGTGTGGTTTTTCAACAAAAAAAAAAGGAGGGAGATGAGAGAAAGTGTGAATAGCTTCCAGATCCTTTATAATATTAATGGCAGTGGGAGGATAATGAAGCACGCGTTATGCAATTTTTGAAGACATCTTGACATACATTTTTAGATCACGAATTGGATACCCTGACAGTATGCGAGGGTAAACGATCAGATCAGATAGAGGGGTGTCAAAAAAGGGGTATGAGTCACTAAATATTTGAAGGTAGTCAAATCGAAGCTAGACCCATCCAAGACATAGGAGGTACATCACATTGATGACAACTTGGTGTTTGGGTTGGACAAAAGAGTGACATGGAGAAATGGCATCATAAGTGTCATATCTACGGACCCTGTAAGTGGAATAATGTACAAACAAAAGGTTTAAGTATGCTCTCTTACTAGTGTCGAAGGGAAAATAGGGTTTACTTGTCCTTAACTAGGCGTAAGCTCCCCTGAGATGATGAGTGAAAGTGGGGAAGGTCACTTGTGGCAGATACTCATGTGGAAAACGGGAAAGAATGAGAGTGTGGTCATAATCACCACCCGTTTTATCACGAGGATGATGGTTAGATGTTGACCAAAGTATGATGTTGGACATATTCATTGGTCTTAATAAGAATTTTTTTGTTAGCTTCTGTAGCCTCAGCCACCCAAACATCACAAACTTCAACATTTTTGGCCTTATTCGTGGCCTTTACATCTTCAACCTGACGTTCACTAGCCTCAGAAGCAGGGTTTTCAACAGAAGAAATAACCTCCTCACAAGGATGATGAGAAGGGAGGATTTTCTCAAAACAACCATCAAAGAGTCTAAATTATGACAACTCAACAAAATTTGGGGAGTGTACAGACGAGTCTTTTGAAGAAGGTTGATCAACACCCTCAATCTCAACATATAAAATTCACTCAAAATGGGTGGATGTGGAATAACAAAATATGGAGCTGGAGCACGCTCAGTAGCACCAACTACATCCTAAGTGCCCCAATCATTAATGTTGTCCTATTCATCGTCATAAACTTGATGAGAGAAGGCAATAGTAGCAACCTGGGATCAAGAGCAATGTTGTTATCAGTTGGTTTTGGGGAAGAAGATGATCCAAACTCCCAAGTGGTATTGGAAACAACATTATCAACTCCATTGAAGCCATTTTTTATTTAGTAGATGTGACGAAATGTAAAAAGGCAAGAGCTCTGGTGAGAAGCTAAGAGACGAAAAGGATTAATGTCGAAAATATGTTCACCACCAGGACGTCTATGTAAGAGTAGTGAAAGAGACAGTGTAGTGATTACATAAATGTTTGTTCTCAGCCTTAGATGTTACATTAATACGTCACAATTCATATCGAAGAATGTGAGGAAATGGCACGAGATATATTAGCACTAACTAATTTTTCTCAAGAAAATCAACTAGTGCGGTGTTATGTTTACACTATATAATTTCCAACCAATAAGGCATCAACACGTAAAAATAGAAATCGATTATTACAGTTGTTGATGTAAAAAACTAGATCGCTCTAATTTTTCAATCACAGATAAATAAATAAGACAAAGATTTTTAAAGTGGTTCGGCTAGGAATAAAGCCTACGTCCACTGTTATGTTATTGTTGAGTGTTTGCAGAATTCTTGATTACAAGTTCTCTCAAGAAATTCCGGTCCCCTTGAATTGAGGATGATACAAGGTATTTATAGCCTTTAGGCTGTACATGAAAGGTTCAATACATTAAATGATATACATATGAAAGGGTAATACATTTAATGCAGCGTGTGCGTCAAGAATATAATGAATAGTTGAACAGTTGTCCGTCTGGTAATTCATGATACGGCCGAGATGCAGTTCGGACCGCCTTAGTTGCTTGTTGATCAAGAGTTCCTCGGAATACTTAGAGTATCTCGGGATGATAGAGTTCCTCGGTGTGATAGAGTTTCTCGGTGTATTCTCGTTGTTTGGAAAGAAGCACGGTTGGTCGGGAAATGATCTTTCTCGTTGCTATTGTGCCATGTAGAGTGACACGTGTCTTCATCTTATTCGTCCACATCAACACATTAATTTTGGTATCAACAGAAGCCCCCAATGTTTCATATTTTGAATTTTGAAGAGTATGGAACATTCTTTCTCGGTATATGGCAATATTAAATGTACTTCCCGGGTTTCAGGAACATTGTATTCAAATTTCCTTCTTATTTCGCAGTTTCCGCATTTTTGATAAAGCGCTTTGATATTCGTGCAAATTTTGTCCTTTTAGCCGCCGGAAGTTTAGTAGTTTCTTTTTGATAATCATTTCTTTCGCCGCTTCCCAATGCAAAGTATTTAAACTTCTTTGGTAACCATACCGTCGTCTACGTTTTTCATTCTCTGCATTCAAGCTTTCTTTTCTCTTCTTCTCTTGTGCGTTCATCCTTGTTTCCGTTCGTTGTCAACACATCTTCTTTCTTTCTGTAAGATCTTCTTTCTTTCTTCTGTATCTCTTTTATTCAATATGGTTTATATTGTGGAGTCTGTTGAGAAATTCCGTTCTGATTTTTCCATTCCTTCGTGGGTAACTCTAGAGGTTCTTTCTGAGCCTTTAGATTACTTTCGATTGGCTGAGGGACATTGGTTCCCCAGTCTTTTTGTTGCTGAATGCGGTTTTTCTTTTCCACCAAACCCATTATGTCTTGAGTTTTGTCAATATTTTGATCTTGTTCCTGCAAAAATAGCCCCCAATTCATGGAGAATAATTAACGGGGTGCACAAATTAAATCTAACTCACGGGACTCGTATTGGGATCCCTGAAATTATGTTTTGTTATAAATGGGCTGTTCTAGATAATATTTATTATTTAAAAACTAGGTATTTGAATAGGGCTCTTGTGGTTAATCTCCCTGACTCAAATAGGGATTATTTTGAGCATGGGTTGGTCATAAAAAATTGGCAACATGCGCCTTTATCTGGGAATGAAGTATACAACGGTCCCAGATGCCCCCCATACGGCAATGGGATAGGTTTATTTTTCATTTTATTTTACTTATGAAATTACGCTTTCATCATGTTTGACAAAATGTATGACTGATATTCCATTATGTATTTATTTGCAGTTGATAGCAAAAGAAAAACTCCAAAAGAGTCAGAAGTGAATATCAAGCATTTGAAACTTATCTGGAATTTGCATAAGACCATTGCTGACGAGCATATTAGATCTGCTTCATATTTACTACAGTATAAGAGTTACACAACCTCTTATACTGCTCGCCCTGTTGAACCAGCTTCAACACCAGAAAGTTCATCTTCAGATTCTCATATCCCCCTATCTCAGAGAATGGGCAAGAAAAGAGCTCCTCCTGCTCTATTTGGTGAAATTTCTTCTGCTGTTGGAGCCCAGAAAGGCAAAATTGATGTCCCAGAAGGGACTAAAAAAGTAGATGCTGGGTCCTCCAAAGCTGCCGAGAAGCCCCCAGTGGCCCCGAGCAAGAAGAATGCTCCTGCTGATGCAATTACAATCTCTCCGACCAAGACTTCTTCCTTGGTCGATGCTGCCGACCGTCCTTTGAAGATATTGAGGAAATCATCCTCAGTTAATCTTGCTGGAACTGCATCTTCTCTACCCGCTGGTGGTAGTAGTGTTTCAAACATCATTCTTCCGAGTTCTTCAATGAGCTCAGTTATACCCGAGGTTCTCGGGGTTGATGAAAAGATTCCTAGGGATACACTGACATCCCTAGCTGCTTGTCATCTTTCTTCAGTAAATTTCTCACTCATTTGGTCTTTCTTTCTTTTTCTTGAGTTCTTGTATTTGTGTTGACTTTATTGTTTTTCTTATCTTTCAGCTGGTGAACTGCTTCAACACCATCGTGAAGAAAGATCAAGTTATTAAAGCTTCCAGTTCCTCGTCCGATGTTGACGAGGCTTTGTTGGGTTTAGCTCAATCTGTGAAGGAATCTCGCCAACAGTACATCGAGGAGAAAACTGTTTGGGAGGAAAAATTGGCTGTGGCTGAGGCTAATAAGATGAAGATGGCTGAGACCTCCAAGAATTTGGAGGAGAAAATTAAGGGTTTGGAGGTTAAACATCAGGAATCTGATGATAAATTGAAGAAGGCAGAAGAAGAATTATCTACTCTGCGAGATATCAAGGTTAAGAAGGAGGAATTGGAGGTGAAGCTCTCCTCGGAGAAGTCGAGGAGAAAAGTTGCAATCAAGAAACATTTCAGTGTTGGTTGGGAGAAAGGATGGGAGAGAGGGATAGCTGCAATGACGTCCCAAGTCCAATATGGGGAGTTGAAATACTTCCATGATGGTTGGGTAGCTTCTCTGCAAGAGCTAAAAGTCCAAGACGATTCTGAGCTATTCCAACGGCATCTCCTTGGTCCTCCTCCACCAATTGTGGAAGAAGAAGAAGATGAACCTGCTTTAGATGAGTCTTCCATGGCTATGGGCGATCAAGTTTCTGCCTCTCAACCCTCTGCTACCGAGGACGTTTCTTCCATGCCTCCTCCTCCCGAGAAGATTCCTACCGATCAAGCTGTAGTTACCACCGAGCAACCGAGCTCCTCGTCCCAGCCTCCCGAGAAAGTCTTGGGAGACAAGGAAAAGGTGTGAAGTTGTTCGGTAGCATTTCTGTATTTCCTTGTAATCGAACGATGTAACTTTTTGATGATCTAATAAAATGCATCTTTGCTTATCTCTGTTGTTGATATCTTGTTTTTGTTGATTGTTGTCTTTTTCTTGTCATTAGTTTGTTGCTAGAATGGAATTGATCTCTTCTCATGATACCGAGCTGATGCAGCAATGTCATCAATACTATAAGGCTGGTCATACAGATCTTAGTACATCGGAAATTGCTGATATCCTTGGTCACGGTGCTTCAGAGCAGGCTATTGAAGCTTATCAGTACTTGAAAGCTTTACTCGACCGAGCAGTGGCCAACAATGTCGCTTACTATGAGTTGATTGAAGAGCTTCATGGTTCCTTAGAGGATCTTCAAAATCAACACAACGAATCAATGGCTTTGTTACATAAAGATTATGAAAATAGATACCAACAGCTCTCTTCAGAAACAGGCCACAAGAAGATCATTGCTGGGTATGATGTCAGGGAGAGGACCCTAAAAGGTGAAATTGAAGCCTGTAGACAAATCGCCAAGATCCTGGAGCAAGAAAATAATAATTTGCAGAAGAAATTAGCTCAATATGAATCTGCTGCTTCATCCTCTACTGCATTAATACCAGTTACTGATGAAGGCTTCTCGTTCTTAGAGGTCGAAAATGCCAAACTGAGGCAAGAGCTGGAGGACTTAAGAAGATCTGCCATTTCTGGAACTGCTCGGGGACGAGGAAGAGGTTCTCGGGGGCGAGGAAGAGTCAGCCAAAATGTTGAAGAGGCTCGCACTCAGTCTACTCTGGAAACTCAAGCATTCCAGTTGAAAGTAAAAGACCGTGCTCTGACTGAAATGTCCAATAAAAATCTGTCTCTGGAAGATCAGCTGGCATCAACGAAATCTGCCTTGCATAACAAAGATCTCTTTGCCAAAAGCCTTCATGAACAATTGGATAGATTAACCTTCCAATTCCATAAACAGCCAAGAGAATTCTGGATGGCAGGATACAATGAAGCTCTCGTTCATCTGGATGCTCACATTGAACATGCTAATAATGAAGGTTACAAGCAAGGATGGTTAAATGCATTGGGTGTATTAAAGTTGGAGCAAGGGCATTTTTTATGGGACTATCATGCTCCATCATTATTAGACCTGCCTGTACCACCTTTCAAATTGGATATGGCATGGATTCCAGCTCGTTCCATTCCTCGCAGTCTAATTTCAAAATATCTTGGTGATTATAGCCTTCACTCCCAAGCTGAATTATCTCGTCCTGAGCATCTTTTGGATACACCTTCTGTTATGAACGTCAGAATGCTCAGAGATGTTAATTTCATCAATTCTCCCCTTTGACTAGAAGACCTTCCTGCCGGCGAGGAACCTGTTTCAACCGTGGTTGATCCTGCTGGTGTACACTTTCTGGCTCCTTAAAGCTTTTTGGCTCCTTAGAGCATTTTTTGGCTCCGTAGAGCATGTCCTCCTAACCAAAGGAGGTTGGCTACTTATAGCACTTTTTGCTCCATAGAGCTGTCCTCCTAACCAAAGGAGGTTGGCTCCTTAGAGCACTTTTGCTCCGTAGAGCTGTCCTCCTAACCAAAGGAGGTTGGCTCCTTAGAGCACTTTTGCTCCGTAGAGCTGCATTTTTTGGCTCCTTAGAGCATGTCCTCCTAACCAAAGGAGGTTGGCTACTTATAGCACTTTTGCTCCGTAGAGCTGTCCTCCTAACAAGGAGGTTGGCTCCTTAGAGCACTTTTGTTGTGTAGTGTATTACACTAGTATTCCCCGAAAAACTTTCATCCAGAAAGAAATGGTGAAACATCTTCGTTTTATTCATAATGAAAGAAATGCTTTACATTTGACATCATTGATAATACTTGCGCAGGTGTTCAGCATTCCATGCATTTTTAAATTCCTCTCCTTCTAGAGTTGCGATTCTGTAAGTTCCTGGTCGAACAACTTCTGTAACTCGGTAAGGTCCATGCCAGTTTGCTTCCAGTTTATTCTGCTTCTGAATGACCTTCTTTAGCACATAATCCCCTTCTTTTAAATCACATTTCTTTACCCTTTTGTTGTAAAACAGAGCTGTTCGTTGTTGATAAGCAGCATTCCTAATGGCTGCCTCTTCTCTGACTTCCTCGAGCATATCCAAATCCATCCTTCTCATCAGATCACTGATCGGAGAATTGAAATTTAACACCCTATGTGTTGGTAGGCCCAACTCGGCAGGTATCACAGCCTCACTTCCAAATGCTAGCATATATGGTGATTCTCCTGTTGCTGCTCGGGGAGTTGTTCGGTAAGCCCACAAAACTGACTGTAGCTCATTAATCCAATTTGCTTTAGCCTCACTTAACCTCTTCTTCAACCCATTTAGTAATGTTCTGTTCGTCACTTCAGTCTGCCCATTGCTTTGGGGATGGCCTGGTGCTGAATGAAACTTCAAGACGTTTGACTGATGACAATAGGCAGCAAATTCTTCATTATCAAATTGCGTTCCATGGTCTGTGATGAAAGCGTGGGGGAGACCATACCGACAAATGATATTCTTCCATATGAACTGATACACCTTCTCGTACGTCATATCAATTAGTGGTTCAGCTTCCACCCACTTAGTAAAATAGTCTACTGCCACGACGAGATACTTGAACCTTCCTCGGGTCGTCGGCAGTGGTCCAACCAGATCAATCCCCCACATAGAAAATGGCCAAGGTGATGTTATGGGTGTCAACAATGCCTGTGGAGTTCTTCGGATGGAAGAAAAACGTTGGCACTTGTCACACTTCTTAGCATAGGCTATATAATCAGCTCTCATCGTCGGCCAGTAGTATCCCTGTGTCATCACCCTTTGCAGTAGAGTCCGACCTGCTACATGAGCTCCACAAGATCCTTCATGGATTTCTTCAATCAATTCTTTGACTTCTGATGGATGCACACATCTCTGCAAACCTGCCATAATTCCTCGTCTATACAAAACACCATTAGTTAACACATACCGAGCGACTTTATACTTCAATTTCTTAGCAGCTAGTTTGTCCTCCGGTAGTACTCCTTCTTCAATGTATGCTCTGATAGGATCCATCCAAGATGGTCCTAAATCAAGGGTAATAATCTTCACCGTCAGATCTTCTTCTATGCTCCGACTTTCTAGTACTTCAATTGGTATTGTTCTTCGCAGCTCGGTGCGCGTAGCTGACGCTAGTCGGGCCAATGCGTCTGCTCTAGCATTCTCCATTCTCGGTATCCTCACCAATTGAATAGCATCAAATTCTTTCAATAATTCCATCACTTTTGCATGGTACTTCACCATTAACTCTCCCTTCACTGCATATATTCCCATCATTTGATTCACAATTAACTGAGAATCACTGAAAACAATTACTTGACGTGCCTCCATAACTTTCGCCAAATGAAAACCTGCTATCATAGCCTCATATTCAGCCTCATTATTGGAAGCTTTGAATTGGAATCTCAAGGCGTACTCCATGTCAATATCATCTGGAGAATTTAAAACAATCCCTGCTCCACAACCAGCCGTGCAAGATGATCCATCTACATATAATCTCCATGTATGTAACTCGTTTTCAAATTTCTTATCTGTTAGAGTTCCTCGGTGAAATATCATCTGTTTTCTTTCATCATCCCCGGGTATCCTTCGTTCCTTTTCGGTCATTTGTTCGCGCCCCTCTACCAACCGGAGTTGGTCGGGGTTTAAATATGATGATTTTTCTACATCCACAAGTCCTTTTACCAACCTTGGTTGGTTTGGATCTGTGTCTGTCGATCCTGTATCGTCCACAGGTAGGTCAGCAAGCATCTTTTGCTCCTCGGGGGTATCAGGGTATGTGAACTCTGCTATAAAATCTGCCACGGCTTGCCCTTTCAACGATGATCTGGGTTCATACACAATATCATATTCACCGAGCTCTATTGCCCAGTACATCAATCTTCCTGATTTTTCTGGCTTGTGAAGGGCTTGTCTTAACGGCATGTCGGTATACACAATGATGGTATGGGCCTGGAAGTATGGTCTCATTCTTCTACTTGCTTCAATTAATGCCAGTGCCAATTTTTCCAGCTTTGGGTATCTGATTTTCGCACCTCGGAAGGCCTTGCTTGTGTAATAAATTGGCTTCTGGACTCCATTCTCCAATCTGATCAACGCTGAGCTAACTGCATTTTCTGATACTGCCAAATACAAGTACAGCTTCTCTCCCGTTATTGGCCTAGATAACAATGGTGGGGCTCCCAAATACTTCTTCAGATCTTGAAAGGCTTTCTCACATTCATCAGTCCACTCAAAACTTTTTCGTAGTGTTTTGAAGAATGGGAGGCATTTATCAGTTGCTCGGGATACAAATCTGTTGAGTGCTGCAACTCGTCCGGTAAGACTTTGCACTTCTTTCTTCGTCGTCGGGGATCGCAGCCCTAAAAGAGCTTTGATCTTTTCTGGATTTGCCTCAATACCTCGTTGGTTGACGATGTATCCGAGGAACATTCCTTCTCGTACTCCAAAGGTACATTTCGTCGGGTTAAGATTCATCTGGTATTTATCCAGTTGATCAAAAGTTTGACTCAAGTCAACCAAATGATCTGCAGCTCTCTTGCTTTTGGTGAGCATGTCGTCGACATAGACCTCCATATTGCGGCTGATTTGTTCGGTGAATACCTTGTTCATCAACCGCTGATATGTTGCACCTGCATTTTTTAAACCAAAAGGCATAACATTATAACAATAAGTTCCCCTTGGGGTAATAAAAGAAGTACTTTCCCTGTCTTCAGGTTTCATTTTGATTTGGTTGTAGCCAGAATAAGCATCCATGAAGCTGAGTAGCTCGTGTCCCGAAGTAGCATCCACTAGTTGATCAATTTTGGGCAATGGAAAATGATCTTTTGGACATGCCTTGTTGAGATCAGTAAAATCAACACACATTCTCCATTTGTTGTTCTTCTTCTTTACCATCACCACATTCGCCAACCAATCTGGATATTTCACGTCTTCAATGAATTGGGCTTTCTGGAGTTTCTCGACCTCCTCTTGTATGGCCTGGTTCTTCTCGGGACTAAACACTCTTCTTCTTTGCTTCACAGGTTTGATCTCCTTATTCACATTGAGTTCATGACATAAGAAGTTTGGATCTATTCCTGGCATGTCTTCATGACTCCAAGCAAAAGTATTCTTCCTGTTTCTCAAGAAAGTTATCAACTCCTGTTTTATTGAAAAATCCAACGACGACCCTATCTGAGTTATTCGTTCAGGATGCTCGTCGTCCAGGATAACAATTTCTGTAGATTCCACAACCAGTCCTTTTACGAGTTGAGATTCATCCCTAGGGTCAAGAGTTTCAATTTCTGTGCCTTCCTCCACTTGGTAAGTAGTAGTCTTTTTCTGTAATTCTTCAAGTTCCTCTTGCTCGGCAGACGAATAATAGCATTCCCGAGCTACTTTTTGATCACCTTTCATAATTCCTACTCCAAAATTCGTTGGGAATTTCAAACACTGATGAACTGTAGATGGAACTGCTTCGAACTTCTTCAATCCAACTCTTCCCATGATGATGTTGTAGGCGGACTGCACATTCTTATCCATTACAAAAAAGCGTATTCTTTCTGTTCGACAAGCAGGCCAAGTTCCAATGAGTATATCCAACTTGATCGTCCCAAGTGGAAAAACTTTCTCGCCAGCAAAACCCAGAAGGGGTCTGTGATAAGGTTCTAATTGAGATAATTTTAAATTCAAGCTATCAAAGCATGAATAATACATGATGTCTGCCGAACTACCATTGTCTACTAACACCCTTGAAATGACCACATCCTTCATCCTCATTTTGATCACCAGAGGATCATCATGAGGGTATAGAACACCTGCCAGGTCATTTTTTGAAAAACCAATCACTAGCTTCTCTTTGTTTACCTTCCTCGGACGATCATCCTCGGCCAGGTTTATTCGCTGAATGTATGAACAAGCTTGAGCCTCTCCGAGATAAGATTTTCTTTCTGCAGTAAGGTCTCCTCCTCCTGCATCTCCTCTTGTAATAACATTACAATCAAATGACCCAAAACGTATGGAAAATACCTCTCGTTCGGGTTTCCTTGGCTTTTTGGGAAGATCGGGGTCATCATCTGGATCCTCTTCATGGTCCCTCCTCTTTTTCTCCTCTGCACGACGAGGAGATCTAGATCTCTCTCTAGTTCTATCATCATTCTTCCTCTCACTCCTGCGATCTACGTACTTTGATAATTTTCCTCTTCGGATGAGTGTTTCAATCTCGTTCTGAAGGGCTATACAATTTTTGGTCATATGGCCATGATCTTTGTGAAACTCGCAATATTTGGTCTTATTCCTCAGGTCGGGATCTGTCTTCAGTTTCTCTGGCCATTTGATTTCCTCGTTATTCCTGATTTCTTCCAAAACATGACTAATACCCACTTTCAATGGAGTATAATTATCATACTTCTTTAGGGCTTCCAACTTCATCCTGTTATTCTTGGAATATTTGTCACCACCATTACTTTTCTAATCTTTCTTCTTAGAATTGTCGACCTCCACTTTAACTTCTTTATCCATATTCTTCTTCGCAGCCATAGCCTCCTCGGCATTCATGATTTTGGCCGCCTTTGCCATCAACTCCGAAATATTTTTAGGTGGATCTTTGGCCAAAGTGTAATACAGCTTGTTAGGCAGCAAACCACTCATCAGAGCAGTGATTGCTGTCTTTTCTTCATAATCTATGACTTCCAACTTTTCGTTATTGAAACGAGTTATGTAATCTCTAGTACTTTCACCTGATTTTTGTCTAACACTTAGCAAGTGTGCTACTCGCTTTACCGGCTTTGCTCCAAAACAAAAATTGCCAATAAACAGCTCGGCTAACTGAACAAAAGTTGAAATCTTACCCCGAGGAAGATTATTGTACCATATCTGTGCAGATCCGGTAAGAGTTCCCGAGAATGCTCTACACCTCATCTCGTCGGGGACAGCGTAGATATCTGCAGCAGCTTGGTATTGTTCTATATGAAGTACGGGATCTGTCTTTCCATCGTACTTGGGAGTCACTACGGGTGCTTTGAATTTCGACGGTGTAGGGAAATCCACAATGGCTTGCACAAAAGGTGTTCCTTGAACAAAAGTTCTCTGTAAGGGGTTTCTCGCCTTAGCCATTTCTCCCAGTCTATCCTCCAACCGTTGAATGGAACCTTTCCATGCTTCATTCCCTTCCTCGGGCCGCTTAGTCCGAGCAACTGATTGCTCTGACGTAGCTTCCTGAGATTTATCTCGACGAGTGGTTGGTCGCGATTGCGCAGATCCTTCTCTCAAACCTGGTGGTGGTCGAAAACTTCTTGATGGAGCCCTAGGTGGACTCATGTTCCTCCTTGGTCCTAACCGACTGAAAGGAGATACTCTACTTAACCTTTCCAAAGCGCTAGTTCTCTCCGGAGAGAGAGTGATACGTTGATCTGTATCCGAAGCCCGTATCGATGAAGTTCGCCCAGGTTGATAAGAAAAATCATTAGACTCCTCATTGCGATATGACCCAGTACGTCTAGATTGCGATTGCCTATGATCACTCCTTTGCCCTGAATAGGTAGGTGCACCGCCCTGAAGAGTTTGAATGAGTTGCCTCATAGATTCTTGCATGGCGGTTTGTCCTTGAGCCAGATTCGTCATAATTCCAGCCAGATCTGGGGATGCAGATGGATTTGGATGATTTCCAGTATTTCCAACATTTCGATTACTAGATTCTGGATTATCTGCCATTGGTGACAAATGATTTTTATGAAAAAACGATAATAACAGTCGTTTCCCACAGACGGCGCCAATCTGTTGATGTAAAAAACTAGATCGCTCTAATTTTTCAATCACAGATAAATAAATAAGACAAAGATTTTTAAAGTGGTTCGGCTAGGAATAAAGCCTACGTCCACTGTTATGTTATTGCTGAGTGTTTGCAGAATTCTTGATTACAAGTTCTCTCAAGAAATTCCGGTCCCCTTGAATTGAGGATGATACAAGGTATTTATAGCCTTTAGGCTGTACATGAAAGGTTCAATACATTAAATGATATACATATGAAAGGGTAATACATTTAATGCAGCGTGTGCGTCAAGAATATAATGAATAGTTGAACAGTTGTCCGTCTGGTAATTCATGATACGGCCGAGATGCAGTTCGGACCGCCTTAGTTGCTTGTTGATCAAGAGTTCCTCGGAATACTTAGAGTATCTCGGGATGATAGAGTTCCTCGGTGTGATAGAGTTTCTCGGTGTATTCTCGTTGTTTGGAAAGAAGCACGGTTGGTCGGGAAATGATCTTTCTCGTTGCTATTGTGCCATGTAGAGTGACACGTGTCTTCATCTTATTCGTCCACATCAGCACATTAATTTTGGTATCAACAACAGTCGAGAAATATAGAAGGGAAGGTTAAAGATAAATACCTAAATAGAAAAGTGACACCTGTCAATCCCTGACTGTGGTTTAACCCCATATAAACCACCCAACAGTTGGGATAGCAGATGCAAAGGCAAAGGTTTCTATAATTAAATAACTCAAGGACGGTAAAAAGAGGACTCTCCAGCCATTAAAAAAATAGTTTTTCCTCTTTTATGTTTCTTGTTCCTTTTCCTTTTCCTTTTCTTTTATTTATTTTCAGTTCCTTCTTAGAAGTAGTTTGTAAGCTAGACTTACTATAACTTGTTTAGTTTGATACAAATTTCCTTTGCCTTAGTTTTAAACTGTCTTTACAATCCCTAGTTTTAATCTTTTGTACCTTTCTTAGTTTATATTGCATTACTTTCTTTAGTTCTGAATTACTTCACTGTCTTTAGTATTAAATCGTATTATTCCACCATTTTTAATTACTCCAGTTTTGGTTTTAAACTTTAGTTTACCATTTTCCAGCCTTTCTTTAGTCCTAGTTTATGTAGTAAACTTATTTGGTAATCACTGTAAAATTTTCTTAATTGAAGCATCGAATGGTATACAATCACTTGATTATTGCAGGCTAAGATAATCAACTGGTCGGCAAGACCATAACCTTGCCTGGCACGCTCACACGTTATCAAAACAAACCAACCAAAGCGAGCGGAACAGTTTTCTCTAAAATTGTTTCAAGCTAAAATTTTAACTTATTTATGTTTGATTGTTAAACGAGAAATTATGGTGTGTATGCAAGGTAAAGTTTTACAACTTGACATGAAAAATATTAAAAGTTGAAAATAAATTTTTAAATAACTGTACATTGTTCAACATTAAAAATATATCTATAAAAAATAGTGATTTTAAAGGGAAAACCTTTGTACGAAACATGTAGAATGATCATACCAAGTGTAATTTTTTTAATGAGAAGTCCAAATCACTTTTTTGCGGGCACATTTGCCCCCCGTCTTTTATTGTCTTTTTTGTGTAAATTTTTATATTAGTTATTTCCACAAATGTAAGGCCGCTTGATATGGAACTTACATATTTGAAAAGTTCTCGACGAGATCTATCAAAAGATAACCATGACGAATATCTCATATTGAAGTTTGAAATTTGAGTTTCGTAGTGTTAAATTTAGTTTGTACTAAAACTTTGTTAATATACATGTTTTTTTACTAACTACGTATTTTTTAAACGATTATGAAACAAGTTTAATTTCGATGCAAATTTAGAAGAAAAAATGTTGCATATGAATTCCGTAATGAGAACTTCAAAATTTCACATTGCAAGTTTCTCAATGTGAAATTTTTACAGTCGCATATTTTGTAGTATGAAGTTTCATATTGGGAGTTTTCTTATGGAGTTGCCGAAAATCTGCTGGAGACACATTGAGTGTACATAGGTTTCTCCAGAGGGTTTTTGAAGCATTATCGAAGCATCGTATGGGAATTCCTGAAGTTTTAGTACAAGAAGTTTGATGAAGAGTCATCGAATATCTCGAGGTGGATTGAGTATGAGAGAAAAAAAATTAATTAATAGTGGGTTTGCTATATTGAAGGGTGTTTTGGTCTAGTCTAAGGACTCTCATTCTCATTAAACATGTTTTAGGTTGTTGCACATTATTGTTATAGAAGTGAATGAATGAACGTCTCCTCAAGATTATTTTTATTAAAAAAATACATATTTCCAAGTATTCCACATTTTCCATGAAAGGGGAAAATGCATGTCATTTTTTATAATATATTCAGTTTAAATCATGTTAAGCTTAAAGCACATTAAACTCAGGTCACATACTTGAATATTATTGCAGCATACAAACATCTCAAATGCTATGGAATTAATATTTTTTATTATAAGGGAACTTTTAAAGGCATGGTTATTTTGGACCCACACTTGGCGTTAAATCCTTAACGCCTGTTTCGCCAGTCCAGTTGTGCTAGCGCAATTTAAGTTAGGGGTAAGCCTCGAATCCTTGCCGTATGTTTGAAGTACTTGAGGTCCTCCCCCTTACCAATCTGTTATGCCCCGGGGACAAGGATGAAAGCTCAACTAATACACTATGAATTATTTGATGCATAGAATAGATGCATTTATGCTCAATTCAACTAAATGGCTTTTATGAGCAATCCCAGGCACAGACGAAATATTTATGTATATATCATTTTCCATTGATGAAAAGTGTCCACGTTAAATGACCACTACTACATTATTCATATGCTTGGAAGCCATATAAACAAATATCTCATAAAAAATGTATCTAGAAGTTGGAGCAATTTCACTATACACATTCGTTGAGAAAGTACATAGGAAACTACAAGGTGAAATCGCAAATAATCTACCTTCCAAATTGCTCAAAACACGTGCTGTAAAGTACGTCCTTCACACCAGATGAGTTTGCTCAATATACTGTTGAAGTTTTGTATGATCTTCATACTATCAAGTAACACATCAAAGCATGTTACCAATATACAAAGAGGATCCATATTATGTGACAGCTGAACAAAGAAATATTCAAGTAAACTCAATTTGACAAGTTCTTGAGGACCTTGGAAATATTAATATCTTCCTGAAAAAATTTAGTGGTTTCCCCATATCTAAAACGGGAGTCTCAATTGTCATCTTATTCAAAACTTCTGCATTTTATAATTGACACTTATTCAACTTCAACTCGTGGTCAAACCTTTAAAACCAACCATCCTAATTTCTTTCAGATGTGAGAGCAAACAAGCAGGCTCTCCTTCTAGTTGGTTCCAATTATCGATATCAAAGTTGTTATCTTCCACCTAGAAACAGAATATCAGTAAGATCAGATATTTCATATTTAAGAATCAGTTAATTACATTTTGTTATTTCAACTCACCTTATTTATTACCAAGATACTCAAATTAGGTGCACCATTTAGTAACTTTGGCAACACATCACAACTATATGAAGTTTGAAGAGACAACTCCAAATAGGTCAAATTAGGAAACATTGGGTAATCAAAATTGTGGACACCCATTTATTCTCAACCCACGAGAGTAGACGACCAAGCCCAACGGATCTAAAAGTCTGCCCGGTCCAAATCGTGGAATTAAGATACATGTATGTGTTAAATAAACCTCACCACGACTAAATCAATCCCCAATAATCTCGTGGAGAAATTTAAAGGATTCATTATTCATCACTGACATCGTGGAGTTATTTTGATAACTAAAATTCTGCATCCATAAATTATAACCCCTGGACCGGGTCATGTAACCAAGCATATCGAGAGATACTTAATAAAATAGTAGACCTCTTCGTGGACGTAGGCAAGTCATCGAATCACGTACATACTAGTGTTGTGTGTGTGATTGTATGCTTTCTTGCTTGATTGTGATAGTTCCTCATAAATTCTTTATTGTGATATTTTTTGATACCACAATTGGCGCCATTTGTGGGAATCGATTGTTATTCCTACGAGAACACTCACTAACTGAAAGCCTGCAATGTCTCACCACAGCAGCAACCTCCGTCAAGTTGGCTTCAGGAAGAACCTGCCCCTCCTAGGGTAAGGTCTGAAATTCGCCAACCAAATCCTAGGCTTCGCCTAGAAAGGAAGCCTTTTAATGAAATCCATGGACCATCTAGGTCCACATAAATTTCTAGGTTGGTCGAAGCCTACAAAGCTAGACTTCGAGAGCAAGAAGAAGCCACGCATCACCAGGAATAAGAAAATGCTCGCCTAAAAGGCGGATGGAAAGAATGGAGAGAGATATCCACAGGAACATAAGGCAAAGCCATGATTGGACTCTTAGCCCTCACATTAGTAAATCTCATAGCCGAAGAAGGAGCCCCAACCGCGACCAAGAAAGATCTAAGAGGAACAGATCAGAGGATGGTCGATCAGAACGACAACATCAATCTAGATTCTATAGGATTCCTGGTCAACAAAAATCAGGAACTTGGTTCGAAGGGATATGGATTAGCATCCAGCCCACCGAGGATCCAGATCCACATGAGAGCTATCCAAAAGTTCTCTTAACACTCATGAAATCCCCTTTTTCAAGGGCAATAGAAGAAGAGGACCCCCCCCCCCCCCCCCAAGAAATTCGCAATCCCTAGATTCAAGATTTATGATGGCAAAAATGATCCCATCGACCATGTCCGACAGTACAAGCAGGCTATGACCTTCTGGAGCCACAGCGGTGCATTGATGTGTCGCATCTTCCCTTCTAGTCTGCACGACGTGGCACATAAATGGTTTGAGAGGCTTCCAGACATCTCCATCAGGAGCTTTAAGGATCTAGCTGAATTATTCATAACTCACTTCATAACTAGCATCTCCCACCCAAAGAGGATGGATGAACTGCTCATAATGTGGAAAAAGCCATAAGAGAACCTCAGGGAGTATGCCAAGAGGTACTAGGAGGTTTTCAATAAGATTGAGGATTGCTAAGAGCAAGTTGTCTCAGTGTCCTTCAAGATAGGTCTGTCGAGCACTTCTCTATTGCACCAATCCCTAACTAAGAAGGAGGCTAATTTCACCGATGACCTAATGGCCTGTATTGAAAAATACCGCAAAGTCAAAGATGTAATCCATCTTACTGCAGGGGATAATGGTCGCACGAAGACAAATAAAGAGATAGAGAAAACTGATTCTCATAAGAAAGGAAACAAGAATAGGGGCAAGAATGGTTCCAAAAACGGCAACAAGAATGACCCCTTGAAAGAGTTCCAGACTGTATACGCAGTCTTCAAGGAGTCGATATACAAAATCCTCAGCAAGATCCGGGATGAGACATTTTTCAAATGGCCCAGGAAGATGGAAAGAGACCCAACAAAGGGGAATAACACATTAATATGTGCATTCCATAAAGAGGGTGGTCACATAACCAAACATTGCAAAGAACTCATAGATAAAAAAATTATCTCGAGGAATTGGCCTAGGCTAGCCATCTCAACGAGTTCATAGATAAAAAATTAGACAAGGTCGCGACGAATGGAGACCAGAAGCCAAATAACGTCCTCGAGGAAGATATGTACCACGAGTTCATAGTAATTCATGGGGAATCAGACCTCAAGCAAGTACAAGGAAATACTGTTTGGATGGAAGTCAAAAAGCTTATTGGCATTATGTAATCTTTTCACATAGATCCCACCAAGACTTAGGCCGGGAAGTTCCGATGACCGGAAGACGTCGACTATAACAAACACATTGTGTTTACCGAAGATGATTCAGATGGAGTGAGGACCCCACATCATAATACATTGTTTATCACACTCAGGATAACTAACTCGATCATCGACAGGTTACTCGTCGACCAAGGTAGCTCTTTTGAAGTGATGTACCTAGAGTTGTTCCACAAATTGAAGTTGAATATCGCCGACCTCAAGGAGGCCACCGTTCCATTGGTCGACTTTGCAAGAAAGATAACAATGTCATTAGGAAAGATAGTCCTTCCAGTCAGGGTGAGAAATATTTCAAAAATGATCAAAGTTTCTTATGGTAGATATTGAGCCCCCCCATCACTCTATCCTAGGTAGTGGCTGGCTCCATTCCATGAAGTCTGTACCATCGCCATATCATCAGAAACTCAAGTGAATTATAGATCGGGGTGTGGTCGAGATTCGTAGTGACCATGCTATGGCTAGAAAATGCTTTATTACATCCATCCTCCCCAAATAAGAGAAGAAGAAAGACGAGAAGAAGGACCAGAAGGAAGTACACGAGGGGGTATTGCCTTCCAAATAGAAATTATGGTACGAACTACAAGGGGTGGAGGAAACCAAGGTCCACCCCGTGAATAGGGTAGTTGAAGACTTGAAAGAGGCTGCAGCTAAAAATAACTCCCTTAAAAGGATATTTCTAATCGGTGCCTCTTTACCGATCGAGAAAATAAGGAGCTAACCATGTTCCTCCGAAGAGGCTTGGGAATCGTACAAGCTTATTGGTATAGATCCCACTATTGCATGTCATCGACTGCAAGTCGACCTAGATTTCAAGCCAGTCACTCAGAAGGCTCGCATAATATCCCCAAGAAAAGAAAAAACAGTAGAGAATGAGGTTGGAAAATTACTGGATGCAGGTTCCATTCGTGAAGTTTAGTTCCCCAAATGTCTATCCAACCTAGTCGTAGTGCCCAAGAGAAATGGAAGCTGGAGGGTATGTATTGATTTTACCGACCTCAATAGGGCTTGCCCGAAAGACAGTTTCCCTCTCCCAAAGATAGATCAGTTGGTCGACGCCACAACAATGCATGAAAGGATTAGCCATTCTTGCGCCTATTGGGTTATATTGTTACAAAGTCATGCCGTTTGGACTCAAAAATGTAGGAGCAACTTATCAGCGGTTGGTCACCAGGATGTTTACGAAACTGATGGGAGAAACAATGGAAGTGTACATTGATGTCATGCTCATTAAAAGCAAACACTGGGGTGACCACCTCTTAGACCTAGTCAGAACCTTTCAGATCCTCAGGAAGTACCAGATGAAACTTAACGCTAGTAAGTGTTTATTCGATGTTCAGTCAGGAAAGTTACTAGGATATCTAACTAGCAAAAGAGGGATTGAAGCAAACCCTGATTAGATCGACGCCATCAGAAAAGTCCATCCCCCTCAGATGATAAGATATGTCCAAAAGCTTATTGGCATGCTTTTCGCACTCAATTTCTTCATCTCCAAGTCTTCAGAGCTCTGTCGACCATTGTTCCAACTATTGAAGAAAGATAAGGTCCTAGTATGGAACGACGACTGCTCCAAAGCCCTGGAAGAACTTAAGTATTACCTTAGCAAGCCACCCTTACTGGTGATTCCAAGCGAAGGCGATCCCTTATGTCTTTACCTTACCGTATCAGACGATGCTATGAGCTCCGCCTTGATATACGAGAAGAAAGGAATCCAGCACCCGATCTACTATGCAATCAAGATGCTTCTAGATATCGAGCAAGGGTATTTGCCCATATAGAAGCTCGTCTATGATTTGGTGGTAGCCTCAAGAAGTTGAATCATTACTTTGAGGCTCATTCCATCATCGTGATTACCTCACATCCTTTCAAAGTTATTTTAAGGAAAGTTGATCTCTTTGGCCAACTGTCAAAGTGGTCGGTAGAGCTTAGAAGATTTGATATCCACTTTCAACCAAGAATAATAATTAAGGGGAAAATTCAAGCAGATTTTATCGCTGAGTTCACGGGGAACCAGCATACTGCCCAGTTAGAAATTGAGCACCCAATAAAAGAGGAAACAAAATCCTTTGGCTGGACCATTTACGTTGACGGAGCCTCCAACTCCAAGGGGCACGAATAGGAATTATATTAGTTACCCCAGAGAATACTATGCTCAAACAGGGGACCAGGCTAGGATTTAAAGCCTCTAACAATGAAGCAGAATACATAGTACTAATCGTTGTCCTACACAAAGCACAACTGCTGGGGACAAAATGCTTTTGGGTATTTGGTGACTTAAAGCTAGTATCCAAGTAGATAAGTGGAGATTTCAACGCCAAGGATGAGAGGATGGCAACTTACATCGTTGTTGTGAGGGGACTTATGGCAAAGTTTGATAAAGTTGACGTTCAAAAGTTCCCCGGGGATAGAACAGTCATGTTGCTGCCTTAGTAGCTCTAAGCTCTGTCATTGACTGCGATTTAAAATGAACCATTCAGATAGAATTCCTCGTACATCCAAGCATCAACCATTCAGTTGTAGCCGAGAAAGTCTTCCACATAGAAAGGGCACCCAGTTGGACGAATTCCATCATAACATATTTATGGAGCAACACACTGCTAGACGATAAGAGTTCGGCACATCAGATAGAGTCAAGGCTGCTTGCCTTCATTTATCTTCCTAAGGAAAACTGTACAAAAAGTCTTTTAGTGGCCCCTACCTCCAGTGCGTTCACCTAAAAAATGTTGAGCAGGTTCTTAGTGAACTTCATGAAGGCATTTGTGCGAGTCATACACGAGGAAGATCATTGGCTTTCCGAGAAATTAAATAAGGGTACTGGTGGCCATACTTGCAGAAGGATGTTAGAATTTACATTCGCAAGTGAGAAAAATGCTAAAAGCACTCCCCTATGGTACACCAGCTTGCTAGTGACCTCAATCCATTAACCAACCCATAGCCTTTTGCCTAGTGGGGCTTGGATATTGTAGGGTCGCTGCCTATCGCATCGGCACTAACTACTTCACCAAATGGGTAGAGGCAGAACCTCTCACAAACATCTGGGACTCTGATATGATGAGGTTCATATGGAAGAATATCATCACCCACTTTGGGATACCAAGAACGATCAATACTGATAATGGCACACAATTCGAAAGTGACTTCTTTTAAGGTTTTGCGACGAGCATGGCATCAAGCATCACTTTAATTCTGTGGCATATCCCCAAATAAATGGGCAAGATGAAGCTTCCAATAAAATAATGATTGACGGACTGAAAAAGTGGTTGGTCAGAGCGAAAGGCGTCTGGGTTCCCCACGTTTTATGGGCTTATCGTACAACTCCCAGGAGAGCAACGGGATAGACCCCCTTCGTGATCGCCTATGGAATGGAGGTAGTCATTCCATTAGAAGCAGGTCTCCCTACTATGAAAACCACCTTGGTCGACCAAGGCCTCAATGATGAAGCATTACTCACTGAACATGACCTAGTTGATGAACGGCGAGAGATGGAACTAGTTAAATTGGTATCCTACCAACAACGACTGGACAAATAATACAGCCAAAAAGTTAATCCGAGGAGGTTTCTAATAGGGGACTATATCCGAAAGAAAGTCCTCGGTAGTGCTATAAGACTATCAGACGACAAACCGGGACCAAATTGGGAGGGACCTTTCAATGTAATAAGCGACAACCTGCAAGGATCATATCACTTGGAATCGTTGGAGGGCAGGGAGATACCAAGGGTCTGTAATGCAGCTAACCTCAAGAAGTTCTACTTTTAGACTTTTATATCTTTTATTTTTAGCACCATTAGTTTAGGTAAATATTTGTTTACAAACTGATGTTGCCTTTTATTTATCATATTAATCAATAAAGGACGATTGGCCCACACATTTTGAATATCTTGGTCGTTTAATGTCTCTACATCGCACCTCAATACGCACCATTTCCAAGAAATATACTTCACTCAAAGCATAACAGAACTCCTGGATCATAAAGAGTTGACCACCTTGCCCCAATCAAGGAATCTCACATTCCAAGAACAAACAAAGATACTATGATTACAACAGTGTGATAGACCTGTTCCAATCAAGGAAGATCTAAAATATATGAAGCAAGGTTTATAATTAACCTTCCTCAGTCCTTTGTTGAAAACACAATTGGCCTCCTGAGTTTCTATGACAATAATAGAAGACCTGAGGAGACCCTTAGGCAATAAAGCCAACTCAGATTGGTCTCCAACTTAGGTTGGATGAAAAATCCTGCTCGGGCGGATGTCCCATTAACCAGTTACATTCTCGCCATCATCCTACTTAAGCCTAAGTAAGTGTGACGACATGACCTAAAGTGGATGGAATGATATGAGTAAGGCATATTGGACTGGGAGAGTATTCAAACACGAGATAACAAAAGGTTAACATCATTTAGTTGGATAAAAAGCCCAAAATGATTAAAACTTTGTACTGCTCAGTCAGACTATGATCAGTCCTATCAAGTGTTTTTTTGGTCAAACAATGATGTCAAGCAATCAAAAAATAAGGTTAACACATGTTTAGTCAGCACAGGCTCAAAACATAAATAACCAGGTGCACTTTTTATTAAAAATCATATGATTACATTTACATCAACAGACCAGGATATACTTACAGATCTATGATGGCCCAAGACGATGAGCAAGGTAGTCCACTACTCAAGCTCTTCGACCATCATCAGGATGAGGAACTAAGTCTTCTTCATTGCCCTCTAGGTGTGGCTCCAGAAGCTGTGTAGGAATAACATTTATTGGGATCTAACGGTCATCCCTCAAAAAGGGATTCCGCCCACCAGATGGGTAAACAGTTTTATACTTATACCATAGGGTGGATTCCTTAGGAATTTTCAATTCCTTAAGTGTGCTCAACCATACCCTAGCAAAATCAAGTTCTTAGGCCTCTTTCAGTCTTACTAGGGCATCTGTCCAACCTTGGTCATAACCATCAGTCTAGACTTGCCAAGGACCCCTTCGAAATAAATATCTCAATTTTGTGACATCCCTTTGAAGACCAACAATGATCACATAAGGTCTTCAAATGTCTCCTTTTAGCTCGATAATCTCCCTCCTAGAAGATTGATTACCAGTTTCAGAAACTATAACTAATGATGAAGAGGATCCTCACAGCACAAGAGGTGGACTAAGTGGAGTGTTTTCCTTAAAATGGTCAATTTCTCTTCTTAAAACATCATTCTCTCTCTGCAATAACTCCCCCGCCTAGTTGATTTCAGACGCATGCAAAAGCTTTGCCTTCAAGGCCTCTATCTCCTCCTACACAGAGGCACTAATTTCCTCCATCTCCTCAAGCCTATCTTTAAGATTATAGACCACCTCAGACTGATATTTATAGTCCTGGTTTCTGGCCCTAAGGGATTTACAGATTTTTATAAAGGCTTTGCGTGCCTGAACTCTTATGTTCGGGCCAAGAACTTGGCCTAGCTGGGAGTTAACAATAGTGTATTCCTCTAAATCAATGGGCTACAATCAATAGAATAAGCAGCAAAGGCAACAAACATCAGTAATGAAATAAAGTTTACTTTCCATTTAAAAGATAGGTACAAGCCAATACAAAGGAAGGAAAAAACCAAAGATACAACATCTGAACAGAACGAATGAAGCCTAAACTCCTAGAAGATTTTTAAGAGTCCTTAACCTGCTCAGAATTCAAGGTACCCTTCCCCTTGTCAGTAACTTAGTCAGCAACAACTTCACCTCCACTAGCACCAGGGTTTGAAGGGGAAATTACTCAACTGAAGCAACGACCCCCAATGGATTGTTTAAAACAAGTTCTGCAAGAGGGACAGTGGGGTCCAAAACATTCTGAGCATCATGGGATACCTAGATAGGATTAAGGCCTGGATGATGCTGAGAGAACTAGTGGGAGTTAGAAATAACCCCAACAATAGTCAAGGCTTGATCCTAGACTTTTTTAAAGCATGCTCGTCAGAGATAGGAAATTTGGCGCTCGGTGTCGATATATGCCTCCTCCCAACCTTCATTATACCCACTCTCCTGGACGATCGCTTCTTCCCCCTCCAGCTTATCCATCTTGGCGACCAACTCCTTGTTTGCCTCAGCCACTGCTAGCTTATCAGTAATCATGGCGCTATAGGCTTCTCGAAGGTCTGACAGATACTTCGTAGACTGTTCCCTCTCTCGATAGAAGGTCACTTTTATATTAACTAAAGCCTTGTCATAAGTCCTTATAACTTTGACCAGCTCCACATTCCTCCTTGACAGATCGGCCCGACCACGGAGCAGTACAGTATAGTCAAAGACAAACTAAAAATCAGAATAAACACATGTTAGCGTGAGATAATCCAAGAGAATAAGGAATAAAGAAAATAAAGGGGAAAAGATTCACCAAATAAATCCCCTGGGCAGATTTAAGGGCTACTGGTCTAACCACATGCTCGCTGATTGCTCATGATCACCAGCAAGAACTACCTTCTCCAGTAGTAAACGGGTAAGATGGGGGGCATCAGCCACTAAATCCCCCTCAATAATAACAAAAAATGGCACCATAGAGGCCCTTGATGCCTGTGCCCTTCTATTTTCCTCCTCTTTCATTCTCTCTTCTTATCTTTTTCTCTCTTTCTTTTGCTTCTCCTCCTTTTCTTTTTTTTGTCTATCCACTTCACTCTCTTGAGTTCCCATCCTGGAACTACCAATGGAGTACCTATCTTTCTGCTTTAGAAACTTCATCCTATTAGACAATAGGTCATAGTCATCATCATCCTGAATCAAGTTCCTTCTCCTTGGAGGGGCCATTTCTTCTTCGCTTCTCTCTTCCTCACTACCTTCTTTACTACACTCCTCGCCTTCTACCAAATCTTATTTTGAGATGCTTTCCTCCTCTTCCTCTAATTCAATGGGCTCAGAAGCACTACCAACCTCTTCTTCTGGAATATCCAAATAAGGAATTGTGTCTACTGGACGAGTAATGAAGCTGGAAGTGGTGTTCTTATACTCTAAAAAAAATGCACATGATCGAGGATGTTCACCCTCAGCAACATCATCCCTTATACTCCAAGATTTTTAAAGTTCAACAGCTCAGATTTTGCAAAGAGCAGGTTCTTGGTTCTTGGCCTTTGCTGTAAAGAAAAAGGAAGAAACATCAACAGAAGAATATACAAGGATATGCAAATAAACAATGGAAAAAGAGATGGTGACAACAACCTATGTACTCTAACCCAAAAGTAGGGATCTAAGGTCCCATATACCTTATGCCCTATAATTGGGGAGGATACTAACAATTTCTAGCAATGAAGCCTTCAGACCAATAATCTTTATGGGAATCAGGTAGATTAACTACCAAAACCCTATCAGGACTTCTTGCTATCAAATACTAAAGACCCCCACTTATATGAGAGAGTATAATCTTAGTAAATCTCAACTAATCCTAAATTGGTACCATAAAGCTGGTTTATCCTGTGAACTTCATTGACTATCTTCCATACATTTGGGGAACACTAGGCTGGAATAATGTTGAAATATTAAAAAAAAAAGTGCAAGAATAGAGAATTAGGGGGAAATGTTAAACACCCTTGAGAAACCAACAACACGTGAATCCAATGACCATCCTCTAGGTCACGAATATTCCTGGGTACAGATTTACACTCTATATTTACCCAGTCAGGAATATTATAAAATTTCTAAACTCGGGCAGAGATTTGTTACCAAGAATCGCCATAAGAAAAACACAAAAACCCTAGCTACAGTAGAAGAATGATTCACAACAGAAAAAACTAGAAGGAAGAGAAGAGATGAAACTTACGAGATAGAAATAAACCTTGGGAAGTTGAGAAAGCCTTGATTTTGAAGAACAAAAGTAAGAAGTGAAGCTTGAGAACACAATATGTGCAAGAACGACCAAGGACGATGAACTAACGGTTAAGTTTTGACCAACACCTAGTTTCAAGCACCCAAATTATGTTCAACACTTTTTGAGAAAGATTTGTATAACACCCCATAATTTTGAGGATTTAAAATTTAATTATTTTTGAGAGAAATAGAAATATTTAAATTGGATAAACTTAAATTTATGATTTGGAGAATTTATTTAAGTGGGAAGAATTATTAATATTCGACGACTTTAAGTTAAATTGTCCGAATAAATTTGTGTCGCATTTTTTAGGTCAAAATTGGAGAATGTTATAAAGTATTTCGGATGACAATTCTGAGTCTGCGATTGAGTCCGGATGGGTCGAGATAGTCAGAAAAGAGTACTTGAGGGTAGTAATCGGGTCTCGGAGCATTTTTGGGCATAGTCGAGCCCACACAGGGTGATTCAGACCATTTTAATTTGGCCCACGTGGTCAAAAATGGGATTAGGGGATTAAACCTAATTGGGGAAGTGTTGAATGACAGTTACCACAAATTATTAACCTAGGGCTTGAGAGGAAATTTGGGAAAAGCAAATCAAGAGCCAATTGGGGATTTTTGGAGCCAAATTAAGGGACAAAAGTGAGCGTTCTTCATCAACACCTTAACTACAACGGATCAGAACCTACGAATGATTCCAGGCAAGTGGTTAACTATTGTGATTTGTTAAATTGTGATAATCAATTCATATCATAGTATGTGTATCAAAAATCTATTTTGGTTATGGGTTAAATAGCCAAAAAGGGGTTTTCCGGATTTGATTAGTATACGTAGATTTTAGACTAAACTAATGGGGAATATGGATATGGGATTGCTGGAATCAATTGTAGGATTATAATTAGTAATTATTGGTGACAAATTTTGAATCAGTGGGACGAATTCATATCTCCGTAGGATAAAACCGGGTGAGACCCAATTCGGGAAAAGTTTGGGATTCTGATGAATTGATGAATGATTTAAGTCTTCTAGGAAGTTTAGAATATATTTCTATGTAAATGAAATGTTGGTTGTGATTGGGTAAGGGTTTGGAATGATAATAAAAGCTTGAGAGTCCATCCATGGTCGAACAAAAGGCTAGAGAAGACGATGACCTGGTCGATCGACCCAAAGGGATCGATCGATCGATGATCTAGAATTTTTGGCAGTGACACCAGTTTTTAATTACAAGGGAGATATTTATTCAAAAAGGGTCCTCGGCTGATTTAAATGATGAAAATTAAATAGGGGCATGACTCTTAGTACTTTTAGGTAATTATAATTGGGTTTAGGAGGGTGATAATTGTATGTCACGGGACGATTAAATTTCAGGAATTAATTCGTAGGTATTGGGTTTCGACCAAGGGAAAAGGTTCAGATATTGTAGTTGAGTGGCACTACATTATTAAAGGAATCGAGGTGTAATTAATTAGTTATGGGGAGAAATATAGAATCGGGTATTAACGATGGCACGGGCCAAGTGAGCAAGTCCGGGTATAATGGTTGGGTGTAACCAAGTGTTAAATTAATTAATATATAAATCAATTAAATTAGAGCCGGACCATAGACTCGGATTGGTAATAATTAATTAATATGTAAATTGATTAAATTAGATTCGGAGCATAGACTCGGATTGGTAATAATTAATTAATATGTAAATTAATTAAATTAGAGTTGGGCCATAGACTCGAATTGGTATTAATTAATTAATGTGTAAATTAATTAAATGAGAGTCGGACTGTAGACTCGGGAAATAAATAAATTATTAAGGAGTGAATTAATTAAATTTGAGTCGGACCATAGACTCGAGAATATATAGGCTAGCGTTACGGGTTTTAGTACACGGTAAAGACGGAATTTATATATATATATATATATACACACACACACACACACGGTGTGGTGATAGTATATATATACATGGGTGTACTTTGTGTGTGCTTTTAAATATCAGGGACTAGATATTTATTTAAGTTATATACTCTAGTTCTATAAGGGAGGTTGTGCGATGTGGGTGAATCCCCTAGCTTGAGGAGTAGGGTGAGTATATCCTCAGGTCATAGCGTCCGGTATATGGGTGAGGGGTTTATCTTACTTTCAGGGAAGAAATTTGGTCGCCTCCACTACGTTTATATTTTGGGACAGGTTGGTGAGCGATTCCACCTTGGGGACCTAGGTTATGTGAGCACACCTAGTGAGATAGCATTTTAGAGGGAATAATCCGGTGAGGGTATACTCGAAGGGATAGATATACATATGAATTATGTGTGGATGTTTTAGTAAAGGCATGTATATAATGAGATGTAATATTATATGCGGGTAATAATACAGTGTGTGATGGATTTGTTTTATATAACTTGTGTTACAGTTATATGATATTATTTAAAAGGAATTAATTAAGTTAATTGGTGGAATAACTTATAACCCATTAATAATAATGCTCGATTTAGAGTGGAAAGGCAAGGGAGTATTACAAGGACTAGCTGGATGGGGTAGTACAACTAGGTGGGGTTAAGGTAATCGTTAGGTGTGAACATTAGTTGATGGGTGAGAATGTCCTCGAGAGAGTGCGATACTAACGTAAATATGAAGCGCATTCATATTTTTTTAATTACTGCAGTTAATTCACTTGCTAAATATTTTAAAAATGTTTTGGGTTCTAATCCTTGCTATAAAATTATTTTCAAAACCTTTTAGGTGTCCAGCCACATGGACGCCAGACTTGATATTCTATTCCATGGGCACGGAGCTGCGGCATATGTGAATGCTAGCAAGAGCTTGGATTAGACGCATCATTCATTCATTCCTAGAGTAGGAATCAATTATTAGTTTCAGTTCAATTTAGGGCATGTTGCCCAGACTTTCAGTACAGTTTTCAGATTTATTTTATTCATGTGTTGAATATTTGTATTGGACTATTTAATTTGGTAACCGATGGTTTATTCGGCATGTAGTTTATTATTTATTCAGTTGATTTAATTCAGTCATGGTGTATGACTCATATTATCTTTCCGCATGTTATTGTTTTATTTAATTAAAAAGATAAAATTTGGGACCAGCTTTTTGGAATACTAGGTGGTTAGTAAGTTTTAAAAAGGATTTTCGACAGTGATGCTAAGGATGAACCAACTGGGATTATTATTTTAATTTGGTATAGGACTGATCACTCGATATTTTATTAGGCGGGGTGTCACAGATGGTATCAAAGCATCAGGTTATAGTGTCCTTAGGATCTGTGCGGCTTTTCACGTTTCATCTTAGCGATCTTCGATGTAGAACCCTATCATAGGATTGTTGTATTCTCATACGTATGATCATTTACGTTCTTCTTCCAATTACTTTATTTGAGGGTGAACTCATATGATTCTCATTTCAGATGCCTCCCAGGAGAGAGAGAGAAGCTAGGGTCGCAGGGGGAGGTGAGACTAGGGAGGCTCATCAGGAGCCAGAGTTACCGCAGCAACTGCCAGAGATGATTTCGGCAGCACATGTAACTGAATTAGTGGCGCAGGCAGTTGAAGCGACGATGATCGCAATGGCAAGGTACTTTCTACAAGATCAACCACATGCGTTAGTGGTACCGGATGTTCAGGCCCACCCGAAGCCGTTGGGGTGGCAGCAAGGGCGAGAGGTTTTTAAAAAAGGGCATCCAGCAGAGTTTCGAGGGGGTTCAGATGTGGTGCTAGCATGTCAGTGGAAGAGGGTATTCAGCGTCACCTACGCATGGTAGATTGCAATGAGGTGCAAAAGCAAATGCTAACCACTTTTAGGTTAGTGGGAGCAGCGCTACAGTGGTGGGAGTCGATCACCACAATTAAGGAAAGGGACACATTGACTATTGCAGAGTTTTGGGTTCGGCTCGATCGCCAGTATTTCTCGCCAGTTGTCAAGGCTAAAATGAGGAGAAAATTCAATGAGGTAACTCGGGGGGACCGTTCAGTGGCCAATTACGAGGAAGAATTAACTCGTTTGGCAAATTTTATACCGGATGAGGTACGCGATGAAGAAAGAAAGAAGTCAAAGTTCATGGATGGTTTAGTCTGGAGGATCAGACAACATTTGATTGGTAATCCCGCTTTAGTAGCTTATACGGATGTCGTTAATGTAACACTCCTGCACTGCCAGGAATATCTCTTCCATATGAGAGGAAGTAAGAGGGAAGTGGAACCCAGTCAGTCGGATAAATCATGAGGGAACAATACCAGTGGGGTACCCCAGCAGTAGACAGGGGGACATTAGGGGCAGGATTTTGGGTAGGGAAATTAGGCCAAGCGATTTAGATCTGTGGGCTATCGACAGGATGGTCAGGACTTTCGACAGGGCCAGCAAGGAAGGGATTAGTGGCATGGTGAATTTATTAGGAGGTGTTTCATTTGTGTGGAAGCATGACATGGGAAGAGAGATTATCCTAAGAAAGGAAAGGGGGTCAACTACAGGATGAGGTCCTGGATGTACAACCACTACAATAAGTCATTGGTGCGTTCGGGCAAGGGGAAGCTGCTAAGGAACCCGAGGATCATCCATTGCAGCTAGAGTGTGGAGGTAATTATCTTTTATCCTATGGGCATGGGGTATGTTTTGCGTGACAGTGAGGGTGTCACAATATAAGAATTATTTTCACTAGAGTTCACGGGTAAGTCGAATTTAGTGGGTGTGATAGCTATAGCAGCCATATTACATATACATATTTCTGTGTGGTAGTGGATTTCTTTAGTGTTAACGACAAGAGAGTGGGGGTGTACAGAGAGAGGGGATTGGTATTATGCGAGGGGTTACTACTTTCGGGAATTATGCGAGGAGTTACTACTTTCGGGAATTATTACTCCACTCAAATGGAAGGAACTGTGGCACAATCTATCCAAGCCATGACTCAAGACTTAATCCGACTCGACCGTTTTGATGGCAGAAATTTCACCCGTTGGCAAGAGAAAGTTATGTTCTTCCTCACATCACTAAAACTTGCATACATTCTAGATGATAACCTTGAACAAATTCCTGAGCCCACACCCAAAGACACCGAAGAAATAAAGCAAAAACGTGTGAAGAGGAAAGAAGACGAATTTATGTGTCGAGAACACATCCTCAATGCTTTGTCTCAAACTGTTTATAGCGCTCATCGAATGATTTCGAAGGCAAAGGAATTATGGAAGGCTTTGGAGACAAAGTATCAAAACTAGGAAGCGAGCAACCGTAAGTTTCTAATTTCGAACTATATGAATTTTAGAATGAGTAATGATAAATCTGTCATTGCACAAGCCCATGAACTCCAAGAAATTGTTGGTGACCTTAAATCCGCTGGTATTAATCTTCAAGATGAATTTCAAGTAGGGGTGATTGTTTCAAAATTCCATCCTCTTGGAATGGCTTTAAGAAGAAAATTAATTATGATGAAAAGACTTATAGTGTGGAATCCCTTCTTCGTCACCTTCGTATTGAAGATGATACTGGTATTCGAGAAAAGAAGGATAAACAAGGTGAGGGTCATTCAAAAGCTAATATAGTTGAGGATAAAAAATCCAAGATTACCAAAGACTCAAAATTTAAAGCAAAGAATGATTCAAAATTCAAGAACCAAGGTGCAAATAAGAAAAAGAAGGGAAAATGTTTCTTCTGTGACAAACCGGGCCATTATTCTCGAGAATATCGTCTTAAAAAGAAGGAATTTAAGGAAAAACAAGGGTCGAAGGAAACCAACAATGTTGAAGATCTTATTGCTACTGTATGTGAAGCAAATTCAATTGATAATGAAAGTGGATGGTGGCTGGATACCGGCGCAACGGTCCACATATGCAAAGACCGCTCTTCATTCAAAACATATCAATAAATTGATGGAAAAGAAGTGAAAATGGAAAATAATCTTCGCACCAATGTAGTTGGAAAAGGCACAGTGGAATTGAAGCTAACTTCTGGAAAGACACTTACTCTAATTGATGTACTTCATATACCTAATATGTGTAAAAATCTTGTGTCTGGGGACCTTCTCAATAAGAGAGGTTTCAAACTAGTGTATGAGTGTGATAAGTTTGTTTTGTCTAAGAATGGCCAATTTATTAGCAAAGGGTACTCTTGTAACGGCATGATCAAAATTAATGTAATCAATGATATTAATTCTGCTTATATGGTTGAGTCTATTTCTTTATGGCATAGTAGATTAGGTCATGTGAATTATAGAAGTATAAAAAATATGACTAATCTCGGATTGTAAATTTGATAACCTTTCTAAATGTGAAATTTGTGCTCAATCGAAGATAACTAGAAAGTCGTTCAAATCTGTTGAGAGGAAATCCAAAATGCTTGATCTTATTCATAGTGATGTATGTGATATGAAGAGTAATATGACTCGTAGTGGAAATAAATATTTCTTAACTTTCATTGATGATTACTCTAAGTATGCATATACATATTTACTTAAAAGTAAAGATGAAGTTTTCGAGAAATTCCTAATTTTTAAAGCAGAAGTTGAAACTCAACAAAATCAGAAAATTAAAGTCCTACAATCTGATAGGGGTGGTGAATATTACCCGAGTGAGTTTATATAATTTTGTAATACTCATGGGATAATCCATCAAGTTACGGCGCCATATACGCCACAACAAAATGGAACGGCGGAAAGTAAAAATAGGACTTTAGTTGATATGATAAATTCAATGTTAATGAGTTTTGGTTTACCTTTGTCGATGTGGGGAGAAGCGGTTTTATCCGCATGTTATATTTTAAATAGAGTTCCATTGAAAAACAAGGATATTACACCATATAAATTATGGTTTAATCGTAAGTCTAATCTTAGACGTCTTAAAGTTTGGGGATGTCTTGCTTATGTAAGAAAACCAGAAACCTAAAAGGCGTAAACTAGAAAATAGGACTTACAAATGTGTTTTTATTGGATACTCTAGTAACAGTACGACTTATAGATTTTAAAACCTTGAAACTCAAGAAATCATTGAGTCGGTAGATGTGAAATTCTTTGAACATCTAACAAAGTTTAGTACTTTGAATCAAGGTTTAGAAAATAATAATCCGACTGTTGACTCCTCAAATTTAGAAGAAAATTCACAACCTATATCTTCTTCGGAAACAACGAATGACATTGAACCACAAAGGAGTAAAAGACAAAGAACTGGAAAAAAATTTGGGCCTGACTTTGTTATTTATTTAGTTGAAGGGGATTTAAATGAGACTAAGAACAAAACTAAATTTGTTCTTAATGTAGAAGATGAACCGACCACATTTCATGAAGCGGTAACATCTAGGGATGTTGTCTTTTGGAAAGAAGCAATAAATTATCAAATGAACTCAATTTTGTCAAATCAAACTTGGATTATTTCCGATCTTCCCCCCGGGGCTAAACCTATTGGGTGCAAATGGATATTTAAAAAAAAATTAAATACGGATGGTTCTATAAATAAATTTAAGGCAAGACTAGCTGCTAAAGGCTATAAGAAAAAATATGAAATTGATTACTTTGATACATATGCACCTGTTGCTCGAATCACTTGCATTAGGATATTGATATCTCTTGCTTTTATTCACAATTTAGTTATTCATCAAATTGATGTTAAAACTGCATATTTAAATGGTGATTTAGAAGAAGAGATTTACATGGAACAACCCGAAGGGTTTGTTTTGCCTGGCCAAGAAAAGAAAGTGTGTAAATTGGTTAAATCTCTTTATGGACTTAAACAAGCTCCTATGCAATGGCATGAGAAGTTTAATAATATTGTTATATCCCATATATATAAAGTTAATGATGCCGATAAATGTATATATAGTAAATTTGAAAATGGTGTTGGTGTTATTATTTTCTTATATGTGGATGACATTTTAGTATTTGGGTCTAATCTCAAATATGTTGAAGAAACAAAAAGGTTTGTTTCATCAAAATTTGATATGAAAGATCTTGGAGAAGCTGATGTGATTTTAGGAATCAAAATTGCGAGAAAGGATAATTCTTTAGCATTATCTCAATCTCATTATATAGAAAAAGTTCTAAAAAGATATAATCATTTTGAACTTAAGCCAGCTACTACACCAGTGGATCCTAGCATCAAATTAATGAAAAATAATGGGCGTGCTATGGACCAACTTAAATATGCTAGTATTATTGGGAGTCTAATGTATGCCATGCATTGCACTAAACCAAACATCTCTTATGCAGTGAGTGTATTATGTAGATTTACAAGTAATCCAGGTCAAGAGCACTGGAATGCAATTTCTAGGGTTCTTAGATACCTGAAGAGGACTTTGGATTATGGCTTATATTATATAGGATATCCATATGTTTTAGAAGGATATAGTGATTCAAGTTGGAATAATCTTGAATCAAAATCCAAGTCAATTACTGGTTGGATTTTTACGCTAGGAGGAGCAGCTATCTCTTGGGGATCCAAGAAACAAACATGTGTATCAGATTCAACAATGCAATCTGAATTTATAGCCCTAGCAGATGCATGTAAAGAAGCAAAATGGCTTAGAAATGTGTTGTATGATATTCCTTTATGGAAAAATCCATCACCTTCTATTATGATAAGTTGTGATAATCAAGCCACAATTTATAAAGTTTCGAATAAAACTTACAACGAAAAATCTAGACACATTAGTGTAAGGCATCAAATTATAAGAAAATTACTCAAGGAAGGAGTAATTACAGTCGACTATATTAAAACGAACAAGAATTTAGCAGATCCTCTGACTAAAGGTCTTGTTAGGGAGATGATATATATCACCTCAAAAGGAATGGGACTAAGGTCTATTAAATAACACAACTATATTTAATGGGAACCCAACTCATATCTTGAAAATATAGATAGAGTTCAATGAGGTACAAACAAGTTAAATTATAGTTATGGAACACTAGGAATTTTATACAAAAAGTTCCATTCCTATGTGCCTAGTGTTGGTTTTCTACATGTTAGAGGATGAAGGTTACTTCTTAATAAATCATATAAGTGTGACTCGCAGAATCACTAAAGTTGATTTACCTATACGAGTGTCGAAAGTGTGGCCGCTTTCTATGGAATCAAGACCGATCCTAAAGCGCTCATGAAATCAGGATTAGACAAGGCCATAAAAGTGCATGCTAGAAGAACACTTATAAACTCAGAAATTGGTATGTGTGATAGTTTCGGCTAGTCTCAAAAGGTCCTTGGTTCAAGATACGTTCACCACAGCACCTTGATGAAGCTTTGAATTATTTTCAATATATGGAAGTTCAAGTCCGAAAGACACTTCTCATTTATGTACTAGATTTTAGCGATAATGCCAAAAGTTATTTATTGTCTTTTTGCTTTGCTCTCTTGTGTATATTGAATTTTGTGGGGGAAAGGTTGGATAAATTCCAATATTTATTGATATTTTATTTTTTAGTTGTTAATATTTTATTATATTATTGGTGTTTTATTTTAAACATAGTTTGGGTTTTAATTTAGAAGATAGAAATATGAGCAAATGGGTGTGGAAGATATGAGAGTGCTCAAAATCCCATATTGTCCCACATTGGAAGAATACTACAAAAAGTAGGGTATATCAACTAAAGGACGACTAATTGTAACACCCCGCCTAATTAAATACCGGGTGGCCAGTCCCATACCAAATTAAAACAGAATATACAGTTGGCTCATTCTTAGCATCACTGTCGAAAACATTTACAACTCACCCAATACTCAATTAAGCTGGTGTTAAAAACTTTCCAAATTTTAATTTAACAAAATCCATTTCCAGTTAAGAATAACACAACACATTTTATTCTACAACACTGATAACCCAATAAATAACACAAAAGAATTTAAATGCAATTGGAATAAACATTCCCAAATAATATAAATCCATTACAATAATCCCAACAATGTCAAATGTATTAAAAAGACACGAATACAATAGTATTTAACCCCGATAGAAAAGACAACTGAATCCTTTGGGCAACATGCCCTAACTAAGAATACTGTGAATCAAAAAGATGATAGGCGTCTAAGCAAAACTCCATAGCTCCATAGCTCGTCACAATCAACTAAGGTTGGCGTCCCTGCTGCTGGACACCTGATATAGGAGATACAATAGAAAAGAAAATATGCAAGGAAACGGGTCAGAGCCCGAATGTGTAAATGATTTTTAAAACAGCAAGTATTTAACATGTGCAATAAAGCATTTATTATGTACATGTTAGATCCAACTCTCACTTGCTATTCTCACCTCTCAACTAGAGTGCACACTTAACGTTTCCTATTAACCTCCTAGTTAATGATTCCTCTTTAACAATTCCATAATATAATTCCATTCCCATATCATAATCCCCGTATGTCCCATACCATACGTCACATTGTTATTCATTTACATTTCTCCTTTATATGATTAGTTTCTCATTAACATGAATCATTTCTCAATAATATGAATTAAGCTTTTCAATTCTTTAAGAATAAACATTCATTAACTTAATTCCATTATCTTTCTCTATTCACCGTTATCTACAATTATCACCGTAGATAGATTTAACCATAATAAATATATATTCGTTCATTTCATCCATTATATATATATTCATATATAATATGGCACCCCGAGTCATAGCTGCGGTGCAATGCATTACTCTGCTATCATGTCCCATCATCGCAGGTCTCCGAATAGGGGACTAAAGGTTCGGTAAGGATTCCTCGAACCACAAACAACAACAAACAAATTGGAGGCGAACATAGTTCTCGTATCCATGGGTCACGCACATACCTACGTACCCACAGTCAGCGGACTTATCAACTCCCCGATAAGTCTTTCATAGACTTATGTTCTCGAGCGACAAATCAAAGATCCCATGGATTCATCAGGATATGACTGCCCTCAAGCGCAAACATCCCACTGATAGCAAGTAAGCTAGGTATGTCATACACATAAATTATCAATCAATCAAATAGGTATTATCATACCTATAATATAATATCAATAAGGTAATATCACTACCCTAAGATATTTCCCATATGTAGCATTATTTCTCTTTTAAATTCCACGTATTAAAATATCATATCTTTACTTCATAATTTAATTATCCTTGCATCCTATAACATCTCTCCACTCCCGACGTCGTTAAGGTTCATGCGCGGAGCGTCTCGCAAAGTGAAATCCAAATAAGTAACCCCTCTAATACACTACTACTTAACTTTGTCGATCGAGAAGGTCCGACAACTTCAACTATGCGATCGGGATAACCTCATACCTTCTTTCAACCAAATGTATTCTAAACTCTCATCTCTATCCAGAAGACATACCACTATGCTCTTGTATTACACTCCGTCCTTGCGAAATCAATAATGAGCTTAAACTCAGTCCTTGATGTTCAAATTGTATCCCTAAGACTACCCTCACTCAATACACAAGATTCAAATAGGTTTTTCCTCAACATATATTCAGTAAGAAGTCACTAATATCCTACTGCTCCATAACATTATTTCTCCCGAACTACTACGGATTTAGTTCTCCTTTTAATTAAGGTTAAAACCGATAGTTTCAAATCTATTATAAACACATATTCTTTCACTTAGGATTAAACCCTCTTGTGAACTTAAGGATACCCAGGTGTTATATTAAATCATCCCTACTGGTCCTATCTTTAATCCTCATACATCCCCATTTGGAATTTAACAAATGAATCTAGCAACCGAAATTCCATTCAATATAATTTTCATCATTTTAATCACTTGAATCCAAATTAATGTAATTCAAATCTTATCAAGGGTTTACTGATATTTTCTAAGTCCCATAATATTCAATTAATAATCACCAAAGATCCACAAAAGGTTTGGGATAAGAATCAACATTTAAAAAGAAACAACTTTACATATTCTGGGGAGGTCGATCGATCGAAGGCAGGGGTCGATCGATCGATCCCTCAGGTCCAAGCCTGGTTTTCTGCATTTTCTGCAACTACGGGTTTCACCATTTTTACTCATTCAAACCTTCATATTTACCTCCAAAATGAGTTATAATTATTTCTACATGATATATCAACATATATGAACGGTTTCCAATACTCTAAACATCCTAGAATCATCAAGGGATTGGATTAAAAGCATGTTTCTCTCCTTATTTCCAGAAAATCATCAACATATTAACTTCAAGAACACTTCAATGGTTTTTCAGATTTTTCTTCAACATATTCATGATCATTTCGTGGATTATTATCATCCTACAATATAAGTTTACTTCCTATATTATTTCAGTTTCTATAAATCCATATAACAACTCCATTATGTCTTCCAAATAAGAAAATCATCTCTTTTCATAATTATTCTAACATGGACAACATACGAACTTAAGTTGCAATCATCAAACACTTTCCTCTAATGAAGATCTGATCCTTTGGAGTTGAATAACACAGGTGGTGGTGGTGGTGGTGACCTTTGACCTTTGGTTCTCCTCCTTCCCAAGCAAACTTCTTTTTCTTTCCAAGAAACCTTCCACTCTCTCTAAGAAGATGACTTTTCAATTTTGTGTAGAAGAGATGAAATGAACCTACATACACTAATCTCCAAATACTTATAATAAGACAAAACTCGAAATCACTATTCATCCCCCTTGTAAAAATAACAAAAATGCCCTTTTGGGTTGTCTTTTCATTTCCAAATGACCCGAGACTCAAAATTAACATCCAAATAGACTTTTTTGACTATTTCGAACCTTACGGACGCAACGACGTAGTCGAAATGACTATAAGGTCGATAGAAAATAAATTTCCTTTTTAATTTAATAAATTAGTCCCGACACGTCTCATACCGCGTCTGACTAAAAATTCAAATTACCGAATTTATATCATACCGTCATATCAATGACATCACATTCATATATTACCTAAATATCTTTAAGTAATATTCAGAATCATCCATTTTAATATCCACAATTCAGATAAAACCCAAATGAATTAATTTATAATAAGATCCAATTAATCCATTAATTTAAAATATAACCCATTTTAAAAGTCATTAAAATTACGGAGTATTACACTAATATTCTTAGTTGATAAGTCAAATAAGAGGCTATGATCATGGTCGTGCTTAAGCACCACTAATCGTGACACGCGGCACGCGAAAGGGCGATTGGTTGACTTAGGGCGCATTGCGCGCTTTGACGAGCACTTGGCACTTCGCATCATCGCTTGGAGCATAGGAGCCTAAAGTTTTGACGAGGTAAAACAGATCAACGGTTGTGATTAAACGATCCCATCAAAAGGTTGAAAATAAAAAACGACTTGATCTAAACCGTTAGATGAACTCGTAGCGTTTTGTGTAGGGGATGTCCATTCTCTTACGATGGGATGTCTAATCTGAACCGTTAGATCGCAGCTGTTCCAAACAGGCACGATCCAACGGTTGCTGAGTCACTCCATGAGGAGCCTAAAGTTTTGACGAGGTAAAACAGATCAACGATTGTGATTAAACGATCCGATCAAAAGGTTTAAAATTGGAAACGACTTGATCTAAACCGTTAGATGAACTCGTAGCGTTTCGTGTAGGGGATGTCCATTCTCTTACGATGGGACGCCTAATCTGGACCGTTAGATCGCTGCTGTTCCAAATATACACGATCCAACGGTTGCTGAGTCACTCCATGAAGATCTGTGACTGTTGAAAAATAGTCACATAAATGGCTATAAAAAGAGTTCCAGGCCTCTGTTTTGGACGCCGAAAAATTGCTAGTTTCTCCTCTCTCCGTCCTCTATACTTTGGCATTATCAAGTTACAAATTCAGAGTGTTCTCGGTTTGATCAAACAGTACATAGTTTGAATCAAATAATTGTTCATACACTGCATTGTATCCTGAAGGCAGATTCTATAAAATCCATAGTGTACTCATGGTTCTGGTTCTGTCTTAACCGGATTGGGAGAAATTTTGCCTAAAAGAAAGCGTTCCAAGAACGTGCCTTGCATAAATTAATTAATATATTTTGTTCTTTCCATAATAAAACTCCAACATTGTTGATATAACACTGATACCTATCACGCATTTTGTGGGGAGGAAAGAGAGAATGTGAACAAGAATTGATTCAGGCAAGCTGTTGATCCTATCATCTTCTTCCCCCAAATATTCATTATTGTTTAAAACTGAAGCCATGTTCTGTGTATATGAGGGAGGCAATCAAGATCATAAATAAAGCTGCAAAAAAATCAATGTCTGATGATTGGAGGCCCCAAAAAAATATGAGTCTATATACATATACTATGTGTAGCAAGATTTTATACTAAGAATGTGCATGTTGTAAAACTACGTACACTTAAATTACAACACTTCATCATTTTCAAAAAAATATATCAAATAAAGTTATGAGATACAACATACGCAATCATGTAGTAAGTTAGATTTTTCATTTTTTTCCCATAACGAATGAAAAATCTGAAGGGAAGTGAACTTTCTCATTTAATTTTGGAACCCATAATTTTTTCAGTGAGTCACCATTTTCCCTACTGTCATCCCAAGGAAAATGTGGAATTCATGGTTTCACCAAAATTTTGAGATATTTACTCCTCATCACGTGAGATTTTGTATAAGAACTAAAAACGGAAAAAAAGAAGTCAGATTGAGAATGAGTATATAACAAATGGTTGGGGCTTTCCAGGGACGAAGCCAGCCATTTTCGGAGGGGGCCATGGCCCCCCTTAACTTTTAAAATGCTTTAGATAATGACCCCTTAAATTTTCTATAGTACAAAATTTAGCCATTTTCTTCACAAATTTTACCAACACAATGTGTGTTGGCCCCCTTGAGGTGGATTTCTAGCTTCGCCACTGGGGCTTTCCTCCTCCTTTCTTGTTCCTGTTGTAGACATATGCCCCTACCACCAAAGGAGCTCTGGTGTTCTTCCCATCCCATTCTCAATTTCTCATACCCCAAAATCAGGTACACAAAAGGTTTCGGAGTTTGTTTTTTAAATGCATGTAAAATTATTTACCATTCTTTCAAACTTATTTTCAAAACTATTGCATTTAAATGGGTAATCTTTGATCATTCATTCACTCAAAAATAATTAATTAGTTAATATATTAAAATGAGACATCGACAAAGTAGATCCTTATAAATACATGTCATATTTTGGTTGATTAACTTATACTTACATGTCATACTTTAAAACTGAAGCCATGTTCCATGTGTATGAGAGAGGCAATCAAGATCATAAATAAAGCTGCAAAAAATCAATGTTTGATGATTGGAGGCCCAAAAAAATATGAGTACATATACATATATTATGTGTAGTAAGATTTTACACTAAGAATGTGCATGTTGTAAAACTATGCACTCTAAAATTACAACAATTTATCATTTTCCAAAAAATCTAGGTGTATATATAAAATTGTAGCCTTCAATTGTTCATAGACCAACACGTGTACTGCATTTAAGTTTTCTTTTATTATAAAAATATGTACCCTCCTTTACATTTTCTCTCTTAAACTTCAATCTTCCACCTCTTTACATTCTAAGCTCTCTTTATCTCCTCTTTTTCCGATGATAAAATCAAATCCACAACCCTTCTTTTTAACTTCTCCCATCTCTTCAGGTACACAAATTATTTACCTCTTCTCTCTCTATTTTGCTTTGTTTATCTGTTCACTTTATTCATCTGATTTTATTTTAGTTTGAAGATGAGTCCTTAACATGTCTAGAGTTTTGGGTTTGGGGTTTATATTCACCTAATTTATAATCCACGTAGTTTTTCATTTTTAATTGTTCAACATTATTGATTTGTGCTTTGTAATTGATGTTTGCTGCTGTGTGTTTTTGGAGTTTGAAGTACCTGAGGCTAGCATGGCTATGATAAATTTGTATATAAACAACAGGAACATAATCACCTGTTTAAAATAAGGTCTTTACAAATAATAAAATGAACAGGTATAAACGTATTGGAGACTGACTATAGTTTCTGTTCTATGGCTTTGAGTATGATGGGTACTCAGTTATATACAAAATACAATATTAACGTTGGACGGTTGTTGACTATTTTCATGCATAACCGTTGGAGAACTACTGACTATTTCACATGCAGAACCCTGTTGCTACCTTCCTATAATCTTGGAAGTGAGGCTTGAATATATCCTTGGCATGTAATCACGTGGTTAAATTAGTAGCTTGATTTGTGCAAAACGGTGTGGACACCTGTTGAATGTAGATGGTTGTTACCAGGATAATCCTCATAATAAATTTAATTGATAGCTGTCACTTTATGTTCTTACAAATATTTCATTAATAATTTGTATTTTTAGACAATTATAAATTTATATTTTAAGACAATTATAACTCATATTTTTAGAATTATTTTTACATTTTTACAAATATTTAATTGATAATTTGTATTTTTAGACAATTATAAGTTGTATTATGAAACTTGAAAAAATAATATAAGAGAATCAAATCCACCAATCCATAATAAGACAATTATATAGGTTAGAGATTGTATTTGGGTGTGTGTACTGTTGACGGGGTATATTAGGTTAAATATTTTTAGTTTTGATTCTTATTTTTTTTTAAATGTTGTGTGGGGAAACTAAGTGATTACTTACTTATCATTTCTGTGACATTTCCTTTTTTGTTAATTATGATTTATTTATTTCATTTTCTAATTATCTTTGTCTTTTGCCTTTCATATAAATTTATCAAGCCTCGTCTTCCAGTAATGTATACCTTAAATTATTAATGTACATATTATTTTTTGAAAAAATTAAAATTTTACGTGAATTTTTTATTGTATATACAACTTTTTGTAATATAAACATGTTAAGTTTATATATATAATAATTTATAATGTATACAACAAAAAAAATTGATGATATTATGTGAAACAGGCTACAATAATAAAACAATAAGGTCCGCACATCACGTGACCTACATGCTAGTATATCAGATAAAATTATGAGATACAACATATGTAATCATGGAGTGTTGTTAAGTTGGATTTTATCATTTTTTTTTCCCTAACGAATGAAAAATCTACAGGGAAGTGAACTTTCTCATTTAATTTTGGAACCCATTATTTTGTCAGCGAGTCACAATTTTCCACACTGTCATCGCAAGGAAAATGAGGAATTCATGGTTTTGTCATAATTTCGAGATATTTACTCATCATCACGTGAGATTTTGTATAAGAATTAAACAAGGGAGCCACTATTGGCACTCCTCAAAATCTGATCGCACTCCAAATTTTTTCTCAATTATTAAAAATGACCATTTACTCCTTACTTCATCACTTGGCAAACCACCATTCACTAACATAAGAAAATACAACTAAGTCCTTGAATGTTTATTGGTTCCTAAAAAAAACTATTTTTTTATTTACAAAAAACTGTTTTCTTATTTTACAAAAAGAAAAAAAAACTATTTTGTAAAATAAGAAAAAAATAATTTGTAAAATAAATAAAAAAAGTCTTTTTTTTGCAAAATAAGATAACAGTTTTTTTCCTTTTTGCAAAATTTAAAAAGTTTTTTTTTTTTTTTTTGCAAAATAAGAAAACAGTCTTTTGGGTATTTGTTAATTTTTTGTGAATGTTTAACATTTTTTTTGGGCGGTGCCCCGATTTGAAACAAGTTAAATACTTTAGGGACTAACTCGAGTCAAATAAAAGTTTGGGGACCATTTAAAAACTTTTGTGATAGTTTAGGGACTAAAAAATAATTTACTCAAAATAAAATTTCACGTAGTATCATATTGTAATGGGGTCGTGTTCGTGCATTATTAAAATTATATTTGTTCGTGCATTATTAAAAATATATTTATTTTGAATAATGTTACTCTTACTCGTACTTAGTACCGAGTTAATCCAAATACGCTTTATATAAAATTTTATGTCGTGTCGTGTCACTTTTGGGTATTGTTTTTTAAAAAAATAAAATTTTTGTGTCGGGACGTATCGTGTCGCTTTTATTTGACCGTGTCTTGTTAAATAAAAAAAAATAAGATTTGAGCTTTGTGATATATGTTTTTTGCTTTTAGTATTAAAATTCAACTCTTTAATACCGATTGATTAATGTCACTAGCGCCAGAATACAAATCATATAAAACGTATTTGGTATTAAGTTAGTACTAAGTACTAAGTACCCGTAAGAGTAACATTATTCAAAATAAAGATATTTTTAATAATACACAAGCACGATCCAATTAAAATATGATACTCCACGAAATTTTATTTTGAGTAAATTACTTTTTAGTTCCTAAACTCTCACAAAAGTTTTTAAATGCTCCCCAAATTTTTATTTGACTCGAGTTAGTCCCTAAAGTATTTAACTTGTTTCAAATCGGGGTACAGCCCAAAAAAACGTTAAACATTGACAAAAAATTAACAAATACCCAAAAGACTTTTTTCTTATTTTGCAAATTTTTTTTTTTTAATTTTGCAAAAAAAAAATTGTTTTCTTATTTTGCAATTATTTTACAAATTTTTTTTTTTTACAAAACAATTTTTTTTTTTTGTAAAATAAGAAAATAGTTTTTTTTTTAAATAAAAAAAATTGTTTTTTTAGAAACTAATAAATATTTGGGGACTTGGTTGTATTTTTTTATATTAGTGAATGGTGGTTTACCAAGTGATGAGGCAAAGAGTAAATGGTCATTTTCAATAATTGAGAATTAATTTGGAGTGCCATCAGATTTTGAGGTGTGTCAATAGTGGCACCCATTAAACAAATGGAAGAAAAATAAGTCAGATTGAGAATGAGTATATACCAAATGGTTGGGGATTTCCTCCTCCTTTCTTGTGCCTGCTGCAGACATCTATCTCAGAGCCCAAAATCAGGTACACAAAAGATTTGGGACGTTTTTTTTAAATGCACGTAAAATACTTATTTACAAAAATACCATACTTTCAAACTTATTTTAAAAAATATTGCATTTAAATGGACAATCTTTGATCATTCATTCACTCAAAAAAAATTAATTAGTTAATATATTAAAATGAAACATCTACAAAGTGGATGCTTATAAATACATGTCACATTTTGGTGAATTACCTCATACATACAAGTGGATGTATTTATCACCCCTTAATATTTTCCTTTCACGGAGAGAGGTTTTTTACACTTAGGTTACCCATTTCCATTTCGCATGTTACGCTCTATTTTCTCTCTTTTTTATGTGTATTGTTTGTGTACTATATATCCATTGTCTATAAATAATAATTATACATTATCTGGATCTTAACACCTATCTAGTATCGGTAGTAGGCTTAACATTGCACAACTTTTTACAAAAGTGAACCATGAGCGAGACTTTTTGATTAAAAATTGTAGTTAAAATATATGGTAAATTATACCAACCCCTTCTGAACTATCTATCCATTTTTAATATCCAACTCCTTTTAAACAATTTTTTAACATTTTTTATGCATAAAATCAGATTTTATCAACATTTTTTATGAAAATGGGTTGAGTATAAAAATTAATAGTTCAGGGGGATTTCGTGTAATTTAACCTAAAATATATATATTTATAAAAATAGTGCGTTTTTGAAATTCGCATCTCGGATCCTGTCAAAAAGATGAATTCGACTACGAAATCATTTATGATTAACGACATGTTTAATTTTAATGGTATATCAATTTATTCTAAATTTGTGGTTCCTAACAATGAATTCAAAAAAAATATTGATTGCGCGTTTGGCATATGCGAAATCAGAATAAAGATTGATTCCGCATCTCACAGATGCAAAATTAGTTATTATTTAAACTGATTTTGCATTTGGGAAATATGAATTCAATAGACATGAAATGGAGATTTTCTCTTTTGATAAGACACTTTAACATTTCAGGAAGGAAACCTTTTTCTCCTCCACCTCCGGTGACTTCGAGTACCTGCCCCGACGATTTACTTCTCAATCAACCAACCAATCTTTTTTTCCTGATTTTTGATACTTATAGTTAGTAATATCCTTGAATATATATATATATATAGGGAGAGATTCAGAAGCGAACATAAAAGATGAACATTTTAATGAACCTTAACAAAAAACACATAACACTCAATCAATTTTAATTCCTATGTTGTAATTGGTTCACACCAGCGGCAACGGGCACGCGTGTGACATGCACTAGCGGTAATAGTGGGTGTATTAAAAAATACGCATGTCACACGAGTGTCCGTTGCCGCTAGCGCGGACCTATTACAACATAGGAATTAAAATTGATTGGGTGTTAGATTTTTTTTGTTAAGGTTCATTAAAATTTTCATCTTTTATGTTCACTTTTGAACATCTCCCTATATATATGTATGTGTGTGCGCGCGCGCGCATGTGTGTGTTCCAATTAGGATAAAGAGTAACCTGTTATTGTTCTTTAGAATTTATTTAGGAGAAATACATGGGAGGTGACCTTATAATAAGAATTTAAATATGCAGACAAATATAATTACTCTCACATATAGTTTAAAGATTCTCTATTATTGACACATAAGATAGAAATTATTTTAGTAATAACATCATTGAAAATATTTTTAAATTTTTTTTTCTATCAATGTAAAAAGTTGTCCAGCGAAATAAAAAATTTATAAATTTAAAGTGTTTTAAAAAGCCATTATTGAATTGACATTATAGTCAAACAAAAAAGGAAGACATATCTAATAAACAAGAGCGATGGAAATGATAACATATACATCTATTCTGCATCAATGGAACCACACCCAACCAAGATAAGGATATGTATGTATGCATGTAATATTTATGGAAATATAAATTAGCACAAAATTAGCAGGATGAGCACACAAGATTTAACGTAGTTTGCCAATATTACATTGCCTACGTTTTATAGATAGATAGATGTAGAGAGAGAGAGAAATTTCACTATTTGGGAAATAGGTTATAATGGCAAGATATTACAAGAGTTATGCACACTCTCAACACAAATTCAAATTACAATTAAATCTCATCTTCGAATCAAGTTTAGGACCTTAAACCTCTCTCACTTTATTCTCCTCTATTTGATGATAATCTCTTTTAATGTCAAAATAAATCCAAAGAGAAACACCCCATATCATCATATTTATACCCCCAAAGTGTTACATGTGAAAAGACCCAAAATATCACAGCCAAAACCCACTTTCTCATAATATAGGTTGCTTGTTTGCTAAAGTGAACTAACACCTTCTTTGGCCAAGAGTTTCAAACCAGAAAACTCCAAATATTTGTCCAAAATCATGACCCACAAAAAATCCCTTTACTACAATGAAGTTGTCCTTCACTACAGTGAGAATTTAAGACAATTTCATAAATTTCCACCTTGGTGAGAAATCACCTTTACTCCACCAAATTGAGACTCCCTAGTTGAAAAAATATATATGATTTCTCATTGATCTTCATTATACTAGTTACACACACGTCAAATCAAACACGCTCCAAAAGCTCCTCGATTCATAAACGACCAATGCATGTATGCAACTACCCCAAACCAAAATCATATGTTGACCCTAGAGAGGGACCCCGATATATTCCTCCACTAGTAGGACTTTTCTTCCCACAATTGGTCATTTCTTTGAAACTTACAATGATGCCTCAGTTTTAACCACGGACGATACATGCCTCGAGTGTTCAATAACTTATGGACGTTGCTTCCTCATTACCCCTAAGTTTATTTCAAATGATACAAATCTCCTCTATCTTCTCCCTTTCCTAGGATCATAAAATCATTCGTGATTCTCAAGACCCCACATATTATCGATGTTCAGCAACCCTTAGAATCCAATTGACTAATGGATATTAAGTATGCTCACAACTTAGGGAGACCCCCCCCCCCCCCCCCCCCAAATGTACTCCATCCAATGAACTTTTTTTCACTATTTACATCCCTTCAATGACACATTTTCCCATAATTTAAATAATATAAAGATTTCTTCTTATCTTAGAACGTTTTAAAATACTTTCTTTTATAAAAAACATGATTTGAAGATCCAAATCCAATATCCATTCACCCATTTTGATAAAGAGAGTTATCTTTGAAAAGTGTGATAGACTTTTCAAAATCTCCTTCCTCCGCATATGTCACTAAAGCATTATCAGACCCACCTCAATCATTCTTCAAAGAATAATTTCGCTTTATGTGACCCCATTACTTTCACTTGTAATATTGTAGGATTTTTTTACCATCCATTGATCTTGAACTACTACTTATACTAGATACTTAGTCAGCATTCCTTCCCCGATTCCCATCTTGAGCATATAAACATAAGCACGAATTATCCACCCCAACTGCTTCCTCTTATCATTTGACGATAAATTCTACTCCACCTCATCCAGTTTTACCATATATTTACCATGAAAAATGTTGGTAACAATGCTCTCATATGAATCTAGAAGAAGCGTAAGAAGAAATAAGGCCCTATTTTCTCTCCCTATTCATAATTCCATGAAATATACTCACTTGATTTATGAGGTTACCATCATCCTCCATATTCAAATGGTAAAGCTCATGCTTAATATTAATCTTTGTTATGAGACTTTTTGCTGAATTGTATTTATCTAGATTCTTTCATAAATTTAATCTGTGTACTCATCATTAATAGTGTTGATAATATTATTACTGATAGAGAGTCATATATTTCTTTAACACCTTGAATTTATATCTTTCCAATCATTACCCGCCATCTTCTTCTTCTTCCCTACCCTCCATTTCAACGCTCTCATTAATCACTTTTTATTGAGGAGATCCTTCAATCTACCTTGACATAGAGTGAAGCTACCACTTCCATCACAACAATCCACTTTCCATTGTGAACCTAAATTTTCAGACATGGTTGAATAAAGAAACAAACCTACACTTCCAAATACTAGTGGTTTAACCCCAAAGCCTCGCTCAAGACTTTTGTTCAACACCTTGTGTGTACCAAAGCTTTGATATCAAATTTTGTGTAGCAATGGCATCACACCCAACTAAGATAAGGAAATATAATTCCAAATACTAGTGGTTTAAACCAAAAAAACTCACTCAAGACTTTTGTTAAATACCTTGTGTTACCAAAGTAAAGATACCAATTATTTGATACCATTAGCACTATACCCAAGGAAGACAAGGAAATATATATATGAAATATTGATGAAAATATAAATAAACACAAAATTAACAGAATGAACATAAGAGATTTAATGTGGTTTGAAAATATTACCTTACCTACGTTCACAATAGAGAGAGAGAGAGAGAGAGAGAGAGAGAGAGAGAGAGAGAGAGAGATTTGAGAAATAGGTTACAATGGTAAGATCTCACAAGAGTTATACACACTCTCAACACAAATCCTAAATACAACCAAATCTCATCTTGCAATCAAGTTTAGGACCCTAAACCTCTCTCACTTTCTTTTCCTCTCTTTGATGAATATATATATATCAATGTAAATATAAACCATTTTGAGAAATCCCTCATATCATTCTATTTATATCTATAAATGTTACGTGTGAAAAGCCCCAAAATACCCCCACTAAAAACCATTTTCGGACAATCTGGACTGCTCATTTACTGAAGCGAACTAATACCTTCGCTGGTCGCGATTTTCCAACTAGAAACTGCAAAATATTTTACCAAGATTGCGACATGTGTAAAACCCTTCACTACAACGAAGCTATGGGGGTTTGAGCCAATTTCACAATATCAACTACGATTACGAGTTGTTAGAAGTTGTCAAATATGCATCAAATGAGGTTTATTAAATAAAGAAGGAAAAAATAGTTAAATATCATTTAGTTTGTTTGACATGCTTATTACTTTTGCCCACGAACTTTAATTTTAACATGTTGTACCATAGTTGACTTTTATTTACGATGCCATCCAAATTTTAACAAAAGTTAAGAAAGTCCATTAAATTGAGGGGTATTTTAGGAATTAAGTTTGGGGGGAATTTTACTCTCAATCAACATGGACCAAAGTTGTAATACTATCAAACCCCTAAAATCCATATCAAATGGCCAAAAAATACATTTCTCACTACAATGTAAATACAAAATTATGTTAAAAAACTACCATTTCAAGACATCAAATTAATATTATAGAACTACAATTTATAGTTTGAGAGTGCGCTATTTGTTCAACCAGAGAAACCCATTTAATTAAATCCAGTTTTTAATTATGCAGATATAAACACACACCTAAGTCATGCATCTAAAGGTGATTGATTAATAAAAAAAAAAGACAATCAAATCATGCAATATTCAATCACACATAGAAAATGAGAAAAAATCCCCGAAAGGGGCAAAACCTTTCATTTCAATATGATTTGTAAACACTTACATATATAGAGAAATACAAATTGACAAACGAATACCCTCAGGCACCGGTTCATTGTCGTCAGCAAGAGCTTCACATGAGACTCTCCAAAGACAGCAGTGTAGAGAACCCTTTCCTCAACACAAGATGCTCCACAGGTGTGGGTATAGCTGGGTTTAGCACGATTCACACGTAATTCTGAGTGTTTGTGAATCTTAAAGTGTTTAGGATTGATAAAAGGTGAAGACTTGATATATTAGGTCTGATAAATGTTTCCTCCAAAGTTTTAAATGAAAACATACCCGGAGATCGATTTTATAGGAACGTAAAGAATATGGACACCAAATTTTTCTAAGGCTCGTCGTACCGGTCCGGAAAGGATCATCGGATCGGTTTGACATTCGAATCGGTTCATTTTTCTCTTCAATTGGATCGACCTGGTAGATAAACTTGGTAGAAAGTTTTAATGGGTCGGACTAGTTCGTTTTCCTACAGGAACGGATCGGTCCGATTTTTGATTTCTGATTTCTGTCAGCTTTTGTATATGGACCCTCATGAATAGAAAAACATTCCCACAAACACACGATTGAAGGTAATGGGCATGAAGCACGATTTTGGTGATGATGAATATGTGAAATGCAGAATTCAGATTGAGGCCGTCGAAATATGATCGTGCTGAGATGAGTCGACTGTAGAGATACACGACATATATTCTAGAATCTAGGATAATACATAAATGCCTAGATACTACCCTGGACTTTTATATAACATGTCCTTAAAGATCTCCCCCTATGTCTATGTCGGTACATTCATAAAATAAAATCCGAATTATGATCCCCCAATATAAAAAAATGTCATATAATGTAGTATTTCCAGTAAATCGAAAAATAGGAAAAACTCAATGAATGACTCTTTAACCTTTATTTGTCCTCATCAGGGTGTGCAAAAAGGTTTCTAAATTTGATACCTACACACATGAGGAAAGAAACATGTACACGTGATGCGCAACAGTTTGAAATATAATGATAAGCAACAATCGGTATATCAAGTATGAGCAAGCATATCATTATGAAGAACCAAACCATTCAAATCAATCTCTCTCCCCCATAATGAAAATAAATCAAGCTCCCCCATAATTCACTCAAATCTCCCCCTTTTTATGATGTCCTCAAATAGACAAATTAGAAGAGAAAAAAATGCAAATGGAGAATGTCGCACGAAGAACCACTTTTTTTTTAATTTTCAAAGGTTAGCTTACAAAAGTAAACAACACAGAATCACACCATGGAAAGAACACTAAGACAACCAAGTCAATGGAAGCGGAATTGTAGGGGTGTGATCTAATTCGATAGGACAATCAATGCATACTAACCTGACATATGTGCATGATGGAATATCGGATACTCCTAACGAATGTATTTAATCTCGTCCTTAGGTGTAAAAGAGGTGAATTGAACTGAAATTGACTTAACCAAATAGCCAAATCAAAGTCTAACATTATTTTGACACCAATAACACCCAAAAACTCTTTAATGCTTTTTCAAGATGCTTTTCAGAAAGTGAAAAATCATTAACAAAATTTCCAACCAATCTCCCTCATGGATATGAATGATTATATAAATTTAACTAGGTTGGCCCAATTTTGCGACTCTTTTAAATGACCTTGGAAAATTTTATTAGTGCCATGCTTTTTAAGGTACTTTTAAACGGAGGCATTTCTCGCAAAGATTATTATTCTTTCCTAGCCCTCTTCCCATTTTTCAGTCATCAAAATTATATTAAATAAAGTCCTCACAGAAAACGGAATAACATGCACCTCTTTAATTGTCAAGTTTTACTGCATTTTGTTCGTTGTATAGGTAGAATTGAGATGAAAACACTGACCAACATGGGATAAGACAAGCACAATAATCAACCAGATTCGTTCACCAGTGCAATAAAGGAGATAAGAAGCCAAACATGTAGAAATATATCACTAAACATATCTCAATGGGACCAAAACACTTTAAAGCGCATGATGAAATGAAGTAGCATATCCAGTGACTACCAAACTGTCACATGAAAGATGGATATGATGAGGTGACTATGGCCATCCTAAATGTCTAACCATAAAAGGTGCAAACAAATTACAAAAAACTTTTCAATTTTTCATTTTTCCCCAAAAAACGAAAATATTTTTAAACTTTTCATATATTCATTAATAACCAAAAATATTTTTGAATTTTTCAACGAATAAAGAATACTGCAATATAGAAAATGATACAAATGGGACAGTCTAACAATAGTAATCAGATGATATGAACATGAAAAATGCATCCTACTCTAGACATGGAACTACCCCTCAGTCAACAGTGAAAATTCCTAAAGACTTCCTAAGACTCTCGAATCTAAGGGCATCTAAAGAGTTCATCATAATATCGTCCTTTTCCTCTACAAGATCATGAATATAGTGCTCGCGTATCCTAATGTGCTTTGTGCATGAGTGCTGGACAGGATTATGGGATATGTGTATCATGCTCGTGTTATCACATGAAATGGTCATGGTGTCCTGTGATATCCCATAATCTTTCAACATCTACTGTATCCACAGAAGTTGTGTGCAATAACTCTCGGCTAATATATACTCAGCCAAGAGACAAGAGTAGTGGACAAAGAGATAGAGTTTTTCTTCTTTCTCAACCAAGAGACAAGACCATAACCAAAATAGAAACACCCACTAGAAGTGCTTTTACATCCATATGCATCCCCAGCCCAGTCGGCATGGTATCAAAGGAATACCAAATGCCAAAGGAAAGATGTCCACTTACGTATTTGATAATACATTTTAAAGCGAGTAAGTGTGACTCTTTGGGGGACGACTGATATCGTGCATAGACTCCAATGCCAAAGGTGATGTCGGGACGACTAGCAGTAAGGTAGACAAGACTGCCTATCATACTCCAATACAAGGTTTTCTCAATGTCCTTGCCTAAAATTTCCTTACTAAGCTTTGTAGATGTACTCATGGGTGTACGTGCATGCTTAGCATATTCCAAACCAAATTTCTTCACTAGGTCTCTAGCATACTTGGATTGGGAGATGAACATCCCAACCTCTAGCTGATGAACCTAGAGACCAAGGAAGGATGTAAGCTCACCTACCATGCTCATATCAAACCCACTCTTCATCTCCTCCTCAAAGTGATGAGCATACTGAGAGCACGTGGATCCAAGGATTATATCCTCCACGTAGACCTGGGCAACCAAAATAGCATCATCAACTCTTATGATAAATAACGCCATATAAACTCCCCCTCTTTGAAAGCCACGGGCTAAAAGATAAGAAGTAAGCCTCTCGTACCAAGCACAGGGTGCTTTCTTCAAACCATATAAGGCTTTGTTCAGGATGCTTAGGGTCTTCAAACCCTTTTGTTTGTTCCACGTAAACCTCCTCCTATAGAATGCCATTCATAAAGGAACTCTTGACATCCATCTTATATAACTTGAAGTGAATATGACATGCGATGACGATTAGTAAACGAACGGACTCAAGCCTCGCAATAGGATAAAATGTCTCATCAAAGTCAACACCCTTTATCTTTGTGTAGTCTTAAGTGACCAACCTAGACCTATTACGGATAATAGTACCATTTTCATCCATTTTATTATTAAAAATCCACTTGGTACCAATCACGTTAGTCTCACTAGGTCGAGGGATAAGTTTCCAGACATCATTCTTTTTAAATCGAAGCAACTCATACTGCATAGCAGATATCCAGTGTTCATCCTTGAGAGCTTCTTTGTGATTCTTGGGCTCGACTTTGGACGTATAACAGACTTGGCTAACAATGTTCTCTAGCTGAGCACGAGTCTTGACCCCTAGGGTGGGATCTCCTAAAATGGCAATAGGGTTGTGACTCTTGCGAACCCAAGCAGGTGTGTCCCCTAAGATAGGAGGAGGGTCTACCCTGGGTGTGGGAGGTACAGTGGGATCATCACAAGAATGTGCATCATCCTCACACAACTGGCTAGGGTCAACTAACTCTGGAGGTTCATCATCTTTCACGGTGACATTAATTGACTCCATAACCCTAGAGCTGCTCAGGTTAAAACACCGGTATGCTCTACTGTTCGATAAATATCCTAACTGAATTCCCTCATCACTTTGGGAATTAAACTTTCCTAGTTGCTCTCTATCCCGTAAGATGTAGCATTTACTCCCAAAGACACAAAAATATGCCAGGTCCAATCCCTAATTCATAAGGCATTTGAAGTGTGTGTAGATGCAATTAAACCCTATTCATCGTACGACATGCGGTAGACATCGCCTCTGCCCAAAATCTCCTAGAAACTGTATAACCAAGAAGCATAGATCTAGATATTTTTGAAATTGTTCAATTTTTTCTCTCAATAATCCCATTTTGCTGAGGTGCCTTTACGGATGAAAATTCATATTTGATCCATTGGCTATCACAGAAAATATCTACTTTTTGCTCCTTGAATTCAGTGCCATTATCCGTACGCATTCTATTGATAGTGACACCGTGTCGATTTTGTAGGAAAGATACTTGGTCGTCAAAAACTCAAGAGCATCTGATTTATCTCTTAAAAACCTATAATAAAATATATAGAAAAATCATTCACCGTCACGAGGATATACCTCTTACCACCCAAACTCTCTGTACGAGTAGGACCCATAAGATCCATGTGAATCAACTCAAGTACTCTAGAGGTGGTAATGGAGCTCAACTTCCTGTGGGGGCTAAGAATTTTCTTTCCCAACTGACAAGGTCCACAAACTGTGGAAGTTGGTCTTCCATCGTAAGCCACGTACTAGGTACTTTTTAACAAAATGATCTAAATCTATAAAGTTCACGTAACCTAGACATTGATGACACAGATCCATAGGAGTGATTGTGGCGTTGTTGAAGACAAATGAGGACTTGGGCACTCTCCCATAGAAATTATCTTCGGTCCTCACCCCTTGCAATGCAAGTTTACCGTCTTAATCATACACATTACAGGTATCCCGATCAAACTTAGTTGTAAAGTCAGCGTCGTACAGTTGGCTGATGCTTGGAAGGTTTGCCTTTAAACCTTTGACTTACAACACACTTTCTAGCATAGGAAACCCTGATATTTCTATAGTACCTATTCTTACAATGCTATACCTTCTCATATCACCAAAAGTGACTTTACCTTCCTTACAATCCACTAAGGAGGTAAAAATGAGACATCACCAGTCATGTGTCTAGAACACCCATTGTCAAAATACCACTTTGAAGTATTATGAGCTTTTAGAGTGACATGAGCAATAAGAGCTTTGTTCCCATTCTTAGGTACCCAATAGGAGGTAATCTTTTGTTTGCCCTTATTGGTGGTGGTTACAATCGCAAAGTTGGTAGTATTCAGAGACGGTTTGGATAACCGTTGGAATTCTCCCATTAACTCTGAGAAGTAGCGACTAAAAACTCAACTTGATCTCTCAGTCTTATGAGATTACTCGTGGGGTGTGATGGAGCATAGGTACATCCAGTCCGACCCAAACTATAACAATACTCTCTCAGGTGACCTTTCCTTTTACAATAAGTACAAAAGTACACAGTCTGAGGCCGACCTCAGTTTGTTTTTCTTGGCGGAAAAATTTTCTTAGATTTTGGTGGATGACCATAAGGATTTGTCATAAACTCAGGGACTGGTCTAGGTTGCAATTTGTGAAGTGGAAGCACCATCAAACCCAATTCCCAGCCTCTCACCAAATCCCCAAGTAGGGGCGAGGAGCATATTTCCTATCTTTCCATATCTATTCTCGATTTGAACCTTGAGTTCCCGTGCTCTTTGAAGATCGTGTGTGAGCTGGGAAACAAGGGATTATAGTATCTTTCGAGCCTCTTTGAATGCACAAAGGTCTCTCATCATATTAGCCACTTGTTTTATCAAGTCCCCTTTGACATTCTCAAAACACTTTTCTCTCTCCCCAAATAAATTCTCTCTCTCCAAACATGCTTTCTCTCTCTCTTCACAAACAGACTCTCTTTCTTTCTCAAAATGGTGCACAAGGAGGACTCTCTCTCTCTTATCTCTCCTAACTCTTTCTCTAATCCTTCAATCCTAAGAACTAAACCTTTATTGGTCTTTTTGGTTTTAAATGAATCAGCATAAGCGGTCACTCTCACTCTCACTTCCTGCATCCTCTCTCTCACTCTCAGTGCCGAGGTCTCCATGTGAAGAGGCATCCTCATCTACATGAGGTGCATCAGAATCTCTTACATGGCTAGCGATGAATGCGGTGAAGTCGCACTCATGCGGTGATTCTTCTCCTGAATCCACCGACTCGACCTCGCTATCGTCACTCAGGGTAGCATTTCAAACAGCTTTGCCTTTGCCTTTTTCTTTGGCTAGTCTGTTCAGCCTAGTAGAAAACTCAAAAGCTCTATGTCCCTTACTGTCACATTCATAGCATCTCTTTTTGTTTCTCTTAGGTGTGTTTTTCTTTTCTTTTTCAGAATTCTTGACATTTTTACTTTTCTCAAATTTATTTTTATCATTAGACTTGCCACTATTTTTTACTTGAGAAATTTCTTAAAATTCTTTGTAGACAAAGCCAAATCATCTAAATCAAAGTCGAAATCAGAATCTGACGTATTTTCCTCACTCCGTTTAGACGATTTTACCCTCCTCCTCGCTGACTCAAAATTCTTTTTAGCTTGGGAATTAAGCGCAATTCCTAGATCTTTTGCTTTAACAACTTTAGGAAACATGTTTATTTCATAGGTTTGAAGATCACCTACTAATTCTTCTAATTTAAGGGAGTTCAAGTTTCCTAAAGAATTTAACAATTCTCGCATTAGGGATGTGTTCACCAAGGATGAAACGCTTAGGCAAGGAACGTAATATCTTTTTAACAATTCTCGCATTAGGGATGTGTTCACCAAGGATGAAACTAGTATTGACTATATCAGATAAACGAGCATAAAATTCATCAAAGCATTCGGATTCCAACATGGTAATAGTTTTAAACTGAGTTGTTAAATTTTTCAGTTTCCACTCTTTAACAGCAGTAGTTCCTTCATGGGTAAGTTGTATAATGTCCCATGCTTCTTTAGACATAGTATATGTCATTATTATTAGAACTTGTCTGGAGCGACGGATCCCGAAATGGAACTAAGTCCTATTGAATTATACGTAGACCATTTAAATTCATCCTCTGTCCATTGAGCCATAGATTTTAAAGTTGTCACGTTTTCGACAGTGACGGTGGGAGGAGTCCACCCATTTTCAACGAGAATCCGCACACGTTCATCAATGGATTTAAGGGCGGATTTCATATGGGCTTTCTAGTATGCATAGTTAGACCCATAAAAACTGGAATTTTACTAAACGATTTTTCCATTTGAACAAATGCCTTTTCTAAAAAATCAATTTTTAAATAAATTGATATTAAAAAAAAAACTTTGCGAAAAATTACATGTGAAATTGTGTAATTGGCTCTAATGCCAATTTGAGAATGCGCTATTTGTTCAACCTGATAAACCAATTTAATTAAATCCAGTTTTTAATTATGCAGATATAAACACACACTTAGGTCATGCATCTAAAGGTGATTGATTAGTAAAAAAATACAATCAAATCATGCAATATTCAATCACACATCGCAAATGAGGAAAAATCCCCGAAAGGGGCAAAACCTTTTTATTTCAATATGATTTGTAAACACTTACATACATAGAGAAATACAAATTGACAAATGAAGACCCTCAGAAACCGGTTCGTTGTCGTCAGTAAGAGCTTCCCGCAAGATGCTCCAAAGACAGCAGTGTAGAGAACCTTTTCTCAACACAAGATGCTCCACAAATGTGGGTATGGATGAGTTTAGCACGATTCACACGTAATTCTGAGTGTTTGTGAATCTTAAAGTGTTTGGTATTGATAAAAGGTGAAAAATTGATATATTAGGTCTTATAAATGTTTCCTCCAAAGTCCTAAACAAAAGCATCCCCGAAGATGGATTTTATAGGAACGTAAAGAATCTGGACGCCAGATTTTTCTGAGGCTCGTCGGACTAGTTCGAAAAGGATCATTGGATCAGTTCGACATCGTGATTGGTTCATTTTTCTCTTCAATCAGATTGGTTCGGTAGATAAAACTTGGCAGAAAGTTTTAATGGGTCTTGCCGATTCGTTTTCCTACAAGGCCGGATAGGTCCAATTTCTTATTTCTGTCAGATTCTGTATATGGACCCTTATGAACGAAAAAATGTTATTAATAACACACGGTTGAAGGTAATGGGAACGACGTATGATGTTGGTGATGATGGATACATGAAATGCAGAATTCGGATTGAGGCCGTCCAAATATGATCATGCTAAGACGAGCCGACTGTAGCGGTATACGACATATATTCTAGAATCTAGGATAAAATAGAAATGCCTAGATACTACCCTGGACATTTATATAACATGTCCTTATATAGTTCTAACCACAATTTAATACAATAAGTTACATAATACATTAATACAAAAAATATATAATACAATTACATATGTAAGAGATAACATTTATAAAAAAATTTGCATCGAAGAAAGAATACATTGGTTTTTAAATGTATTGATCTATTACTTAAACTAAATTTACTGTTTGGCGCTAATTTAAATGAAAATAAATCACTCCTCTATGTTTTTTACCTAATCGGTTATTCTTCATAGAAAAATATTAAGGTTGACTGATTATTTAAAATTTTATCTATTTCACCTTCTTCATATTTATGAATTAATTTTTTATCTATTAAACCTTTCAACCTAAATTGTATACCAACACTTTAATTTAAATATTTTTTAAATAAAAATTATAATATTTAACAAATTTTAAAATAAAATTTTAATATTTAGACCATTAAATATTAATATGTCTATCTCATATAATAAAATAATCAATGGACCAGAATATGCTAATGACCGTAATTTTATTCTTAATTCTTTTTCTTAATATTTTTTTACGAAGACTAGTTGTAAAAGGAACCAAGTTACTAGTGATCGACTCGTATTTGTATGGGTAAGAGATCGTTTGAGAGAGGCTCGTAAATAAACGAGTCAAGTTTGAACATATGTTAAGATTGTTATCTACTCAAGCTCGTCACAAACTCGATTACTAATAATCATATTAAAATAGTGATTAAAAAACAACCACGTTACTCGAGTTCGACTCATATTCGTTTGTTTAAAAGCTCGTTTAAGTTCGGCTCATATTCGATCCTTAAAAGCTCTTTTTCCCTCGCCCCGTAAGACAAACTGTGACAACCCGAATATAATTATGATAAATTATGTTTAAATCATGCTTACCTTATGGAATGTGGATAATGTGTTATTAGGGTATATAATGTTAAGTTATTATATTATTCTAATACTACCTTCATAACTCATGAAATATTGAATTAGTTACAAGCGTAAAATTTTGAAGTTTTCAGTAGGAATATTCAAGTTGGAGACTAGTTTTGACCCTTATAATATAACACTAGATAGTTGTAGATATATGAATTATGTGTGTAACACAATAAACGGTCAATCTAATGGACATTAAAGTGATAAGAAATCTTCTTTTTACGAACATGGGGTAAAGTAGTCGTTTAGCTTTAAATGTTATTTTGTCTTATATGGCGCCACATGTTATATTTTGATTGGACCAAGGGGAGTTTCCCTTGTGCCTAAATAAAGACATTAAAATCTTCCTTATTCTTCATATACATCATAATTTAAAGTGGTTTGAGGTTTCCATGAAAGAAAGAGAGGTTAGGGTGAATTAGTGAAGGATTAAGGAAGATAATCGAGAGATAAACAAGCTCATGTATCCAAGGGTGCTTAGGTAATATTTTATTTGTAAATTTCATTCTTTATATGACATATGTTGTTTTATATGATAATAAAGATCAGATTTGGGGACAAGGTGATACGTTTTGTTTTATATATATGTGTATATGTAGGTTGTATGTATGAAGCATGTTGAATTCATACAACTAAGGGTGTAATCATTATGCTAATAAAACTGGTGTATCTTTGTGAATACTCAATAGAATCGATTGATTCTAGTTGGATATGAAGCTACAATTATATATAACCATTATGACCAAAAAATATGTAAGAATACCAAGAAATGAATCTTGGGTGATGGTTTGAAGTTTAGGTTTAGAATCTGCCCCAAAAGTGTAACTATACATACAAGGTGTTAGATGTTTTGCTTGACATAGCAAATGAACTCTAAAAATTACGACACTTTAATTTTTTATTATTAAATATGTTTACTGAAATTGCGTGGAATATCATAGAAAGTTATGATGTAAAAAAATTATGAAATTTTTTGGAAGTTGACTGAACGATAGAGGAGCCTATAGGGCAGGTTTACTATGTGGTAAAGCAATGGGCATATCTTGCTATAGAAAAATTAAAATGATGTGTCTTATTTTGTATTGGAAACCTTGTATGATAAGGACTGGATTACCAAGAAGAAAATAAAGTATGTCTGGGCTATGATTTGGATATGTTAAAAATCTTAACATGAGTTTAGATGAAACTTTATTTATGATACATGTTTTGAATGAGATCTTATGATTCTTAGAAATTGAGTTTCGTTTAATTTATTCTTTGGACTGTAAATATTCTTATGATGATACTAATATTATAAGAATGATAGTAAAGGAAGGGGAACCAGTTGAAAAAGTGCCAGATAAAGATAAAGGAAAAACCCATCAAGTGGCTAAGGTGAGTGTACTCACTAGTAAGATACATTTATACATGGCTATGGATAAGATCAGAATATTACTCACTGATAAGATGTATTTATACATGGTTATGAATATGATCATAGTGTTATGAATAAGAAACTGTTCATTTCGATTTACCGAAATAAGAGGTTACTCCCTAACCCGGAATGTGGGAGAATTATCTGTTGAAGACAGGATATGTGAATTATGATTCGAAAAGTTGGTCATTCTTTATGAATGATCCAGATAAGTATATAATTGGCCATTCTTTTTGAGTGATCCAAATAAGTATATAATTGGTCATTCTTTATGAATGAGCCGAATAAGTATATAATTGGTCATTCTTTATTAATGAGCCGGATAAGTATATAATTGGTCACTCTTTATGAATGATTTTGCTCACGGTCCCTATGTTTATGTTTTTCAAGTTATATGATATCACTAGCCAAGAATGCGTAAAACCATGGTTTTGGTAAAATGTAAATGGGGTAATTTTAGCCTACTTATCCTTTCAGTAAGTTTGAATAAGAATAATTACTTTATAATTGTTAAAGTTTTTAGTTTTATGGATTCATATTAATAATTGAAAAAAGGATACTCGTGTTTATGGTTTGGTTAAGGTAATTATGATTTGACTCACTTTGACTTTCAAACTTAATATAAGTAACTGGGTTGGGGTGTGTTAACCTTGGTATCAGAGCCTAGGTTTTAGAGGTTCTAGGACTAGAAACGCCTAGATTTGACAGTAGAAGTACAAATTATTTTGAGTCATAAGTAAATAGGCGTTATTGACTAACATCTATAAGTTATACATAAATATTGTTATACGGGATATGAAATGGGAGGATCTTACAGGAAAGGAAATAAGATGTTAAGTTTTATTCATGGATGACAGTGAATGCAAGTATTTTAATATGAAGCATTTCATTATTTTATATGTTGCCAACGTGTTATGGAAGGATCTTGCAGGAAAGGAAACAAGATGTTAAGGTTTATTCAGGGATGACAGCGAATATATGTATTTTAATATGAAGCATTTCATTATTTTATATGTTGCAAACGTGTTATGGAAGGAAAATGTTTAATGACAAAAGGCGGTACACAAAATTGTGAAGAATTTCTATTACCTAATTATGATGAGACTTAAATCGTTACATAAAATGAAGATTCACATAGTAAAGGAGAAAGGAGAAGATTCGTAGTTGTATATGTTTAATATTAATATGTGAAATGGTCTAAAATATAATATTTCGCAATTGATCCGAACATGGGTTCATCGTGAATTATGATAAGTAGGAGAAAAAAGTAATGAGAGTTGAGATGTACTTCTTTAATAGTATGAGTTTATGCAGTGGATATTACTCTTATGATGTTTTGGGATGCTTATAAGAATAGTAAAGTTGAGATAAGGTGTTAATGAGTTGGAATTTTAAAATATTAAGGAATCCTTTTAGAAGCATGTGTTGTGTATTAGGGAAATGAATTTCTTATTGTATGAAAGGTAAGAATTATTTATGAGAATTAAAGACGTATTTGGGAATGAAGGGTGGAAAATTATTAATATCTAGTGTATATGATAACTGAGTAGGAGTTATTAAATAAGAAAAGAGGGGGTGAGTGTATGCTTATACTCAATATCAACAAAACCTAATGGGATGTGGCCATGGTGAAATACAAATGAAGTATGATCGGGTGTAATGACTTTGTGATAAAATATAATCGGGGCTAAATGAGATTTTCACAGTAAGTAAATAAATGAGATCTAAACTTTAATGAATGACGAATAAAGAATATTGTATGAGTATGGGAAAGATGTAGTTGGGCTTGAATATCAACAACTAGTTTGGAGGGATATTGAGTTGTATTCATTGTTATGCGTATGTGTTATCGCTAAGAGTATGACATATAATGAATATGATTGACATTATACTAAACACTAAGAAGTATGTGTAAGGATAAATGTTTTATGTTAGATGCCATAATGGGATATATTATGGTATTTGTACAGGTTATTTGAAAGAAATATTACATATAATAGTTAGAGAAGTATTATGGAGTTGGTAAGTATGGTTAAAGTTTTAAGTGGTGATGTTACGTTTAACATCCATGTTACCAAATGGGTATGATGAGTGTATTAATTATATTGCATAAGAATATCACGTTAATAAGGATTGGATAAGATTATGATTGTAAAGTTATTATGTTGGATAAATTACTTGTTAAGGTCATTGTATGTTTAGTTAAAGAACAATCAAACGATACTAAAAAAGTGAATATAGTGAGAAGTTATATTGAGTTCATAGTTCATGACTGCACAATGTACATGAAGGTGAATATGAAATCTTGGTTAAGAATAAACATTTAGAGAATGATTGTTCAGTTTCGATATAAGAAAAGTAGTCAGGCTATATTTAAATTAAGAAATTGTAAGGATGATATTTAACATACTCTTAAACTTCAGAAATGATACGGAAAGTAGTTAAAGTCAAACACATGTTTTTGGTGTTAGATGGAAGATGGAAATATGTTGTGTAATAAGCTAGTCTGGTAATATGATATTTATGATTTGAAATATTACACGTTGATAAGGACACACTATAGGAATGAAGGGAGAAATGTAAAGAATGATACTAGGATTGTTAAGAATGTTCACTCATTGTGAATATATGATGATACAACTGATAATCTATTATATGTGAATGTTCGACATACATATATAAAGGTATGAAGTAATATATGTGTTGGGAATTGATTTTCATTGATAAAAAATCATTTGATGATTATCCTTACGTGTAAACGATAACGAAATTGAAGATATTATGAAAGAAGATTTGTTGTACATCGAGGAACCGGTGGATATTATAGATCGAAAGGAGCAAGTATTAGGGAATAAATTTAGTCCCGTAGTTAAAGTGTTGTGGAGGATCCATGAAATTAAATAATCAAATTGGGAAAGGGAATATATCATGAGGAAATAGTATCCTCAATTATTTGGTAAGTGAAATTCATATGATAAATCATATTTAAATCATGCTTACCTTATGGGATGGGGATAATGTGTTATTATGGTATATAATGTTAAGTTATTATGTTTAGTCTAACCTACCTTCATAACTCATGAAATATCGAATTAGTTACAAACACAAAATTTTGAAGTTTTCAGTTCGAATGTTCATGTTGGAGACTAGTTTTGACCCTTATAATATAACAATTGACTTGAGATAAAAACTAGATAGTTGTGGATATATGAATTATGTGTGTAAAACAACAAATGGTGCATCGAACGTACATTCGAGTGAGAAGAAATCGTCTTTTTACAAACATAGGATAAAGTAGTCATTTAGCTTTAAATGATACTTTATCTTATATGGCACCACATGTTATATTTTTATTGGACCAATGGGAGGTACCCTTATACCGACTTAAAAACCTTAAAATCTCCCTTATTCGTCATCTACATTATAATTTCAAGTGGTTTGAGGTTTCCATGAAAGAAAGAGAGGTTAGGGTGAATTAGTGAAGGATTATGGAAGATAACAAGCTTATGTATCCAAGGGTGCTTAGGTAATATTTAATTTTTAAATTTCATTCTTTATATGACATATGTCATTTTATATGATATTAAAGATCATATTTGGGTACAAGGGGATACATTTTTTTGTATGTATAGAGGTATGTGTAGGTTGTATGTATGAAGCATGTTGAATTCATACAACAAAGGGTGTAATCATTATGCTAATCAAATTGGTGTATCTTTGGGAATACTCAATGGAATTGATTGATTCTAGTTGGATATAAAACTAAACTTATATATAAATGTTATTTCTGAAAATTATGTAAAAATACCAAGAAATGAATCTTGGGTGATAGTTTGAAGTTCAGGTATAGAATCTTCCCCAAAAGTGTAAGTATGCATACTAGGTGTTTAACATTTTGCTTGACATAGAAAATGAACTATAAAAATTACTAAACTTTAATTTTGTCTTATTTAATATGTTTATTGAAATTGGGTGGAAGATCATAGAAATTTATTATGTAGAAAAATTATGAAAATTCCTAGAAGTTGACTGAATGATAGAGGATCTTATAGGGCAGGTTTACTATATGGTAAAGAAATGGGCATATCTTGCTCTAGAGAACTTGAAATGAAGTGCCATCTGTTGTATTGGAAATGTAATATGATAAGGATTGGATTACCAAGAAGAAATAAAAGTATGTCTGGGCTATTATTTGGATATATTGAATATCTTAACATGAGTTTTGATGAAACTTCATTTATGATAAATGTTTTGAATGAGATCATATGATGCTTAGAAATTGAGTTGTGTTTAAGTTATTATTTGGATTGTAAACATTCTTATGATGATATTAATATTCTAAGAATGATAGGAAAGCAAGGGGAACCATTTGGAAAATTGCTAGATAAAGACAAAGGAAAACCCCATTAAGTGGCCAAGGTGAATGCACTCATAGGTAAGACGCATTTATACTTGGCTATGGATAAGATCATACTCACTGGTAAGATGTATTTATGCATGGTTATGGATATAATCATAATGTTATGAATATAAAATTGTTCATTTCGTTTTACCAAAATGGGAGGTTACTCCCCAATCCGTAATGAGGGAGAATTGTCTATTGCAGACAGGATATGTGAATCATGATTTGAAAAGTTGGTCATTCTTTATGAATGAGCCGGATAAGTATATAATTGGTCATTCTTTATGAATGAGTCGAATAAGTATATAATATTTCATTCATTATGAATGAGCAGGATAAGTATATAATTGGTCATTCTTTATGAATGAGTCGGATGAGTATATATACTACCACATGGATATGATTTATTGCATTTAATTTTATGCAATAGTGTAGTAGTGATACATTCGCTGAGCTATTTTGTTCACGGTCCCTATGCTTATGTTTTTCAGGTATTGTGATATCACTGCCAAAACTAGGAGGTCGGTGGGGTTAGCCAGGGATGCATAAAACCATGGTTTTGGTCAAACATAATGGGGGTAATTTAAGCCTACTTATCCTTTTAGTAAGTTTGAGTAAGCATAATTACTTTCACATTGTGAAAGGTTTTAGTTTTATGGATTCATGTTAATAACTAAAAAAGGATACTCGTGTTTATGGTTTGGTTAAGGTAATTATGATTGGACTCACTTTTAATTTCAAACTTAATTATAAGTAACTGGGTTGGGGTGTGTCAGAAACGGTCCAAGTTTGAACATATTTGTTAGCTTATTAATATTTTAAAACAAACTTAAACAAGCTTAAGTAAAATTAAAACAAAAATATTCTACCAAAACATTAGCCAAAGTTAACGAGCCATAATAATAATAATAATAATAATAATAATAATAATAACAATAATAATAATAATAATAGTAATAATAGTAATAGTAATAATAATAATAACAATAATAATAGTAATAATGATCATCATCATCATCATCATAATAATAATAATAATAATAATAATAATAATAATAATAATAATAATAATAATAATAATAATAATAATAATAATAATAATAATAATAATAATAATAGTAATAGTAATAGTAGCAGCAGCAGTAGTAGCAGCAGCAGCAGCAGCAGCAGCAACAGCAGCAGTAATAATAATAATAATAATAATAATAATAATAATAATAATAATAATAATAATAATAATAATAATAATAATAATAATAATAATAATAATAATAATAATAATAATAATAATAATAATAATAATAACGTCAATGCATTTATTATAATTTCAGGTAAGGTAAACTTAATAGACAGTACAAACCTAAGAACTGAGTGCAGTTTTCCTAATCTCTTGGTTGCACTATATCGGTTATGAAAATTCAAACACATAAAATCAATTATCGTATTGTCTTGTATAAACCCAACATCATTTAGATAATGCAATCCATGGTTTAACGAATTTCAGTTTCGACAAAAAACATGTGACAACCCCCTATTTTAATATCAAGTGGCCAATCCTCTACTTAAATAAAACAGGAATCTAATATGATTTCATTCTCAACACCACTGTCGCAACAAGCAATATAAGTTAATATGAATAAAAACCATACAACTAAATGAACAAAATAAATCATTATGCATAAATAAATAAATGTGAATCGAATAAACCATCAGTCACTAATAGTTTTCATCCAAATGAAAATAAAACTAAATAATAAAATATCATAGCCGACATAAAGTAAGGTCCTATCCAAACTACGGGCAACACGCCCAAAATGAAATACTGGAATAATTAGACCAATCACCTAGCGTCTACAGCTACTTTACGGCAAGAAAGATCTATCCCTAATGTTCTGGCTGCTGCTACTACACACTTAGGGTTTTAAAAGAAAACAAGAAAATAAATTTGCCCACGGGTCAAAGCTCGAAAAGTTTTAAAATATTTTGCAAGTGATTAAATATTTTAAATCGATAAAACACATAGTATATTACTTTCATAATTAATTTCTCGGTCACACTCACATGAGATAAAACCTCACCTCTCATCTACAGTGTCAACCTAACGCATTCATTTTATTATCTTAATTACGCTACCCGGTCTAACTAGGACATATAACCGCTATCAAAAACCAAACCCGCTAACAGTCACAAATTTGCTAAGTGTAAACTACCCTCACTTAATATATGTTTATAAATAATATCGTAGCGGCACACATCCTATAGAAAAATATTCACACAATAAATATAACATAGCTACACTCAGGCTACAAATAGAAATACACCCTATATCGTATAAACATATATATATATCACTCGCAATATACGTATAATTGTGTCCCCAGAGCATGGACCTCGCGGATACATCTTTCGTGTGCTATCAGGCCCCAGGAATTACGCATCACTCTAAGCCACGGGGTCGGAATCTCACACCAAACCTAACCGTAAACATATAGTGGAGGCGGTCATAAACATACGTTCATAGGTAGAAACCATACCACATCGTACCCAATCGGTCTCCAAACCAACACCTATCCTCACACATGGATAGTGGGAAGGCAATAATATTATGACCTTGGATTCATTCCAACACATGATAGTTAATGCCATGGTGGATTGTCCACTACGTGCAACCTCCTAACTATAGCACTATCGAGTAGGTATGTTCAATATAAACACATAGCAATCATACACATACATACATACATACACACACACACACACATATATATATATATATATATATATATATATATATATATATATATATATATATATATATATATATATATATATATATATATAAATCCCCCAATACGTATATATATAATACTGAACTTCTACGAACCCAACATATGAGTCTCCCAAATCCCGAAGTCTGAACCGACTTCTCGATTTTACATTTAAGTGTTCACTCACTTGAATTTCAAGTTCTTCTCACCCGAACCCATCTATTAGTTGGCCTATCACACATACCAAACCCTAAAAAGAATTCCCCAATAATCCTACTCTGCCACGAAAGCCCCTATGGTCATTCCTCGAGCTCTAAGGGGTCAAAATCACATACAAACAAAAACTGGGCAGGCCAGTAAATCAAATCGGCTCGCTTGGAAGACCGAATAGATTCAGTCTAGTGAACTGATTCGCTTCCCCATCGAAACGAACCCCAAGTGAACCGATTAGGTTTGCTGGGCTACCAATCATCTTCATCCACAAGTTTTCTCCTCCTATAGCATCCAATGGAGGTCCCAAGCCTCCCCGAACATAAAATTAACATCCTACATAATTATACTAACATCTTAGAAGTATTATAACTAATTAGCCCCAAATCCATCATCGAAACCCCAGGATTCTAAATCAAACTTCAATTCTATCAAATTCAGAATCAACCCAATTTGAGTTTTCATTAATTCAGCCATTCAAACAATGTTTTACATGCTCATCAGCATAAATATTGATCTAATTATGAAATTTCTATAGAAACTTCATTAATTAATTTTCAATTTCAATCAATTAGAAAACATAATTTACATCTCTTGTTTACAGTCTCAAAGCTTCAACCTTTAAATACCAGACTTTGTCCCCATTAATTATGAAGGTAATTAACTACACCAACATGTAATTTAATAAAGTAAGTACTTTCCTTTGAGGACTAAATATGAAGTCTCAACTGTTGTGAAGGGTTGAATCCGGAGATGGGTCCCTCTCTTTTCTTCTCCAAGCCTTTCTCTCCCTTTCTTCCTCTTTCTTTTCTTTTAAACTCTCTCTAATTCTCAAATATGGAGAGATTGAAAAGTGGGTCTCCCATCCACCCCTTGAAACCTTAAATACCTCCTAATTACACTATATTACCTTTTTTTCCCATTAAACCCTAGGTGTAAAAAGACTATCCTAACCTTATATGGGTCATGTTATGTCCAAAAAGTCCCTGGAACCCAATCATAACACCAGGGTACCTATTCTGGACTATTTCGACTCATTCTGGATCACCAGTGCACTAAAAATGGTCATCTGAGTCACCCAACTAAAAATATACAAACATTTCATTAACCAAGCCAGACACGCGCAGACAATATGCGTCGCTCATAAATTATATTGATCCGCCGATGTAACTCTCTATCGACATAATATAATAAGCCATTACTTTTTACTCAGATAAGACATATGATAAATCACATATCTATTTGCTTATCATAATAATAATAATAATAATAATAATAATAATAATAATAATAATAATAATAATAATAATAATAATAATAAGAAGAAGATAATAATAATAATAATAATAATAATAATAATAATAATAATAATAATAATAATAATAATAATAATAATAATAATAATAATAATAATAATAATAATAATAATAATAATAATAATAATAATAATAATAATAATAATAATAATAATAATAATAATAATAAGAAGAAGAAGAAGAAGAAGAAGAAGAAGAAGAAGAAGAAATATTAATCCTTATATAGCTAATTAATATTTACCAAAAAATAATTTAATTTTTCCCAATTAAATTACTAATTGAACGCACATGGGAATTAAATTAATATAAAAGTACAGGGTATTACATTCTCCCCCCTAATAACGGAATTTCGTCCTTGAAATTTGAATGTACCTGCCACGAAGATATCTGGATACTTTTTTCGCATGTCATCCTCACTCTCCCGTGCCGACTGGACAATATTGTGGTGTCCCCACCGCACACGCACTAATGGTAGCACCTTTAACAGAAGCTTGCACTCGCTACGACCCAAAATGGCAACAAGTCTCTCATTGTAAGAAATATATGGTTGTAGGTTAATCTCCTTCAATGCTACATGTCGATAAGCCATGTTATCGTTGAGATACCTCCTCAATGACGACACAAGAAAAAAAAATTCCAGCGGGTCAAAGCCCGAAAAGTTTGAAAATATTTTACAAGTAATTAAATGTTTTAAATTGATAAAACACGTAGTGTATTACTTTTATAATTGATTGATGGGTCGCATTAACATGAGGTAGAAGCTCACCACTCATTTACAGTGTGTACCTAACGCATTCATTTTATTATCCAAATTAAGCTATTATAGTAGGGGGAAATCGCGGCGATCGCGTTACCTGCTCATGTCGTTGCTTCAGGCTGCCACCACTATGCAAAAACCTAAACTATAATTACACTCTTTATTGGAGTATAGTGGCTAGTCCGAGTATCGACTCCACATGGAATGTTGTTAGATGTTAATTGATTTATTATTTCAGGACTAAAAGTATAAAACATAATGGTTATGACAAAATATAAATCTTGGCATGTATTTAAACTAAGATTAACAAAACAAGTAAAAACTATAGATTGAGAACAATATCCCTCATCTTGGGTTAATAAGTATAAATGGTTACACAGGAAGATAGGTTTATCAAAATTAAATCCCAATTTCACAATTAATTAAATCTAGAGTTGTCACCCCCAAAATTTTCATAAAAGATCAATATGATTTTGGTGTAAAACATATCCCCAATATTACACATGCAAGGTCGTAAATACGGCACATACATGATATACACCATTAAATCTCCTAGGCATAAAATAAAAAAACAACCTAACCCATTTAAACTCATAAAATCCATCGCCAAAGAAAAGCAACCCATTAACCCAAGGTGAGTTCAATTAATCTCAACCTAAACTAAATTAGATACAAAGCATTATAAATGGCATGAAAGTAAATGAAAGTAAGTAAATATAATCAACAAAGAAAGTAAATAAGAGAACAAAGCTTAAAACAAGAAAAGAAAGCTTAAATAAATGGGGAAGAACATGAATAGTGTACTTACATAGCCAAATGGATGAAACCCTGAGAGAGAGAGACAGAGTGAGGGAAATCTCCCCAAAAACCCTAAGCTAAACCTAACTAAAATATTATATTTATTAACTCCCTTGGAAATAAACCCAACTTACAAATATAGTAAGTTAGGAGAAAAGAAAAGGAAAAAGAAACAAAAAGGAAAGTGTCACATATCTGAAGGGCCCAGTCGATCGGGGGTGAATCAACCCATTGCCTTCCATCGTAGGCATAAACCGAAATGGCAGTTGATTGGGGTCTAGGGGTGGGTCGATCGGTGCTCTGTTTTCTAGGGCTCTTTGGTCTTCACAAGGGAGGAAACTTACATTACAGAAACGGCCATAACTTCATCATCCGAACTCGAAATGACATGTCATTTACGTCCACGCAAACCTAACTCAATGAACTACACTCCCGTGGAGATCTGCTGATCGGAACATCAAGTGTGAAAAGTCTAAAATTTCCTTGAAGTTCAGTCAGATGACATAACGTCCTTGAAATGCAACCACTTGCTCCGTTAAGCGTTCTAATAAATCCAAAAGCTCACATAAACCATGCAAAGCACATATATATCCGAAACCAAGGTTATATGATATATGAGCATAAAAGTAGGATATAAAGGAGACAAAAGTACTAGAATGCATAAAGATAACAGGTGAAAATATGCAGTATTCATGACGTATCAAGCTACCCGATCTAACTAGGACATATAACTGCTATCCAAAACCAAACCCACTAATAGTCTCAAATTAGCTAACTGTAAACTAACCTCACTAGGTATACATTTATAAACAATATTGTAGCGGCGCGCGTCCTATAGAAAAATATTCACACAATAAATATAACATAGCTACACTCGGGCTACAAATAGATATACACCATATATCGTATAAACGTACAAATATATCACTCGCTATATGTGTGTAATAGTATTCCCAGAGCATGGACCTCGCGGATACATCCCTGGTGTGCTATCAGGCCCCAGGCATCACGCATCACACAAAGCCACCAGGTCAAAATCTCACCACCGAACCCAACCGTAAATATATACATCGGAGGTGATCATAAACATATGTTCGGGGGTCGGGACCATACCACATCACACCCAACCAATCTCTAAACTAACACCTATACTCACACATGGATAGTTGTCTTGCAACAATACTATGACCCGAAGATTCAATCCAACATCTACTAGTCAACACCAGGGTGGATTTCCCACTACGCACAACCTCCTAACGATAACACTACCGAGTAGCTATGTTCAATATAAACACATAGCAATCACACATATAAATACACACACACACACACACACACACACACACACACACACACACACACACATATATATATATATATATATATATATAATACTGACCTCATATGAACTCCCACAACATATGAGTCTCTTAAATCTCGAAGTTCGAACCAACTTTTTGATTGTACATCTAAGTGTTCACTCACTTGAATTCTCGGTTCTCCTCAACTGAACCCATTTATTTGTTGGCCAATTACACATACCAAAACCTAGAAAGCATTCCCCAGTAATCCTATTCTACCCCAAAAGCCCCTACGGTCATTCCCCAATCCCTAACTGGTCAAAACCACACACAAACAAAAAATTAGGCAGGACAACAAATCCAACTAGTTCAATTAGTAGACCAAACCGGTTCAGTCAAGTGAACCAATTTTCTTCCCCAGCGAACTAGTTCAATTTGTTGGACTGCCAATAGTCTTCTTCCTTTTCTCCTCCAAAAACCTCCAATAGAGGTCCTAAGCTTCCCTAAACATAAAATTAACATCCTATATCATCATACTAACATCGCAGAAGTATTATAACATAGAATTGGCCCTGAATCCATCATCGAAACCCTAAAATTCTAAATCACACCTGAATTCTATCAAATCCAGAATTAACCCAATTTGAGTTTTCATTATTTCAACCATCCTAACAATGTTCTACATGCTCATCATTGTAAACCCAAATTTAATTTTGAAAGTTCTACAGAACCATCATTAATTAATTTTTAACTTCAATCAATTAGAAAACATAATTTAAATTTATTGCTTAAAGTCTCAAAGCTTCAACCTTTAAATATCAGATTTTGTCCGCATTAAGTATGAAGGTAATTAAATACAACAACATGAAATTTAAGGAAAGTAACTACTTTCATTTGAGTATATAAATCTAAAGTCTCGATTGTTGTGATAGGTTGAATCCGAAGATGGTTTATTCTCTTTACTTCTCCAAGACTTTCTCTATCTTTCTTCCTTTTTCTCTTCTCTTAAACTCTCTCTAACTTTCAAATATGAAGAGATTGAAATGTGGGGCTTCCATCCACCCCTCTAAACCTTAAATTCCTCCTAATTACACTATAATCAAGTTTTTCCATTAAACCCAAGGCGTAAAAAGACCAGACTACCCTTATACGAGTCTTGCTATGTCTAAAATGCCCCTGGAACCCAATCATAACACCCGAATAACTATTCTGGATTGTTTCGACCCCTTTTGGATCACCGGTGCACTCAAAAAAGTCATTCGAGTCACCCAAATAAAAATATACCAACATCTCATTAATCGGGTCAGACAAGGGTGTACAGTACGCGTCATCCATAAATTATACTGATCCGCCGATGTAACGTTCTATCGATATAATATAATAAATCATCGCTTTTCACTCATACACGATATATAATAAATCACATATTTATTTACTTATCATACACACAAGTAAATAATAATAATAAATATTAATCCTTATCTCGCTAATTAATATTTACTAAAACCCAATTTAAATTCCCCTAATTATATTAATAATTAAACGCACACGAAAATTAAATTATCATAAAAGTACGGGGTATTACAAAACATATGAAATTCAATTCTGTGAGTGTAATTAATCACAATAAATGAATTCTAAAAGAAAGTGATGGAAGAATATGAAAGTGCCACACAACACACAAATATACGTAGTTCGACAAATTGCCTACGTCCACGAAGAGGTCGCTGAGTTTATATATATGTCTATCGGAGTCGAAAAATTACATCATCCTTGGACCTAGGGTGAGGACTATATTTATAGCCTCATAAAACCAAAGCAGTTGAGTTATTCAAGGAACTCTCTTAGCATTCTATTGGCTCGTGTTGGTGAGTCCTGATTATCTCGTTCGAGATTATAGGTAACTGATCTGAGATCTTTAAATGATAATTGTTTTGTATTTATCAACATAATAAATGCTTGTGCTAATCTCTTTCATTAACGGATCGGGCTAGGCCAGCGTGGTGCCTTATTGGGTTTGTTCGGAAATGCCAAAAAGGGGCTTAATTATGATTTGGACCCCACAATTGCCCCTAAAATTTTTGGTCGAACTTATTCCAGACTTGGGTCAGAGGATTGTAAGTCTGTTGGAGGCCCATCAAATTGATCCAATTTTAATGAAATCTATCAACCGAGCATTCCTATAAATATATGATAACCAGTGATGGAATGCTAGTCATAAAGAAAAGTGAAGTGCTAAAACCCACTTCAAGCATTGTTCCACATGATTGTTATTCATATTTTTTAAATGTCATTTGTTTCCACATTTCTGATATCCTTATTTTTCTTCTCCTCCTTTACTAAAAATATTCCAAAGCTTCCCCGTTTGTGTTCATTCGCTATGTAAGTTTTATTCCTCTTCTTATTGTTTCTTACTCTTCGCACCTTTCTTCTTCTTCCTTCTCCCGTGTTCTTTTATTATTATTCCTTTATTTTTGAAAATGGTGAATACACTTCATGGGAAGAATTTAGAAGATTTTAAGAAGAATTAGTATATTCCTTCCTAGGTTACAATCGAGTATGCCCCCATACCCAAAAATGCTATTGTAGTGGATGAGGGGCACTGGATTGATACCTTGGCAAGAGTTCTGGGGGGACTGATTTTTTCCCCAAACCCTATTTTTTTAGAGTTCTGCGAGTATTTTAGGGTAGTCTTAGCTCATTGTGACCCCAATACATGGCGTATTACTAATGGAGTACATAGAATCATTAGCTATATGAGACCAACCTTGGTATCCCGGAGATCAAATATAATTATTCATGGTCTCGTACCACTCATAACCTTGTGTATTTGAAGGCGAGGAAGGATAATAGGGTCCTTGTTATAAACCATATTGATTCCAATATAGGATATTGGGATCAGGAATTTATTGCAAGAAATTAACAACATCCACCTCTCCCCAAGGGCAAAGAATACATTGGGTTTCTTTGCCCAGCTGCGGTAGGTGATATAGGTTAACGCCTGCTCTTTACATACTTGACTTTTTTTAGTGTTACATTATAAATTATTGTTTCTAACAATGTGTCTCTTTTATTTCTCTCCGCATCTTACAAGAAGAAAAAGGAGTCTTCCCTGACCCAGATAGACAGGGTTGAGCTACTAAAATCTTGGAGGGTAAGAGTGTTTCTTGCTGATTGTTAATGTAAAAAACTAGATTTGATCTAATTAATTAATCACAGATAGATATGAGTAAATAAATAAGACAAGAGATTTTTAAAGTGGTTCAGCCTTAATGAACTGGCCTATGTCCACTGTCTTGTATTACTGGGTGTCTTGCCTTAATCTCGATTATGTTTGCTTATGATAGCTAACCCTGCCATGAGGGTATTACAATGTATTTATAGCCCTTGGGCTATCAATGTGAATAGATAATAGGCCTTTATCGAATAGACATATACATTACATGGTAAGGAATGATTGTAACACAATAAACATTGAATCTGTCTTGGTCATTTGGTCTTCCTAACAAGTTGTTCGGTACGCTAAGTAACTCGGTATTTTAAGTAGCTCGATACACTAAACTTATACCATGTTGGATGACACATGTCTTCATATAATTGGTCCACGTCGACTGACTAATTTTTGTATCAACAGAAGCCACTAATGTTTCAGAGTTGAGGTTAGATGTGAGAGTGTGGAACATTTTACCCAAAAGCTGCTCGGGCACATTTCTCATGTCTTGCTTAATTACAGACCTTCAACACTTGTAAAAAATTTCCACTTTGTGTAACAATTTGGAGCGCGAAATGGAAAATTTGTAAATATTTTAAGTTTTTAACAAACGCTTGGGTATTTGCATCTTTTTCCTTTGATTCTTTGTCGGAAACACAACAATCGTCATGTGTGATCATTACTCTTCTCGTTTTCCAAGGCAGCATATATAACGGCGATAAAATCCGATTGTCTTTTACCTTTTTCTATCTTATTTCCAAACTTTTTTTCTTCTCATTTTTCTTCTTACGAATGTTCTTTAAAGTTATCTGCCTTCGCTGATTCCTTAATCTTCTATAAGAATTTCTTCTTTCTTTCTTCTTTCTTTTCTTTAGTCATCATGGTTTACCTTATCGAGTCATTAGATAATTTTAGGGCCGATTTTGAGATTCCTTCTTGGGTTGATTTGGAAGAACCTCCTTGCCCTTCTGATATATTTTCTCTAGCTGAGGGATATTGGTTTCCCTCTATTTTCGTTGCAGAATGTGTTTTTTTTTCCCGCCTATTCCCCTGTGTTTGGAATTTTGACAATATTTTTATATTGTAACTGCAAAAGTAGTTCCAAATACATGGAGGGTAGTTAATGGAATACATAGGTTAAATCAAATTAATGGAACTCGACTAGGGATTCCTAAATTTATGTACTGTTATAAATGGGTCACTAGCGACACCACCTTTTATTTAAAAACTAGGTTTTCTAACAGAGCTTTTGTGGTCAATCTCCCTTATTCCAACAAAGATTATTTTGAACATGGTGTTGTGATGAAAATTAGCAACACCTCCCATTAAAGGGGAAAGACGTGTACTAAGGTCCCAGATGTCCACCTTATGGCAATGGGATAGGTTGTTTGTTTTTCAAACTAGCTCTGTTTTTATTTGATAAAATGTGTCACTGACTTTTACTTTTTTTGCAGTTGATAGTAAAAGAAAACCCCCAAAAGAGAGTGAAATCAATATAAAAGATTTGAAATTTATATGGGGTTTGCATCAATCAGTTTCTGAAGAGAACGTGAGAGTTGCTTCTTATTTATTGTAATATAAGAACACCAAATCCTCTTTTATTTCTCGTCCTACTGCTCCTCCCGTGGTGATTGATCTTGAGCAGGTTCCAGCATCCTCTTTAACTGTTGAAGAATCTTCTTCTGATTTATCCACCTCCATTGCTAATTTGATGACGAAGAAGAGAAGAATGCCTGATCTCTTTGCCATGATTGTCCCTGGTGCTAATGGGGCAAAAAAGAGCAAAGAAGATATCCCAACTAAAGGGACTAAGAAAAAGGATATTGCTCCATCTGGGGGAACAATCACAACTGTCAAGGAGGTCATCAAGAAGCCCCCTATTGCTCTAAAATAGGCAGCACCTTTAATTAAAGAGGTTGTTATTGTTTGAAAAGAAGAAGCACCTTTGATTGAAGAAGCTTCACCTTTGAGAAGATTGAGAAGGGGTCTTACTGAGAAGATCGTTAATGTTGCTGCCCAACCTGTTGGGTTTGATATACCTCCTTTGAGAGCTGGTCCTCCATCATCCATTACTCCTGGATTATCCATAAAATTGATCTGATCTGGAACTCTTCCTGATCATAAAGTTGTTGAGACTTCTACTCCTTGGGGGAAAGTCACTGACTTTGTAGCCCAACACCTTGCATTAGTAAATGTCATGATACCTGTTATTTCAGTTCTATTTTTAATTTTCATATTTTAACTTGAGTTTCTCTTCTTCTTGCAATTTTTGGTGAATTTTAATAATATCCTGGAGAAGGATGAAGCTATAAAAGTTGCTTTCTCTTCTAGTGAAGTAGAAGAAGCACTCGTTGGGTTATCAAAATCTTTGGAGGAGTCCTGATAGAAGTATAAGGATGATAAAACTGCTTGGGAAAATAAAATCAAGGCTGCTAAGACAGCTTAATAAAAAGTTGTGGATGCTGCAAAGGAGGCTCATCTAGTTCAACAGAGAGCTGTGGATGTTTCCAGGGAGGCAGAGGAGAAATTAAAGGTTGCCGTTACCAACAACGAAGGAGCTGAGGACAAGCTTGAAGAGGCTGAACGACGTAAGAAAGAGCTTGAACAGAAAATTAAATTTGTTGAAGATCAACTTAGAGATAATGCTTTCGTGGAAAGGATGAAGAGGAGGTCTGCTGTAAATAAGTCCTTTAGCTCTGGCTAGGACAAAGGGTGGAATAAAGTTGTAACTGATGCCTCTGCTCAAATGGAGTATGCAAGTTTGAAATTCTTTAGGAATGGATGGGTTGCAATGTTAAAAGAGTTAAACGTTGATGAGGACTCTGAACTATTTCAGAAACATATCCACGGCCCTCCTCCTACTATTGAAGAAGAAGAAGATGAAGCTGGATCTGATGAATCTTCTTTGATGGTAATAGAATATATATCTGCTGCCGCTATCCCTTAATCCTCTGAGCAAGTCTAGCAGAAAATAACTTCTTCCGAACAATGTCAGCTGCCCTCCGAGCAACCAATCCCTTCTTCAAAATCAACTGAAGATGTTATAGGGAATAAGGAGAAGGTGTAATGTTGTTCGATAATTTTTTGCTTTCCTCTATTTTCCCTTTGTTTTGTACTTTTAGTTGTACCCTCCTCTATTATTATCAATAAAATGGACTTATTGCTTATTCTGAATTTCTCCTTTACTGTTCAATATAGCTGTGCTGTTGTTGATCTTTTTTTACTTTTCCTTGCTAGTTTATTTCCAGGATGGAATTATTATCATCTCATGATACAGAGTTGATGAAGAAATGTACGGATTACTTCAAAGCTAGTCATGTAAATTTCACTGAAGCATAAATATTTGATATTCTTAGATCTGATGCCTCTGAACGAGCAATTGAGGCTTACCAGTATTTAAAATGTCTACTTGATCAGGCACGTAGCTTAATACAAAATGATTGAAGATCTTCAAGGAATGATTAATGAACTTCAACTTCAACACAGGGAATCCTCTTCTCTTCTTCGCGAAGGTTATGAGAAGAAGTACCAACAGTTGAGCGTTGATCGGGGTTATGAAAAATTTATCTCGGCATATAATAAAATAGAGAGTGTGTTAAAACTTAAAATTAAAGAACATAGAAACATTGCTAAGTTGCTGGAGGAAGAAAATATTTCCTTAAGACAAGAAGTGAGATAGCTAAAATCTTCTTCTTCCTCTATAGCTCTGGTCTTAGTTAATGATGAAGGTTTTTCCTTTTCAGAGACTGAGAACTCTTCATTAAGAGAAGAATTGGAAGCTTTGAAAAGAGTCAGACCTACATCCACTTCCCGGGGTAGAACAAGAGTTGGTCGGAGTAGCATTGAAGAGACTAGAACTCAACAAGCTTTAGAAAATCAAGTTGCTTAGCTGAAGGAAAAAAATAACTTTGGCTGAGATGTCTCGAGAAATTCAAACTTTTACCGAGCAACTTTCCAATCAGAGTTCTGCGTTACAGAATAAAGAAAGTTTGGTGAAGAGGCTTTATCAATGTGTTGAACGATTAACTCATCAGTTTCACAAGAATCCCAGAGAGTTCTGGATGGAGGGATACAATGAACCTTTTTATTATCTTGATGCCAGGTTGAAACAATCAACCAGTGAGGGGTATAAATATGGATGGATGAATGCTCTAACCGTGATGAAAGTTGAGCAAGGAACGAAACTGTGGGATTGGTTTGACCCTGAATTACTTGATTTGCCAGTACCTACGTTCAAACTAGATGTTAGCTGGATTCCAGTTAGCTCTATTCCTCAATGTTTGATTTCCAAATACCTTGGTGATTACAATGTTTACGAAGATTTTGTTATATCCCGACCTTCACATTTGCTTGACCGACCAAGTATGAGAAATACCAAAATGGTGCAGGATTTGAACTTTATCAATTTTTATTTTGCTTTAGATGACCCTCCAGCTGGAATGGATCCCAAATCTAAATCTGAAGGAAAGAAACAAGTAGAATAGGGTATTTGTATTTCATTAGTAATTGTTAATAAATAAAAATCATCTCTTTGTAATTTTATTTCCTTAGAGATAAAACAATCACAAGATATTTATTCTATCAATCTTTATTTAACTATAGTAGTGTTGTACTTTACTTTCCAGTCATTAAGTATGCATATATTTGAATTGACAGTTTGTCCTTTGTTGATTTGATTGCCTAGACAATGGAACTTTTACCCCATGTGTTTGCCTAGTTGTAGTGACTTATCACCCATAAGTGCCTAAGCAATGGAATTATTTTTATCCCATGTTCCTGCTTAGTTGTAACAATCATTTAAGTAAATAATTTCCCTCGTGCCTAGGCAGTGGATATTTTACCCATCTTCTTGCCTAGTTTAGATGCCGCTTTGGTCACCCACAGTCAAACAGGCCTTGCCTTGCTTGATTATTTTACCAACGCTGTTGGTATGTAAGTTGATTCTAACCAACTTTTAGTTGGTGGTTGTTTATGCCGACCAACTTTATTGGTGTTTATGCTGATGCCGACCAACTTTATTGGTGATTACTGGTGCCGAATAACTTTTAGTTGATGGAAAAAATTTGTGTGTTACTTCAAATTTAAGTGTAGTGTGTAGCACTAGTACTCCAAAAAAAATGAACGGGGAAATCATCTTTTCATTCATATTGAAATAATTTGTACATGGGTAGTTACATTACTGGTAGTATTTGCATAGGTGCTCTACATTCCAGGCATTTTTGAATTCTTCCCCTTCAAGAGTTTCTATTGTGTAAGTGTCAGGTCGAATAACAGTTATGATACGATAAGGCCCAGCTAATTTGCCTCTAACTTAATGTGCTTTTCAATTACTTTCTTGAGCACGTAATCTCCTTCCTTGAAATCACATTTCTTAAGCCTTTTATTATAGAATATGGCAGTCTGTTGCTGATAAGCTGCATTTCGGATCGCTACATCTTCTCTGACTTCTTCAAGCATTTCCAAGCCCAAGCATCTCATCAAATCACTTATTGGAGAATTTAAGTTAAGCACCCTATGAGTAGGTAATCCGAGTTTGGAAGGTATCACTACTTCACTCCCAAAAGCCAACATGTAAGGAGATTCCCCAGTTGTTGTTCGGGGAGTTTTTCGATAAGCCCATAACACTGAGTGCAACTTGTTGATCCAATTCTTTTTAGCATTATCCAATCTCTTCTTCAACCCATTCAGTAGAGTTTTGTTCGTCACCTCGGTTTTCCCATTACTTTGGGGATGACCTGGAGCAGAATGAATCTTTTAAATATTATATTGTAGATAGTATACTGCGAATTCATCATTATCAAATTGGGTACCGTGATCGGTGATAAAAGTATGGGGCAAACAATATTTGCAAATAATATTCTTCGAGATGAATTGATAGACCCTTTCGTAAGCCATATCGACGAGAGGTTCATCTTCCACCCATTTTATGAAATAATCAACCGCTACCACCAGGTATTTGAATCGTCCTATTATAGTTGGAAGTGGCTAGACTAAATTTATTCCCCATATAGCTAATGGCCAAGGTGAAGTGATTGGTGTTAGCATCACCTGAGGAGTTCTTCGTATAGTAGAAAATTGCTGGCACTTGTCACAATTCTTAGCATAAGTTATACAATCAGCTCGCATTGTTGTCCAGTAGTACCCCTGCATATTTATTCTCTGTAAAATAATTCTACCTGCTACGTGAGCTCCACAAGATCCTTCGTGAATTTATTATATTAGATCTTTAACTTCTCCTGGATGAACACACCTTTGCAGACCAACTATCACGCATCTCCTGTATAGAACTCTGATGTTCAGAACATATCTGGCAGCCTTATACTTCAACCTCTTAGCTGCAAGTAGGTCGGCTGGTAAAGTACTTTCTTTAATATAAGCGCTGATGGTATCCATCCAGGATGGTCCCATATCCAAGGCGATAAAATTCACCATCAAATCTTCATCATTACTTATGCTTGTGAGTACTTCAATGGGGATTATTCTTTGTAGCTCGATACGCGTAGCTGAGGCTAACCGAGCAAGTGCATCTGCCCTTGCATTCTCCAGTCTTGGTATTCTAATCACTTGAATAACTGCCAAATTGGATACAATCTTCTTAGCTTTGGTTAAATACCTTGACGTGAATTCCCCTTTTGATGTGGAAAGACTTAGCATCTGATTTACCACTAGTTGCGAATCACTGAACACCACAACTTGCTCTGCATTCAATGATTTAACTAAATTAAGTCCCACAATCATGGCTTCATACTCATCTTCATTATTGGAAGCCTAGAATTGGAAATGCAGAGCATATTTTATGTCTATTCCATCTGGGCTATTGAGAGTAATTCCAGCTCCGCAATCTGTTGTACACGAAGAACCATCAACATATAAATTCCATATATGGATATTATTATCAAACCCTTGGTATGATAACATCCCTTGATGAAATATCTTGTCCTTTCTTTCTTCATACTTCTCTTTAAACTCTTGCCCCTTACCAGAAGATTATGGTTGATCGGCGGCCATCCCTTTTGGAAATTCTGCTGCTGGGAGTTGATCGGAGATAGTTTCTATTGGTCCTTTTGCATCCTTTAGTTGCGCGACATTAGCCCCTATTGGTCGGAGACATCTGGGTAGGTAAACTCAGTAATGAAATCCGCCACTGCCTGTCCTTTGAGAGAGGATCTCGGATCATAGATAATATCGTACTCCCCTAACTCCACTGCCCAATACATCAATCGTCCAAACTTTTCTGGCTTATGTAAAGCCTGTCTGAGTGGCATGTCAGTATATACCACTATTGTATGGGCTTGAAAATATGGTTTTATTCTCCTGCTCGCTTCAATCAGTGCCAATGCCAACTTCTCCAATTTTGGGTACCTAACTTTAGCTCCCTGAATGCCTTGCTAGTATAATAAACTAGTTTTTGCCCTCTGCCTTCTGTTCTTATCAAGGCCGAACTGACTTCACTTTTTGAAATAACTAAGTACAAGTATAACTTTCCCCCCGCTACGGGCCTGGACAATAAAGGAGGCATCCCCAAGTATCTCTTCAACTCTAAAAATTCCTGCTCACACTCATCGTTCCACTCAAAGGTCTTTTTGAGCACCTTGAAGAATGGAAGACATCTATCAGTTGCTCGGGAGATGAATCTGTTGTGAGCTACAACACGCCTCGTATAGATTTTCACTTCCTTCTTGGTGGTTAGAGATTGTAACTCCAATAAGGCTTTTATCTTGTCAGGATTTGCTTCAATACCTCTTTGATTCACAATGTACCCGAGGAACATGCCTTCTTATACGCTAAAAATGCACTTAGTCGGGCTTATCTTCATCTGGTACTTCTCTAACTGATCAAATATTTAGCTTAAATTAGTTATATGGTCAGTAGCTTTCTTGATTTGGGTCAACATGTCGTTGACGTTCCCTTCATATTTTTTCCAATCTGCTCTGTAAACACCTTGTTCACCAGCCGCTTATAGGTAAAACCTGCATTTTTAAGACCAAAAGGCATAACATTGTAATAATATGTTCCTCGTGGGGTAATAAAAGAGGTAATTTCCCTATCTTCTAGTTTCATTTTAATTTGATTATATCTAGAATAGGCATCCATGAAGCTTAGCAGCTCATGCCCCGAAGTTGCATCTACCAGCTGATCTATCCTGGGTAGAGGGAAATGATCTTTTGGGAAAGCTTTATTCAGGTTTGTGAAGTCCACACATATTCTCCACTTATTCTTATTCTTCTTAACCATCACAACATTAGCCAGCCAATCAGGATATTTCACGTCTTCTATGAATGAAGCTTTTTATAGCTTTTTCACTTCTTCTTGAATATCCTGGTTCTTCTTCGGACTAAAGACTCTTCCTCTTTGCTTCACTCGTTTGATATCCTTATTGACATTGAGCTCGTGACATAAGAAGTCTGGGTCTATCCCTAGCGTATCTTCACGACTCCACGCAAATACCCATTTTATATGCTTCAAAAATGCCACCAGCTCTTGCTTCAATACTAGATCAAGTGAAGCATCAATCTGAGTTTTTCTTTCTGGTTGCTTGTCATCTAGAATAATACTTTCTTTTGCTTCCATAACTTGGCCTTTAACGAGTTTCGTTTTATCTCTTGGTTCTAAGGTTTCAATCTCAGACTTATCAAATTCATCCACTTGATAAGTGGTTGTTTTCTTCCTAGCATTATCCAATTCTTCTTGCTTGGCAGATGAGTAATATCATTACCGAGCTACTTTTTTATCGCCCTTCATAATTCTAACCCCAAAGTTAGTCAGGAACTTTTAACACTGATGTACACTGGATCTAACTGCTTCAAACTTTTTCAAGCCTACTCTCCCTATGATTATATTGTAGGCTGACTGTACATTTTTATCCATCATGAAGAAACGCACCCTCTCTAATCTGTAAGTTGTCCAAGTACCAATCAACATGTCTAACTTAATCGTTCTAAGTGGAGAAACTTTTTCTCCTGAAAATCCAATGAGGGGCCTATGATACGGCTCCAACTGACCAAGTTTTAAGTTCAAATTATCAAAGCAAGGGTAAAACATGATGTCTACCGAGCTACCATTATCCACCAGTAGTCTTGAAATGATTATATCCTTCATTCTCATTTTGATCACCAGAGGATCATCATGAGGATAAAAAATTCCTTCCAGGTCATTTTTAAAAAACCAATGACCATCTTATCTTTGTTAACCTTCCTCGGGCGAGATTCTTCTGCCAAATTTATTCTATGTATGTAGGAACAAGCTTGAGCCTCATTAAGGTAAGCTTTCCTTTCGACGGTATGATCACCCCCTCCTGCGTCTCCACCTGTAATCATGTTATAATCGAATGAACCAAAATGAATTGAAAATACCTCACACTCAGGCTGTCTTGGCCTTTTTGGGAGATCAGGTTTATCTTCACGGTTCCTTTTCTTATCATCTTTTGGTAGGCAATGAGATTTGGACCTTTCCCGAGCTCTATTATTGGTCTTCCCACCATTCTGACAATCAAAGTACCTATTCAACTTTCCACATCGAATGAGTGCCTCTATCTCATTTTGGAAAGCTACACACTGCTTGGTCATATGACCATGATCTTTATGGAACTCATAATACTTGGATTTATCCCTTCTTTCGGGAGCTATTCTTGATTTCCTGCAGAACGTGGTTTATATCCACCTTTAAGGGAGTATAATTTGTATACTTACTCAAGTGATCCAATATTTCTTTAACTTTTGACTGCTTGCTCTCACCGTTATGCTTGTGATCTTTCCTCTCCGACTTGCCTTTAGTTTTAACTTCCACCTTGGCTCAGTATTCTTCTTTGCAGCCATAGCTTCTTTGGCGTTCATAATTTTGGCTGCTTTAGCCATCAATTCAGCCATGGATTTGAGGGATCCTTGGCCAAGATGTAGTACAGCTTGTCTGGTAAAAGACCACTCATTAGAACCGTAATGGTTGTCTTCTCCTCACAGTCTATAACCTCCAGTTTCTCATTATTAAAATGAGTGATATAGTCCTTGGTACTTTCTCCTGCTTTTTGCCTAATACTTAACAGTTGTGCCCTTTTAACTGACTTTGAACCAAAATAGAAATTTCCTATAAAGAGCTCCGCCAGTTGATGGAAGGTTGAAATCTGCCCCCGAGGAAGGCTATTGTACCATATCTGAGTAGATCAAGTAATGGTTCCTGAGAATGCCCTGCACCTCATTACATCTGGGACTGCATAAATATCTCCTGCAACTTGGTACTGCTCTATGTGGAGAACATGATCAGTTTTTCCATCATACTTTGATGTGACCACAGGAGCTTTAACTTTGATAAAGGTTCTTTGGAGAGGGTTTTTGTCCTTATCCATCTCCCCTAACCTATTTTCCAATCTCTGAACAGATCATTTCCATGCGTCATTCCCAACCCCTGATCTATTTATATTTACTTGAGCAACAGATCGCGCAGAGTTCTCCTCTTGGGATCTTTCTTTATAAACTACAGGTCTAGGGTTTGGATGTGATTGGGCTGAGCCTTCCCTTAAATCATTTGGTCATTGAAAATTTCTCGACGCAATTTGAGGAGGATTTTTGTTCCTCCTAGGTCCTAAATGCAATGTGGTCATCATACTAGGAAAATTTCTCGATGTGACATTTTCTTGAGTTAGAGTGACATTTTCTTGAGAATCCAAAACTCTTATAGGAGAAGTCAAACTAGGGTGAAAGGATGGATCACTTTAAATCCTAGTATGATGGAATTCAGTACGTCTAGATCTTGAAGATGGTGGATGCATGCTTCTATGAATGCTTTATTGGACTAACTGAGCACACGCTCCATTCTGAACAGTCTGAATGAACTGTCGTATAGTTTCCTGTATAGACATTTCTACCCTGGCTAAGCTTGCCAAGATTCCTGTGATATCATTTTCATTTGGGGGGATATAAGGGTTAGGAGGATTCCCTTCATTATTCCTATTTCTATATTCTGAGATATCAGCCATTTATAATTAGTTTTTTGGTGAAAAATGCTATGTATAGTCATTCCCACATACGGCACCAATCTGTTGATGTAAAAAACTATATTTGATCTAATTAATTAGTCACAGATAGATATGAGTAAATAAATAAGACAAGATATTTTTAAAGTGGTTCAGCCTTAATGAAATGGCCTACATCCACTGTCTTGTATTACTGGGTGTCTTGCCTTAATCTTGATTATGTTTGCTTATAATATATTACCCTTCCATGATGGTATTACAATGTAATTACAGCCCTTGGGTTGTCAATGTGAATAGATAATAGGCCTTTATTGAATAGTCATATACATCCGTACATAGTAAGAAATGATTGAAACACAATAAACATTGAATCTGTCTTGGTCGTTTGGTCTTCCTAACAAGTTGCTCGGTTGCTAAGTAGCTCGGTATGTTAAGTAGCTCGGTACACTAAACTTATGCCATGTTGGATGACACATGTCTTCATATAATTGGTCCACATCGGCTGACTAATTTTTATATCAACACTAACCATGATCACTCATGCTCAGCTTCATTTCTTTTGGAGTACACAAACACAACTGTTAACTTCACTACTCGTTCAGTAGACGATATACCAAACTTTTCCCTTACAGACGAGTATACTTCCATCTCCACCTCTGAATCACTTGACATCAATTTAAATTATGATAACGAGGAAGATTCAATGTCACACCGAAAGAGAGTGTTGTTGATTGAAGATGATGATGTGGAAGACGTCCCCTTCTCTCTTAAGGCAAAGTCCCAGAAGAGGATAGAGATTGAAGGCCCCACGTCCAATGATCAAGTTTTGGTCATTTAGGAGAACAGGAAGGACAAAGTTCCTATGGGCCCTCAACCTTCCAAAAGGGGTAATGTACTTCCTCCCCCTGCTAAGTCCTCGCAGACCATATATGTGTCTAAAGAACCCTCCTCGGTCCATGGCCTATTGAGGAGAGACATACTAATGGATGATCATGAGCAACTCAAATTGCTTTCCCCTAATCAACTTTTAATTCGTGTTTCCCAAACTCTGTCAATGGTGAGAAACTTATTCTTTTCCTTCTTACTCTTTTTGTTGCCATCTTGAGATAAGCTTATCTATCAATTACCTTGTGTTTCTATTTGTTGTTTGTGGTAGAGTTTGTATAAGTATTGGATGGTCTCTAAGAATAGTCCAAGATTAATGATGAGCTTAGTGAAGCTCTAAGAAAATCATAGGAGGCCTTGGTCAGTGCCAACAAGTCCTATGATAACGATAGGAAGTCCACCAGCAATGCTATAATCGAGATGATCGATAATGAAAAGCTCAAGATTGAGAACTCTCAATTGAAGGCCGAGAAAGATCGGTTGGCCAAGAAAGCGATCGAGTTCCCTGTGGCCAAGGAGGCCAATTTTGAGAAGGGCTTTATAGAAGCCTATGAGGATGCCAAGCTCTCATTAGTGTACATCCAAAAATCATGTTTTAAAAATGATTGGTACACAGCCCTAGTGAAGACCAATGTCCCGCTAACTCTACCCTCTTCAGTGAGCATCATCCTGGTCCTCCCCCAATGGCTGAGGAGGTGGCTACCACCAGAATCCTAATCGGTCAGAGTGGAGATGTGGCAACCCAAGGCAAGGCTGCTGAGACCAAAGAGCAGGTGAAGAAATAAGGCCCTTTATATTAGGTTTTATGGCTCCTTGTACTTTTCCCTTTTGGTTAAGGGCTCAGCCCATTTAACTATATATCAATGAAAGAGCATTTCTTTAACTATGGTGATATTTGAATGCCTTTGCTGAATTTTTTGCTTTGTCCTTGTTCATTTTTATAGCCTATTACTGAGGAGATTCCCTTCTTCATTGGAAACCTTGATAATTTGCTTGGTCAGAATGTAAGTGCTCGAGCTCGTCGAGCATTTTTATCTGTATACGGGGCCTTGAAAAAGATGACCAAAGCCTATAAGGATTAATCATCCTTGGTACCAAGTTGAAGGATGACTTAAAAGACTTGGAAGATGAAGTCTCTTTAATGCAATATGAAATAAATGGTTTAAAGTCCTAACTTATTATGGCAAAGGATGTAGGGGAGTCGACATCTTAATCTAGTTCGAGAATGATAATCTTAAGAAGAAGCTCATTGATTTTGAGGAAATTTTATGAAGATCTAATGTCATGGTGATGGGACTCAATCGTGGCATGAAGAAGCTTCACTATTTATTTAGAATGGGCCCCTAAATATCCTAGTCGACTTGCTATGATAAGGGTTGGAAGGATGCCTCAATAAGGTTGAAGGATGCTCGGGACGTGGGCTATAAGCATGACTGGTTGAATCCCCTGAAGGTAGTAAATGAGACCAAAGAATCTTAACTTTGGTATATTTACCATGTGGATTGTCTGGCATATTAGTGATCTCTCTTTGGACGTGATGAGAAATGGGTCCCTTTGGATGCCATACATATTCATCTTATTGAGAAGTATATGGAAGGTCAAGACAGTGATGATGAGTTCCAGCCAGAACCCAACGATAGTCGAAGGAGGCTAATTACAGAATTTTTGGTTAGCCAACCATAAACAATTTGTAGTGATTTTTTTAATTAGTATTCTTTTTTAACTTGTAATTGGTCATTACAGTATAGTGAAATTAATACCAATTTTGCACATTTTTCATTATTTTATGCCAATCATGTGCTATATTTGTCTCATCTTACCTTTTAGGTCATGTCATCATACTACCTTAGGCCTAGAACAAACAATGGCAAAAATGCACCTCGTGTAAGTGCAGTCCACCCGTTCAAAATTTTATTCGACCAAGATGAGTTGGTTTTCTGCCTACGATCCCCTGTAGGGATTTTTCTTTCCTGGGCAATTCATAAGGTCATTTTTATTGGTGGTAACAAATACCTGAAGACTTTAAATTTAATTTTAATAAGAAAGGTTGTCGTTGTAATTAAGTTCAAGCTCGATTTGCGCTCAAAAGATTAATGCCAATTTTGAGCCTATTACTTGTGAACAATGTAAAATACTTGAATAGCTAAGAAATTGAACGAATAATCAAGGCCTTTATTCATAACTTTAATAATAAACTGCGAGCAACATGAGTTTTGAAATGAAAATTTATAAAAACGAAGATGAAAATAAAACTAAAAGTAGAACTTCTTGAGGTTGGCCGCATTCCATGCTCGGGGTATCTCTCTACCCTCTATTATTTCTAGGTGACAGGCGCCTTATAAATTATCCCTTATTATTTTGAAAGGACCTTCCCAGTTGGCTCCTAACTTGCTGTTTGACGGCCTTTTGACGCTGTCGAGGACCTTCATGAGGACATAATTCCTAACCTAAAATTTCCTCAAATTGACCCTTATGTTGTACTGTTTTACCAATTATTAGTGGTAGGAGGCCATCTTGATCATATCTTGTTCTCTCCATTCATCCTCTAGGTCAAGTTTAACGTGAAGGGATTCGTCTTTGAATCCTTTCTTGACAACGTTTGTCCTCATGGTAGGAAGGCCAACTTCGAGTGGAATTATGATTTCCATTCCATATATGAGGGCGAAGGGTGTTTACTCGATAGGCCTTCTCAGTGTGATGTGATATACCTAGGTGACATGAGGGAGCTCCTCCACCCAAGCGCCCTTTACTTTTTCCAGCCTTTTCTTTAAGACATCGAGCATTATCTTATTGGAGGCCTCTACCTGGCCATTACTTTGGGGCTATACCACAGAACTGAAGTGGTGTTTGACTCTGTACTCGTCGCAAAAGCCTTAAAAGGGTCCACTTTCAAATTGTGTACCAATATCTATTATGATGGTCATGGGTATTCGAAAGAGAGTTACAATGTTCCTCCAGATGAACTAGGTCATTTCGACATCTCTAGTGTTCGTCAATGGTACCACATCAATACACTTAGTGAAATAATCTGTGCTGACCAGCAAATATTTATGATTTCCCAGCACAGTAGATAGTGGCCTTATAATATCCAACTCCTTATTATGGAAATGGCCAAAGATTGGTCAATGGCCTCAGGTCGTTGGCTGATTGATGGAGCATGGGGAAGATTTTTTTGCACTTCTCACACTTTTGAGCATAAATACTCGCGTCTTTTTGCATATATGGCCACCAATAGCCTTATTTGATTTCTCGTAATGCCAGAGACCATCCTCCTTCCACAAATACCATTGCAAAGTTCGTAGAGAACTTGGTCGACGCCTTTTGGGTGTACGCATTGGAGGTAGGGGCCTGTGAAAGATCTTTTATAAATCTTTCCCCCAGGGCCTAAGTAGAAGCGGGAATATTTCACCTTGACTTTATGATCCTGCTTCTTGTCAATTGGTAATGCATTATTCTGTAAGTATGTGATGATTGGATCCATCCAGCTTGGACCCCTTTCAATGGAAAGAATGTGCTGGGAGGCCATTATTTTGTCAATGCTAGGCTTAGCGATGAATTCCACATGGATTGTTGTCTTGAGATTGGAGTCTATTACTAAGCTTTGGTCAACTAAAGCATCTGCATAACCGTTGTTCCCCCAGGGGAATTATTGAATGTGGACTTCCTCAAATTTTGATATTATCTCGTGCACCACTGCGAGGTTGGCAACCATTCTCTCATCCTTGGTATTGAAGTCCCCACTGACTTGGTTGGACACCAATTTTGAGTCACAATATACTTCAAGTTGATTTACCCCCAGTAAGTAAGCCTTATGCAATCAGGCAACAAGTGCTTCGTACTCGGCTTCATTGTTAGAGGCTTCAAAGCCTAATCTGATCCCTTGCTCGATCATTGCACCATCTACTATTATGAGGACAATTTCCACTCCTACCCCTTATAATTAAAAGTTCCATCCATATACAACATTCAGTTCTCGAATTGGACCTACTTGCAACCTTTTGACTGCTCGGACACAGCCCCTTGACTGTTATCCTTGGTTGAAAGTGAATGTCAAATATCCCAAACTCTATTAACCATTTTGACATGCGTCCAGAAAGGTCGGCTTTGCGAAGAATAACTTTAAGGGGGAAAGAAGTGATGATGGTGATGGAGTGGGCCTCAAAGTAGTGTTTAAGATTTCGGGAAGCTATCACCAGAGTGTAAGATAATTTTTCCAATGGTAAGTAACACTACTCGGAATCTAGGAGCATTTTGCTGGCATAGTATTAGGGAACTATTCTGCCTCTTTCTTATAGACTAAGGCTGAGCTAACCGTGTGGATTGAAACTGTAAGGTAGAGTTAAAGAGGGTCCCACTTATCGGGAATCGCCAACAATGGAGGTTTGCTCAGGTAGGATTTTATTTCCTTGAGATCTCTTGAGCTTTCTTCATTCTAGGTGAGGATATTTTCCTTCTTGAGCAGTTGGAAGAATGGTCGGTAATGCTCCGAATACTTTAAAATGAAGTGGTTAAATTCCATGAGCATCTCGGTGAGCTTATGGATCTCGCGCAATATCCTTAGCGATTGGACATTATTAATAGCCTCTATTTATCAGGATTGGCCTCAATTCCCCCTTTATTGACCAGATAACCTAGGAACTTCCCTGACTCGACCTTGAATGATCTTTTGCTCAATTAAGCTTCATTTGGTAGCGCTTGAGGATTTCAAAGTGTTGACTAGGTCTTTGAGATGGTCGCCCTTAATCTTACTTTTGACGAGCATATCATCAATGTACACTTCTATTGTTTCCCCCATTTTCTTCTTAAACATCTTCGTGACTAGTCTCTGGTACATGGCTCCAGAGTTCTTAAGGTCGAAAGGCATGAACTTGTAATAGTATAAACCCAATGCTGTTATGAATGAAGTCTTGTCTTGATTGGGGCCGAACAGAGGAATCTGGTGATACCCTAAGTAAGCATCTAGAAAAGTCATTCGCTCTTAGGCTGTAGTGGCATCGACTAGTTGATCAATATCTATTAGGGAAAATTTTACTTATGGTAAGCTTTGTTGAGGAAGATAAAATCTATACATACTCTCAAACTACCATTATTTTTATGAACTACGACTAGATTCGAGAGCCACTTCGGGAATTGAACTTCTCTAGTGGACCTTGCCTCCAGAAGTTTTCCTACCTCCTTTTCTTTCGTTTTTGCCTTCTCTGGGGCTATTCGATGAGATTTTTTCAAGATAGGAGTGAATGTCAAATCTGTGTGGAGACGGTGATAGGAAATTGTGCGATCAATCCCCAAAATATTATATGGCTCCCATGCAAATACATCTAGATTGTGCTTCAAAAAGGTGACCAACTCCATTCTTTTATGGTCGATTAACGTTGTATCGATCATAAACTTCCTCTCTGGTCAGCCTTCATAAAAATAATCTCTTCCAATTTTTCTACGACCCTGTCAGAGGTGTGGATCTTTGTCTCCTCTACCCCTGTCGATTATGTTTTAGTTGCTATTTCGAAGGAGTAGCCCATCCGGGGACATCTTTGAAAGAACCTCTTTGTATTTCTTTTTCTCCTGCTTGGGTCTAATGGAACTGATGCAGCATTTTCTGAGCATTGGCTTGGTTGCTTTTTATCTCCATTATGACCCGATCTGTGATGCACTTGAGTTTTTGATGGTAAGTTAAAGCGAAAGCTCTCATGGCATGAATCCACCTGTAATAATCGAACTTTCGAATAGAGTCTACCAACCGACCACATATATTCATTGTTTCAACCCTCATAAAATATTCAAATATAAAAGTCTTCTAAAAAGGAATGAAACTATCCTTGATGCCCTATAACTTTGCTAAATTAAGCTAGACACCCTGAAGTTTTAATAATTACAAACTAACCCTAAATATTTCAAACAAACATAACTTGACTTATACTTATTAACCCCTAAGCCTCAACTTTATATCAAATTAAACCTATAGACTTCAACTAATATAAAATTCTAATTTAAGCCCTTAAAACTTTCTAAAATTACAAAAATACCCTTAAACTTTCTTTAAACCTAGACTCTTAAGGCTATATACCTTAATATTTTACCAAACAAGGACCAAATGCCAAGGTTTGAATAATTTCACATTACCTCTGTCCAAATAAGACTACGCATCAACATTAAAAGATAAAAATCACATGTGTACACCATGCACACGTGTGAGGTACACAAACCAAGTTAAAAGACTTCCTATATTCAGTTCAAATCCACCACACCTCTTAACCAATGAGCTCTCCTGATCAAACACTATAAATACCCTACGATTTCATCAGTTCAAATTCACTCCAAACAGGTACGCTGTGATTTTATGTATTATATTTAGTTCTTTTAGTTTAAATCGATTTATGTGTTGTGATAATGCTAGAATACATCAAAAAAGTATAAATCTTACGTGGAAAACAGGCTTTTGGTGTAAAATATAAAAATTTCACCATTAAAGCTTGAGATCTAATGGTGAACTTTGACATAATGTTCAAAACATAGGTTTAAAGCTTTTAATATCTTTGCTATAACCTTAGGAACTCGAGCGTAATGATCAAATCCCATGAATGCGAATAATAACCTCTAATAAATTAAAAGTGTATTTTGAACCAGAAAACTGAAAATCTTAAATTCTCCTTGTATAATCCATCTCAAACCTTGAAATCAAAACCAAACTACTCCTACACATAGCAGAAACCAAACTATGTTCATAATAATCCCTACCATATCCTTGAAAGCCATGAATGTTAGGTCAAAATTTCGGTAAAACACACAGTTATGGAACTCAAGATATAAGGCATCTCAATCCACAAAACCTATATATTTGGATTCCTTATGAAATTTTATTTTAAGTTTGTTAAGAAATCATCTCAAATGGTGTAGAAATGAAGGAGATATTTAAGGTAAAAAATCAGAAACCTTAAAGTCAACTATCGAGGGGAAGAAGATGAAGTTTTTGGTCAGAAACTTTGACCACGCGCGTGAGGGTGCGTAGCCAATAAAAAATTTCTGAATTTTTTTCTAATATTCATATTTTATTTTCTGATCAAAATGTTATAAGGTAAGGCCATGTTTGGTTAAGTCTATCCTAAGTTATGGAAAAATGATATTTTTACTTTGAAATATTTTTCTTAAATTATAACTTGACCCCTCCTGACTTTTTCAATTTAAGAATTTTAACCTTAATCTTTGTATATAAATACTTCAAAATATTTTAAGACAAAAAGTTTCCTACACCAAAGTTCTAATATTACCTTAAGTCCAAGATTTTAAAGTCCCAAATTATGTACAATTAAACTCCTAGAACTTTAAAAGATATAGCTTTTCGTATAAACTAACCAAGTGATAATATGCAAATATTGCTTATTTCATCCCTCGAACCTACGCATTTTAGCCCCCTCAGGTATTTTATTCCCTATATTTATGGTCGTTAACCAGACAACCTCGGATTTCTATGTTAACATGCTTTGCAGGGGTTAATTAAGCTTTTATAGGTATTTGGATGCTAAGTGTGAAGTTTGGATGCATTCCGGCTAATTTGCATATGTAATCGCATGTTCAAGGGAATTTTGGTCATTTCATAGCTTGGGAACCTAGCCCAACATATCACGAAAGATGTATCCCTCCTCGTAAGCTTCGTGTGGCCGTGAACGGTGCGCTAATCTAATCCCGAACGAAGAAGTTACGATAATTTTAGCACAAGAGAATTATAAATTAACCAAAACAGGGGGAGAAAGCTGAGACCTGCTTGATCGATCGATTGACCAAAAGGGTTGATCGATCGACCCTTCAGATATCTGACTTCGAGCTTAGACAGTGGGCTAAAACCTGATCGGTCGATCGATCGACCAAAGGGGTCGATCGATCGATCCCCTATTTTTCTCAGCCTTTCTATTTACAAGTTTGACATTTTGGGGGTTTTGTATAAATACTCATTTCTCTCATTTGAGAGAAATATCTTCATTTACATTAGTTTAGGGCTTTTATGGATCTTTGCCCTACTTCACCACTTTGGGTGTTTTTCCCACTTTGATATATGTAAGTTTATTAATTTAGTTGTCTTCCTTTCTTTACTCGTTTTGTAGTTAATTTACATGCTTTCATAATTAGGTTTACTTGCTTTCTTGCGGTGCTTTTTAGTGTAGTTTTATTGCGTATATTTACCTCTTTCATTTACCGCATTTTTACCATGCTTTCTAGCTAAATTAGTCTAGGATGTGTCGGATTGAACTCACTTTGGGTTGACATGTTGCTTTGCTTTGGTGTTGGAGTTTACGGGTCTATTTCGAGTGTGTTCTCCTAGTTATTGCACCTACGAGATTTGACGGGGTATATCATGTATGCTCTGTGCTTACGACCTTGCGTGCGTAATTTCTGGGGTATTTGTTGATGCCAAAATCATATTAGACTTTTATGCGAATTTAGGGGTGTGACAACTCTTGATTTAATTAACTATCGAAACGAGATGCGATCTTAATAACTCATCGACCCATGTAACCATTTTATACTAATTAACTCGGGTGAGGGATATTTGACGCAACCTATAGTTTTTACTTACTTTGTTAATCTAGTTTAAATACACGCCTAGATTAATATTTCCCTTTTTGCATTTCTTCCTTTTTGTTGTAATTATCTTTTACACTTTTATTTAGGAGTATTACACCCGATAAATTCTAGCAACTCATCTCTGTGGATTTTCGATACCCGGACTTGGCCGCTATACTCACCCGCTGAGTGTAGTCATAAGTTTAGGTTTTTGTATAGAGCAGGTGAGCCGAATTCAAAATTATTGGCGCGGAGGTGATGCTCGTGTCGCAGCGAAAACCCTACCTATCACCAACCCAACCCCTAATTCCAATAAATACTTATATACCAAAGATTGTATACAGAGAATCAAGTACCATATCCTATCGATATCCTCTTTTGATCCATAAGAAGTAAGAAATACTGAGCAAGTAGGTGTTTCTACCTTTTCAATAGTAAACTTAGCTTATTTGACATACCACTATTGATATCACTATGTGATAGCTCCTATTTACTCTTAGTATGTGCTTGTTATAATACTGTCATACTACATATTTCATTAACTATCATTGATATTGGAATTTGAATATGGATCAATTTAAATTCTTCTTGTCTAATAACTGGTATCACGAAGAATCTATTTTAATGATTGATTCAGTTCACCCCTTCACCTTTGTTTAAATATTTATATTTTGAGCATCATTATTAACTAGGGAGTAGACTGACGTGTTATCCCATATAACTTTCTACTTGGCCAAATGGTCACAGATGTTTGAGAGACGGAGTTATTGCTACATACGTATAAGTGCACTTTAATTGTTTGCCTAGTCGGTTACTTTTCTACGAAGGTTTTGGATTGATTATTATTTAGTTTTGCTGATGGATTAATTATTTCTATACCCTTTAGTGAACTGGTAAGTGTGGGATTATTAGTTTAAATATCCTTGATTTTCTTTATGTAACCCTTAATAAACTGATAAGTATGGGATTGTCAGCTTTAATTCTTTAGCGTTGATATACAAACACTGAATTCTATACGCAACACAACTCTTTGTAACACCCCGTAATTTTGAGTAAAATATTTTTAGCATTAAAATTGCACGTGTGACGTAATTTAATGAAAATGGGAAAATAATATGAAATTTATAAATAGTAATTATTGAGAACATGATTAATACTTCTGTGTGAATTTACTAGCATGATTAAGTCAATTGTAGTGCGTCATATATGAGTAGACATGGCAAGAATTGACGATATCGCAACCAAAGAATTTGTGCAGTCTGTCTTTTGAGGTGAAATAGAATATTTATTTTTATTAACTCGAATGGTGATTTCGAGTGAATGATTGATCCAGAATAGGTCGAAATAGTCTGAATTATATACCCGGGGATAATAATTGGGTTCCGGGGGCTTTTTAGAATATACGGGGCTCACGTGGGGATATTTGGGTCATTTTAATGAAGGCTAATAACCTAATTTCGGAATTAGAGGGTTAAAACATAAGAGTTTGTAATGGAAGACATACATTTCATAATTCCTAAACTCTAAGAGAGAAATAAGAGAAATTAAAGGAGAAATTTAAAGGAGGCTTGATTCAAGAAGGATTTGTGAAATTCTAGCATCGATTCATCATACACAAGAGGGAGATTAGACCCTATGAATAATCAAGGCAAGTAATTAACTTGCTTTAAATTAAATTGAGGTGTATTCATATTCATATCTTGGTAGGTGTAGAACAAAAGAAAATTTGGGAAGGGTTCTCACATGTAAATGGAGTTTTTTAAGTAAATCAATATCATGTGTAGTTTAGATGAACAATTGATGAAGTAAAACCATTTATGATTGCTAGAATTAGATTTTATTTTTAAATCTTAGTTTTAAGACACATAAATATGGAATCCTGCAGGGTTCTTGGTTGAAGAACATGAATCTTGAATAACTTAGGGGTTTATTCATGAAAATAAGATGACAATCTGCTAGAATTTTTTACCTTACTTTAAACTTATGCAATTTTAATTATACCTAGAATTAGATTGTGTTACATAGATGCATGGAAATTTCTAGTTCTTAGATTTCCAATAAACTTTGAATGAGGTCATTTGGAGTTCTGTAGAGGGAGAAATTGTAGTTTTACTATAGGATGCTTAATCTGTCATTATATCAATCTGCCATAATTTTTTACGTTACTTTAAACATATGTCATTTTAATTGTACTTAGAATTAGATTGAGTTCCATTGATGTATGGAAAGGTCTAGGTCTTAGATTTCCAATAAGCTTTAAATGAGGTCATTTGGATTTTTGTAGAGGGAATTTTACTACAAGGTGTTTAATCTTCTCGAAAATTTACGACTCAGTTTGGTTGCTTAGAAAATGAAAAATTTGTTAGTTTAGGTGTAAAACTTGAAATAAATTATTGGAACCATATCTTGAGTAGTTTGGGATTATTGATCGATCAATCGATGAAATATAAGTTTTGGATAATTTTGGAGTTTTGTTATTGGTTAAATTCCGGGGAGTTCAAGATGAAATATATAAGCCCTAAATGGTAAGAGAGAGTTTAGTGGAGTGATTTAAAGAGATTTTATTGCCTAGGAGTGTGTGGGTAATTAAATTCGAACTAGAAATCGTGAGAAAGATAATTGACAATAAAGTTGAAATGTCAAATCGATGAGTTAAATTCCGGAATAAATAAACTATCTGGTTGGGTTATGTCCGGGTGTTTTATCGGAGTGATGTTACTTGATAAACTTGAATGATTATATGACGGTCCAGTTGGGTAAGTCCAGGCATTTTAGTCGGGTAACGCTATTGTATTTTAATTAAAAGGATGGGAATTTAATTAAGTAAGAGTCGTGAGATAGACTCAAGATTTGAGGGCTAGTGTCATGTGATAGGCACGGGTTAGTAGGGTTTTGTGAATATATATATATACATACGAGTATAGAGACATTATATATATACAAATGGAAATAGTATATGTGTGCATGATACTTATGTGGGAGCATACCTACGCTGCGTGCTATCACGTGAGGCCACGTGCAGTGAGCGATCCCACCTTGGCTATTCCAGCGAGGTTTAGATGTGTGACCCAAAATATGGAACTTCAAGACGATCATTATTAGAGTGTATGATAGTATTGCCGGTCATTTGGGTGCGTTAGGTATGAACGTGGACCAAGGTCTTATAACGACGCTCACCTTTATTGTGTGTTTATTTGATTTATGGTTCGAGGGTGATTCCGAACCGGTAGTTCGGCATTTGGTACGTGAGGTACATGGACTCTATAGTAATATATGCATGCATCGTGATTTAGTGGATACGGTCACATATATATATATATATATATATATATATATATGTGTGTGTGTGTGTGTGTGTGTGTGTGTGTGTGTGTGTGTGACATTTCAAATAAACCTATATGATAGTGTAATAAATTTATACGGGCTTAATACATTAATGATGAACTTTGATATATAACTTGATTAAAGTTATAAATTTAACAATGATTTATTAAGCTAATGAGAGACAAAACTAACTAAGAAATGAAAGTTTGATAATGCTCGAGTCAGGGTAGAGTGCTAAGGGGATTTTACAATGAGTCTAGTTAGATAGAGCAGTGTAACTAGGTGGGTTAAGATGTATGCGCTAGGTGTGCACAATAGTTAAAAGGTGAGGGGTAATCTCAAGAGAGTGCGACCCAGGACTAAATATGGAAAGTTTAACTGCATCTTAATTACTTGCTAAATATTTTTAAAAGGTTTTGGAATTTGTCCCGTATCAAAATTATTTTTAAAACAGTGTAATATCCCGTATTTTTGTGATATTTATTTATGGGATTAATTGAATTAAAATGTGTATTAATTGGGAATTAATCCGGATAAAAATACTAGAGAGATGCGAGTTGGTATTTAATTTTAATGAGTATATATGGCTATATATGAATGTTGAATTATTAAATTTGTCGTGTGATTGATATACGACAATTTGGAAAATTTTGTTGAGACGCGTGTGACAGTCGCGTCAGGAATATTATTATTTTAATTAAAAAGTGATTTTTATTTCTATTAATCGTATAGTTGTTTTGAGTGCGGCAACGCGTCCGGAAGGGTCGAAATAGTCAGAAAACACTAGCTGGGGGTTTAGTTTGGATCCCGGGGCATTTTTAGGCCATGCCGGCAACGTATAAGGGTAGTTTGGTAATTTTGGATTTTTGGGAATTAAAACCCACGAAAATTAGGAATTTAAAATCTGGCTTGGTAATTACCCACTAAACCCACTACTTACATCTTATGACCTTATGGGCTACGGGGGTTATTAGAATTAGTTCCAAAAGTCCTAAGGCAAACCCTAGCCACCATTGTAACCTTGGAGAAGAAGAGCTTGTAGAGGAAAATTCTGCAGAGAGAGAGAGATAGAAACTCATCAATTCGTCATCAAATTCAGAGATACACATAAGGCAAGTGGTTTAATTTCGTTTATTACAAAGAATGTTTCTTCCATGCGTAGGAAATTGACAAAATTTGTATTGTTCTTGGGAGTTTGATAAAACCCATTAATTGGAATTAGAACTTTATATTTTGTTGAAAGGATTGCATGTAGAATTGTGATAGGAGGATTATTCTAATGGAAATACACCTTGTTCATAACAAAAACGGATTTAATTATGCCCATTGGTGACTTTAAAATTTTAGGGTTCATGTTCATAGGATTTGAGGATAAATGAAGGGATTTGATGATTCAATGATGTTTAGGAAGAATTGGCCCTATATAATTGTTTAATTATGACCTAGGATTGTTTGGTATGGATTAGAAACCTTAAAATAATGTTGGGACGAATTGTATATGAGATTAGAGATGTAGAAAGTTGGAAAAACGAGAAAAGGAAATTCTGGGCTCGAAACTGGCCTCTCGTTAGAAGACCTACCCAGGTCGTTCGAACGTGCTCGTTCGAACGAGCTTCTAACGAGTTGACAGTTTTCCTTCTAACGAGAGGGATGTTCATTCGATGCCTTTCGTTCGAACGAGATCTCGTTAGATACCCAGTTCGTTCGAATGAACTCTCGTTCGAACAGCCTCGTTCGAACGAGACTTCTAATGAGCTGACAGTTTAGGCTTTTTGGCCTGTTTTGACTTCGCGTGTCCCGTAACCTTGTTTAATCATAGAGATATCATTCCCTCGGTGATAGATTGATATAGTTGGGACATTTGGGTTATGTAGAGGAGTAAAACCTATAGGTGTGATTTGAACCAAATGGAAATTATGGATTAAGACGTGAGTGTCTATTATGACGTGAGAACAATTGACGGCTTAAATACTTATATTAACCGGGAATATGTAATTGTGTAACATTATATGTCGGTACGAGAATGAGAAGTGTACCACAAATAAATTATGGTGATTACTAAGATGTGTGCATACTTAGTATATGTATATGACTTCATGTGTATGACATACCTACCATACTTGCTATCACGGGAGGTTTACGTTCGCTTAGGGCCCTCTAATCCTTGTGTTGCTCAGATTTAGATTGGTACCTCGAGGACATAGGTCAGAGAAGGACTTATTCGGATGTTAATAAGTCTGCTGATCGTGGGAGCGTAGGTATGTGCGTGACCCACGTGATGTGACTGTGTTCGCCTCCATTGTTTGTGATTTGCTATTATCTGAGAACGATTCCTGAGAGATTCGGAATGCGTAATCCTTATGTACGTGATTTACCGGGATGGATAGCAGAGTATGTGTGCACCACAGCTTAGTCTCGGGTGCTTGTATTGTATATTTATGACGTGAATAATATACACTTAAATAATGGGAACTTTCATGTTGGTATTGTGAATATAATTATGGTAATGTTCTGAGAAAACATAACGGGTTAACCGATAGTGAATTGGATTGCTAATAATTGAGAACCTGTGTTAAGTATAGCTCGCTATTATATTGATAACACTAGAATGTGTAATGGGAATTGAGTAGTAAGGGGTAGAACTTATTACGGTTTGGATAGTTATGTATGTCACTTTGATGGGTACGGTACGTTAGGGGTGCACAATTAGTCGAGAGGTGAGTACTTCATGTGAGTGCACGTCCTAACATGTATTTTGCATTCATTGTTTTAATGTTGTTAAAACACTTGCTGTTTTTAAAATGATTTCCACTTTCGGGCTCTCACCCATTTGCTTTCAAATCTATTTTTGTAAAAACCATTTTAGGTGCCCAGCCACAAGGACACCATGCATAGGATTTTCATTCAGGTGACGAGTTGTAGCTGTTTGTGGAAGTTACAGGACCTTGCTAGTAGACGCTTCTTTCATCTTGACTCCATATTCAGGATTCATCAGTTGTAGGGCATGTTGCCCATTTCCATTAGAGACATTTCATTTATTTCAGTTATTCAGACTTCTGGCATGTAATTAATTCAGGATACCTTGTTTTATTTAGTTCAGTTGTGGGATTGTTATGAGGAGTTTTTCCTCCGAACTTATTATTATGTTGTTGATTATTATATTGTTTAGTTATGGTGAATGTTGTTATTTTATCATTATTCCTTTCATTGCATGTTAATCAGAGTCAACTTAAAATTTGGCAACTCACTTTTTAAATACTAGGTGGTTAGTAATCATTAAAATGTTTTCGACAGTGATGCTATTAACTGGACCAACTTGGCATTTTGTATTAATTTAATAAAGGAGTAGCTACCCGGTATTTAATTAGTCGGGGTGTCATAGGTGGTATCAGAGCATCAGGTTCTAGTGTCCTTTAGGATCTGTACGGCTTATTATGTTTCCGCTGAGCTTTCTTTGATGTAGAGCCATATATTTTAGGACTGTTGTATTCTTTTGTGTATGCTACATTCTTCAGCTATTTCAAGTTTATAACTGCGAACTTATAAACTTTATTCTTATTTCAGATGCCTCCACGACGTGCACAACGGGTTCCCAGGGATGCTACGCCAGAACCACAGCCCGCACCAGTTCAGGGCATGATGAATGCCGCTGAGGTTGTAGCCATTGTGGCCCAGGCGATAAATGCCGCACTAGCCGTAGTTCAGCAGGCACCATCTCAAGCGCCAGTAGCCGCGCTAGTTCAGGGACATGCATTCCCGTCTGCTTGGGAATGTGTACGTGATGCTTTTCAAAAAGCACACCCACCGGAGTTCGCAGGTAGCTCCGATGTTGTAGTTTCGAGTCAGTGGAGGAAGGACATTCAGCGGCACCTGAGGATGTATGAGTGCACCGATGTCCAGAAGAAGATACTAGCTACCTTTAAGCTAATGGGGTCTGCCCTGCAGTGGTGGGAGTCTATTACCACCGTGGAGGAGAGAGATACTCTCACTATCCAGGAGTTTTGGGTGCGGTTTGACCGCAAGTACTTTTCGTCAGCCGTTCACACGGAGATGAGAAGGAAGTTGATGAATCTCAGGCAGGAAGGTAAGACTGTGGCCGAGTATGAGGCCGAATTCACAAATCTGTTGAATATTGTTCCGGATGAGATACCGACGGAAGAGAAGAAGATACAGAAATTTACAGACGGGTTGACTTGGAGGATCCGTCAGCATTTGTTGGGTAATCTATCGTTGGCCACTTACTTTGATGTGGTTAACGCTGCACTGTTACACTGCCAGGATCACCGCTTTCACATGGCTGAAGGCAAGAGGTCAGGAGAGTCCAGCCATCAGGGCAGGACTGGGGGAAATGGTGCCAGTGGGGCACATTCTATTCAGGGGCAGAGACAGGGTGACCAGGGTTCCCAGCAGGGGGATCACAAGAGATTCAGATCGGGGAACTTCAGGCACGGACCGGGAGGTTTCTGGCAGGGCCATCAGGGTCCGAACGGCCATCAGAACCAGTAGGGTCAGAATTGTCAACAGCAGTTTTAGTAGGGCCAGGGGAGGAACGGTAACAGCCACCAGGGCCGGGGGCAGCAGGGACAGAGAGGGGGGAACTTCCCAGGGAAGTGTTACGTTTGTGGCAAGACTGGCCATAAACGCCAGGACTGTCCTGATAGGGGCAGGGCCCCGCAGCAGCAGCAGGGTGCTCGACAGGAGCCACAGAGACCCGTGTTTCCCGCCGCCCTCCCGGCGCCACCACAGATGGAAGCAATACAACCCATTCCAGCGGTCCCAGTTCAGCAGGGACAGCTGCAGTATGGGAGAGTATACCAGCTTCAACAGGCAGCAGCTCCACAGGCTCCACCCGCGATTGAGGGTATGTTTCCTATCCATGGCACTATGGGTCGGGTTTTGTTTGATACGGGGGCAACGCACTATTTTATAGCTACACATTTTGCAAAAGCCTTAGGGTTGTTAGCCACAGCAGAGAGCACAGTGACTTGTGTAGACTCACCATTGGGGAGTGGGTCACTTATTTTCTTTATATGCCGGGGAGTGGGGGTAGAGATTGGTAGTTTGGTATTACCTGCAGATATGTTGGTATTACATATGCATGTACACGATGTGATTATCGGTATGGATTGGCTCGCAGATTATAGAGCCATGATTGATTGCTTCGGTGGGAGCATTGTTTTTGCCATTCCGGAGCAAGAGATGTTCGTAGTGGCGATGCCTCGCCCAGAGGGAGGCTCCACCACTCATCTGTATTACATAGAGGAGGATACCTCTAAGGAGGTTGCGATTCCTTTAGATTCGATCTCAGTTGTCAGGGAGTATTTCGATGTGTTTCAGGAGATACCAGGCCTACCCCCCAGTCGAGAGATAGACTTTGTCATAGACTTATTACCAGATACGAGACCTATAACACGTGCACCGTACCGTATGGCTCCAGCAGAGATGCGAGAGCTACGAGATCAGATTGCGCAATTATTGGGTCAGGGGTTTATACGGAGGAGTACTTCGCCGTGGGGTGCCCCTGTGTTATTCGTAAAGAAGAGGGATGGATCGTTGAGGTTGTGTGTGGATTACCGAGAGTTGAATAAGGCCACGATACGGAATAAATATCCGTTACCCCGAATCGATGACCTATTCGACCAGTTGAGAGGAGCCTCTTTCTTCTCAAAGATTGATTTACGATCGGGATACCATCAGTTGCGTATCATGGAGGAGGACGTCTCGAAGACTGCGTTCTTAACAAGATATGGTTCCTACGAGTTTCAGGTTATGCCTTTTGGCTTGACCAACGCTCCAGCAGTGTTCATGGACTTGATGAACAGGGTGTTCAGAGAGTTCCTCGATCAGTTCGTCATTGTCTTCATTGATGATATTCTAGTTTACTCCCAGACAGAGGAGGAGCACGCCGAGCATTTGAGGCAGGTTTTGCAGACGCTATGTCAGAACGAGCTGTATGCAAAATATGAGAAGTGCGGGTTTTGGCTGAAGGAGGTTCAGTTTTTGGGGCATATTATTTCCGACCGGGGGATATCTGTTGATCCGGGGAAGGTATCCGCGGTGAGGGAGTGGGGACAGCCCACGACACCGACTGAAATTCGTAGTTTCTTGGGCCTAGCAGAATACTACAGGAGGTTAATTCGGGGATTTTCGAAGATAGCGGGTCCTTTGACACATTTGACTCGTAAGGATGTGCCATTCATTTGGAGTGATGCCTGTCAGTTGGCATTTGATGAGTTGAAGGATAAGTTGACCTCAGCACCTGTGTTAGCATTGCCAAGACCGGGATTTGAGTATCTAGTCTACACCGATGCGTCCTTGCAAGGACTTGGAGGTGTATTACAGCAGGAGAGTCAGGCCATAGCTTATGCTTCCCATAAGCTAAAGCCTCACGAGAAGAATTACCCCACTCATGATTTGGAGTTAGCGGCAGTGGTATTTGCCCTACGAATTTGGAGACATTATCTTTTGGGGGAGAAGTTTCGATTCTTCGCGGACCACAAGTCCCTACAGTACCTATTCACACAGAAGGAGTTGAATATGCGGCAACGGAGGTGGCTTGAGTTCGTGAAGGATTATCAGTTCGATATCCAATACCACCCGGGGAAGGCTAACGTGGTAGCAGATGCGTTAAGCCGTAGTCCAGTAGATGAAGTGGCAGGGGTGTGGAAGGCAAAATGGAAGGAGTTGGGACACCAGGATGCAGTGGCCCGATCATTCATGTCGGTGATGACTGTTACACCGCAGATTGTCACGAGAGTGGTAAAGGCACAAGCATCTGACTCGTTCTGTCAGGAGCAGATAGTTCGATTATTAACCGAGGGAGCCGAATCCTATACCGTTAGCTCAGACGGGGGATTACGCTTCAATGGGAGATTGGTAGTTCCGGAAGGGGAGAAATTGCAGCATGAGGTGATGACAGAGTCTCACGGCTCACGGTTCGCGATACATCCCGGAGGGGACAAAATGTACCAAGACATGAGATGACAGTATTGGTGGAGCGGGATGAAGAGAGATATTGCCGTGTTTGTTTCTAAATGCGCCACTTGTCAGCTAGTAAAAGTGAATCATCAGAGACCGGCAGGACTTCTACAGCCATTGGAGGTCCCAATGTGGATGTGGGAGAGCATATCCATGGATTTTATCACGGGATTACCTACGTCACAGAGAGGTCACGATACCGTTTGGGTGATTGTGGACAGGTTGACCAAAGTCGCTCATTTTCTACCCGTAAGGATAGACTACACTACGGGATAGTATGCCCAGCTCTTTATTGCAGAGATAGTGAGACTTCACGGTGTGCCCCTAAATATCGTGTCTGACAGAGACAAGATATTTGTTTCACGGTTTTGGGAGAGTTTTCAGGAGGCCACGGGCACAGAATTGCGGTTGAGTACGGCATATCACCCGCAGACCGATGGAAAAACCGAGTGTACAAACCAGATGTTGGAGGACATGCTACGTATGTGCATCATTGATTTTGGGGGTGGATGGGAGCAGTATCTTCCACTGGTGGAGTTTGCCTACAACAACTCCTACCAGTTCACCATTGGCATGGCTCCATTTGAGGCATTGTACGTCAGACCTTGTCGTTCCCCAGCATGTTGGTTAGAGGTGGGGGACAACAAACTACTTGGGCCGGAAGTGATTCAGGATACTTCGGCGAGGATATAATTGATTCGGAGTCGCATTCGGGTAGCTCAGGATCGGCAAAAGAGCTATGCTGATGCGAAAAGGTCCTTCAGGGAATTTGAAGTGGGGGACCAGGTTTTGCTCAGAGTATCTCCTATGAGGGGGATTATGCATTTTGGGAAGAAGGGGAAGTTGGCACCGAGATACGTGGGGCTATTCCCTATCATCGAGCGGATTGGACCGGTTGCGTATAGACTTGGGTTACCGGAACATTTGCATCGGATTCACGATGTGTTTCATATTTCCTCGCTAAGGAAATATCTTAGAGACGATTTGTCTCATTCTCACATTGCTTTGGAGGACATTGATCTCCATCTTGATAGCTCCTACGAGGAGGGGTCGATTGCTATTTTGGACCGAAGTGAGCGGAAACTGCGGTCAAAGATAGTTCCGTTAGTGCGTGTTCAGTGGCGACATCATAATGTCGAGAAGTCCACATGGGAGCGCGACGACGAGATGCGCGAACGTTATCCAGAGTTGTTCTTACAAGGTACTTTCTAGTTTCGAATTTCGGGACGAAATTCTGTTATTAGGGGGGAAGTATGTAATACCCCGTATTTTTGTGATATTTATTTATGGGATTAATTGAATTAAAATGTGTATTAATTGGAAATTAATCCAGATAAAAATACTAGCGAGATGCGAGTTGGTATTTGATTTTAATGAGTATATATGGCTATATATGAATGTTGAATTATTAAATTTGTCGTGTGATTGATATACGGCAATTTGGGAAATTTTGTTGAGACGCGTGTGACAGTTGCGTCAGGAATATTATTATTTTAATTAAAAAGTGATTTTTATTTCTATTAACCGTATGGTTGTTTTGAGTGCGCCAACGCGTCCGGAAGGGTCGAAATAGTCAGAAAACACTAGCCGGGGGTTTAGTTTGGGTCCCGGGGCATTTTTAGGCCATGCCGGCAACGTATAAAGGTAGTTTGGTAATTTTGGATTTTTGGGAATTAAAACCCACGAAAATTAGGAATTTAAAATCTGACTTGGTAATTACCCACTAAACCCACTAACTACACCTTATGACCTTATGGGCTACGGGGGTTATTAGAATTAGTTCCAAAAGTCCTAAGGCAAACTCTAGCCACCATTGTCACCTTGGAGAAGAAGAGCTTGTAGAGAGAGGAAAATTCTGCAGAGAGAGAGAGAGAAACTCATCAATTCGTAATCAAATTCAGAGATACACATAAGGCAAGTGGTTTAATTTCGTTTATTACAAAGAATGTTTCTTCCATGCGTAGGAAATTGACAAAATTTGTATTGTTCTTGGGAGTTTGATAAAAACCCATTAATTGGAATTAGAACTTTATATTTTGATGAAAGGATTGCATGTAGAATTGTGTTAGGAGGATTATTCTAATGGAAATACACCTTGTTCATAACAAAAATGGATTTAATTATGCCCATTGGTGACTTTAAAATTTTAGGGTTCATGTTCATTGGATATGAGGATAAATGAAGGGATTTGATGATTCAATGATGTTTAGGAAGAATTGGCCCTATATAATTGTTTAATTATGACCTAGGATTATTTGGTATGGATTAGAAACCTTAAAATAATGTTGGGACGAATTGTATATGAGATTAGAGATGTAGAAAGTTGGAAAAACGAGAAAAGGAAATTCTGGGCTCGAAACTAGCCTCTCGTTAGAAGACCTACCCAGGTCGTTCGAACGAGCTCGTTCGAACGAGCTTCTAACGAGTTGACTGTTTGCCTTCTAACGAGAGGGATGTTCATTTGATGCCTTTTGTTCGAACGAGATCTCGTTCGATACCCAATTCGTTCGAACGAACTCTCGTTCGAACAGCCTCGTTCGAACGAGACTTCTAACGAGCTGACAGTTTAGGCTTTTTGGCCTGTTTTGACTTCGCGTGTCCCGTAACCTTGTTTAATCGTAGAGATAGCATTCCCTCGATGATAGATTGATATAGTTGGGACATTTGGGTTATATAGAGAAGTAAAACCTAGAGGTGTGATTTGAACCAAATGGAAATTATGGATTAAGACATGAGTGTCTATTACGACGTGAGAACAATTGACGGCTTAAATACTTATATTAACCGGGAATATGTAATTGTGTAACATTATATGTCGGTACGAGAATGAGAAGTGTACCACAAATAAATTATTGTGATTACTAAGATGTGTGCATACTTAGTATATGTATATGACTTCATGTGTATGGCATACCTACCATACTTGCTATCACGGGAGGTTTACGTTCGCTTAGGGCCCTCTAATCCTTGTGTTGCTCAGATTTAGATTGGTACCTCGAGGACATAGGTCAGAGAAGGACTTATTAGGATGTTAATAAGTCTGCTGATCGTGGGAGCGTAGGTATGTGTGTGACCCATGTGATGTGATTGTGTTCGCCTCCATTGTTTGTGATTTGCTATTATCTGAGAACGATTCCTGAGAGATTCGGAATGCGTAATCCTTATGTACGTGATTTACCGGGATGGATAGCAGAGTATGTGTGCACCACAGCTTAGTCTCGGGTGCTTGTATTGTATATTTATGACTTGAATAATATACACTTAAATAATGGGAACTTTCATGTTGGTATTGTGAATATAATTATGGTAATGTTCTGAGAAAACATAACGGGTTAACCGATAGTGAATTGGATTGCTAATAATTGAGAACCTGTGTTAAGTATAGCTCGCTATTATATTTATAACAATAGAATGTGTAATGGGAATTGAGTAGTAAGGGGTAGAACTTATTACGGTTTGGATAGTTATGTATGTCACTTAGATGGGTACGGTACGTTAGGGGTGCACAATTAGTCGAGAGGTGAGTACTTCATGTGAGTGCACGTCCTAACATGTATTTTGCATTCATTGTTTTAATGTTGTTAAAACACTTGTTGTTTTTAAAATGATTTCCACTTTCGGGCTCTCACCCATTTGCTTTTAAAACTATTTTTGTAAAAACCATTTTAGGTGCCCAGCCACAAGGACACCATGCATAGGATTTTCATTCAGGTGACGAGTTGTAGCTGTTTGTGGAAGTTACAGGACCTTGCTAGTAGACGCTTCTTTCATCTTGACTCCATATTCAGGATTCATCAGTTGTAGGGCATGTTGCCCATTTCCATTAGAGACATTTCATTTATTTCAGTTATTCAGACTTCTGGCATGTAATTAATTCAGGATACCTTGTTTTATTTAGTTCAGTTGTGGGATTGTTATGAGGAGTTTTTCCTCCGGACTTATTATTATGTTGTTGATTATTCTATTGTTTCGTTATGGTGAATGTTGTTATTCTATCATTATTCCTTTCATTGCATGTTAATCAGAGTTAACTTAAAATTTGGCAAACTCACTTTTTAAATACTAGGTGGTTAGTAATCATTAAAATGTTTTTGACAGTGATGCTATTAACTGGACCAACTTGGCATTTTGTATTAGTTTAATAAAGGAGTAGCTACCCGGTATTTAATTAGTCGGGGTGTCACAAACAGTTTAGGTGTTCAGCTGCAGGGATGCCAGACTTGATGATTCTTTCCAAGGATGCGTAGCTGCACCACTTGTGGAGGCATGAAGGATTTGTATAGACGCTTCAGTTATTCATTCCTAGATTAGGATTCATGATCAATATTTCATTTGGGCATGTTTCCCCTCCAGTTGATATAGTCTTTTCAGTTTTCTTTATTAGACCATGTATTTGGATTCAATACGATGTTTTAGTAAAGGATTGATCACCCACTATTAAAATAGGTAGGGTGTCAAATATGGTATCAGAGAACTAGGTTCTAGTGTTCTTCGGATTTTTGCGGGGTTTTACGTTTCAGCGTAGCATTCTTTAATATAAAGCCTTATTGTAAGATTGTTGTATTCCTCCTTACGTACACGCATCTACATTATTATGCTTATTATTTTGTATTTGAATATGAGCTTATACAAACCCCAATCTTGTTTCTGATTCTGCCAAAGAGAAAGCGACAGACGAGAGCGAATGCTGGGGAGGAAGCCCCATAAGGGAACATTACGCCAGCAGAGGTGGCTAACATTGTGGCACGAGCAGTTAACGCCGCGATGACCGTAATGGCACAGCACTTTTCGCAGACTCATCCACAGCCGCTAGTGGCATCAGTCGTTCAGGCCCATTCGATTGGAAGAGAATGAGGGAGACATTTCAGAAAGGACATCCACCAAAGTTTTAGGGTGGCTCGAAATAGTAGTCGCTAGTCAGTGGAAGAAATACATGCATCACCACCTTCATATTATAGAGTGTAATGACACTTAGAAGAAGATTTTGGCGACATTCAAGCTAGTGGGCGCAGCTTTATAGTGGTGGGAGTCAGTCACCACCGTAGAAGAGAGGGATGCTATGAATATCGATGAATCCTGAGTGTGGTTTAATCGCAAGTATTTTCCATCCTCTACTCAGAACGAAATACGATGAAAAGTCCTTGATATTTCTCAAGGAGACCGAATCGTAGTAGAGTATGAAGAGGAATTCACTTATTTAGCTAATTTTGTGAAGGACGAGGTGAACACTGAAGAGAAAAGATGCAAAAGTTCATTGATGGACTCTCTTGGAGGATCAGACAACACTTGTTAGGTAATCCGGTGTTGAAGACTTACACTGAGCTCATCAATTCTATTCTACTTCATTGTCAGGATCAGTGCTTCCACATAAAAGGGAACAAGGGAGTAGTTGAGACCAGTCAGGATGGAAAGACATGTGGATATGGTGCCAGTGGGACACAACAACAGCAGGTGGGTACACAACACGATTGAGATTCCCAGTAGGGGACCCGACTAAGAAATTTAGATAAGGAGATTTCATACCCGAGAGCGATGGGTTCAAATAAGACCAGTATGGCCCTTATTATCATCAGCAGCAGCATTCAGTTCCTCAAGGCCGCCATGGCCAGAGACAAATAGATTTTTTTGGCCTTTTTTTCACTTGTGGGAGGACAGGCCGCAAAATAAGGAATTTCCCAAAGTGAGGTAAGGGCAACTACATGATGGAGTCCTAGAAGTGCAACCATTACATTAACTCTCGGGTCAGTTCCAATGCGAGAATCACGTTCAGGAACCTGTCGACCAGGCAAGGGAGATAGCGACTAAAGGTAAAAAAAAATTCTATAACCTTATGTGTATGGGGTAAGTTTTCTGGTGACATGGTAGCGTCTCATTATATTATTATTAATACTAAAATTCATAGGTGGGTTGAGTTTAGTGGGTGAGTTGGCAGTATCAACCTTCGTATTATTCATATATTTATCGTTGGGTAGCGGGACTCTTTGATGCCGCCTGCGGGGAGAGGGTGTGGAGACTAAGAGGATTTTTATATTGTGAAATAGTTTTACTCCATTTCAGAATTATGAGAGTAGAGAATATTTTTATCATGAGTATTGACTGGGTTAGCGAAGGCGTGAGCGATAGTGTATTGTGGTAGTAAGACTATTGTATTCGCTATTCCAGGGTAGGATGTAATATTTTGCAAGGTATCACCTAAAAGTTGGTATCAGAGCACTAGGTTCTAGTGTCCTTAGGATTTTTGCGACTTTTTACTTTTCAGCATAGCATTCTTTGATATAAAGCCTTATTGTAGGATTGTTGTATTCTCCTTACGTACACGCATCTACATTTTTCTGCTTATTATTTTGTATTTGAATATGAGCTTATACAAACTCCAATCTCATTTCTGATTCCCCCAAAGAGAACACGACAAATGAGAGCGAATGCTGGGGAGGAAGCCCCATAAGCGAACATTATGCTAGCAGAGGTGGCTAACATTGTGGCACGAGCAGTTAATACCGCGATGACCGTAATGGTACAACATTTTTTGCAGACTCATCCATAGTCGCCAATGGCATCAGTCGTTCAGGCCCATTCGGGGCCATTCGATTGGAAGAGAATTAGGGAGACATTTCAGAAAGAATATCCACCAAAGGTTTAGGGTGGCTCCAACATAGTAGTCGCTAGTCAGTGGAAGAAAGACATGCAACACCACCTTCGTATAACAGAGTACAGTGACACTTAGAAGAAAATTTTGGCGACATTAAATCTAGTGGGTTCAACTTTATAGTGGTGGGAGTTAGTCACCATAATAGAAGAGAGGGATTCTATGACTATCGATGAATTCTGGGTGCGGTTTAATCATGAGTATTTCATGACTATCGATGAAATAGTTTTACTCCATTTGAGAATTATGAGAGTAGAGCATATTTTTATCATGAATATTGATTGGTTAGTGAAGGTGTGAGCGATAGTGGATTGTGGTAGTAAGACTGTCATATTTGCTATTCCAGGGTAGGATGTATTGTTTTGCAAGGTATTACTTGAAAGAGAGTCGAGCCTGTGTATAAATATATTATTCTAAAAAAGACTTCGAAGAGTCTAATTTTCTGGTTATATTTTATCCCGGTGCGTAGGGACTTTTACTGATGTGATTCAGAGTATATTGGGTTTGATGTTGAACGTAGAGATTTAGCTCGTTATTGATTTAGCGATGGAGACTTAGTGATAATTATAGTGTCGTGTTATATGATTCCTTTAGTGACATTGGGGTAGACATTAGACTTATGTGTCGTATAATAGGACTTTGGGTATCCTGATTGTGTGCTTTGGGCCTACAGATCTCGATGATCGTTAATGCTAGGTAGTAGTGTATCGGGGGGGAGGTTTCTTATTTGAATTTCTCTTGCGAGATGTCCTACGCATGAACCATAGTGATCATCGAAAGTTGGTAGATGTGTGGCCATTAGGGCATGAATTTAGTACTTTAGTTGTTACATGTATATGTGGTTATAACTGCGAGTTGATAGTTATTTTATGATTTAGGGTCGGTGGAGTTGGGTAGTATGGTGTAGAAAGCATTATAGAATGCTTGCACAAATTATGTAGATATGCACGGGATATAGGGTGTATGGGAGCCCTTGTTAGTTGGATTTTCAATATCGTTCGCGATGAAAAATGATGGATTATTTCGGTGTAGGTTGACTAGAGCGGGCTGGTCACTAGGGTGAACGATAGGGTATAGACCATCGGGCTGAAGAGTACCGTTATTGGAGACATAGTGCGAACAAATTGATGTTATAACTTTGGGAAGATATGGATACAATTCGAGGTAGTATCCAAAGCTATTAGTACCAGTCTTATTTGAATTTCGAGGACGAAATTCCTTTGTAAGGGGAGAAGTATGTAACGCCCCGTAATTTTGAGTAAATTATTTTTAGCATTTAAATTCCACGTGTGACGTAATTTAATGGAAATGGGAAAATAATGTGAAATTTATAAATATTAATTAGTGAGAACATGATTAATACTTATGTGTGAATTTATTAGTGCGTTATATGTGAGTGGAAACGACGAGAATTGAAGGTATCACAATCGGGGCATTTGTGCGGGCTATTTTTTGGTTGAAATAGAATATTTATTATTACTAACTCGAATGGTGATTTCGAGTGCATCGTTGATCCAGTATAGGCCAAAATAGTCAAAATTATAAAGTCGGGAGTACTAATTGGGTTTCGGGAGCTTTTTAGACTATTGCGGGCTCACATAGGGATATTTGGGTCATTTTAATGAAGGATAATAACCTAATTTCAGGATTAGAGGGTTAAACCATAAGGGTTAGGAATGGTAGGCAGCCATATCATTATTCCTAAACTCTAAGAGACAAAGAAGATGAGAGAAAGAAGATAAATCAAATGAGAAAGCTAGAGGAGGCTTAATTTAAGAAGGATTCGAGAAATTCTAGCATCGATTCAACATATACAATAGAGAGATCAGACCGTACGAATAATCAAGGTAAGTAATTAACTTGCTTCAAATCAAATTGAGGTGTATTCATGTTCATATCATGGTAGGTGTAGAACAAAAGAAATTTTAGGAAGGGTTATCACGTGCAAATGGAATTTTTTGAGGAAATTGATATCATGTGTAGTTTAGATGATCAATTGATGAAGTAAAACCATTTATGATTGCTGGAATTACATTATATTTTGAAATTTGAGTTTTAAGACACATCAAGATGGAATCTTGTGGGATTATAGGTTGAAGAACATGAATCTTGAATAACTTAGGGTTTTATTGATGAACATAAGATGACAATCTGCTAGAATTTTTGACGTTACATTAAACTTATAAAATTTTAATTTTACTTAGAATTAGATTGTATGCCATAGATGTTTGGAAATCTATTGTATTTTTATTAAAAATGAGAATTTAATTAAGATTCATGAGATAGACTTGAGATTTGAGGGCTAGTGTCGGGTGATAGGCATGGTTTAGTTGACTTTTGTGAATATTATATATATATATATATATATATATATATATATATATATATATATATATATATATATATATATATATATATATAGAGAGAGAGAGAGAGAGAGAGAGAGAGAGAGAGAGAGAGAGAGAGAGAGAAAGTATATATATGTAGAAGGGGCTTGAAGGTAATCCTGAGATTAGGGATAATTCCCTAATTGGCAATAGTATTTGAGATTAAGCAACCGAGACAGCTCAAGCGTGGCAACTCAGCGAGGCAGCTTGGCGTGGCAACTCATACTTTAGCTTGTTGTATTATTCATATTGTATTTCTGTTTATGTTGACTATAAGCTATAATAGTTGTAATGTTGTAACGATAATGATAACGAGTTTTAGTGTGAGGTCAAACGGTACTCGCGAGAGACCAGGCTTGGCAGGGCCTGGGAGAGCTTTCATGCTCTATCGAATGACCTCGCCGTGGGAACTTTAGAGGGACTTGGTTTGGAGGATTGAGAAGTAAGGCACCGTTGGGGGCTTGTCCTTACCATCTTAGATACACCTGGTGAAACACCGAAGGACCCTGGCCGTGGAACCTCGGGCGGAGTAGCTTGGAGTTCCATCAGGCGTTGAGTTATGAGCAAAACAACCCTCTACTTAATGTCACATCTATTACAGGTGATGTCACTAGTCAGCTAAACAATGTCAGACCTGCACTCGAGTAAACCACCATGGTATTTGGGGCTGTCAGGTAGTTGGTGAGCCACCTCTGCGACAACAGCCCCTGACGCACAGTGGTTGGGCAAAAGACATGTCTTGGCATTTAATGTTTATGACGTGGAGACAACTAGTGCATCAGGCATTTAATGTTGTGACATAAAGTATGAGGTATGTCTTTCATAGTCTAAAATGACTGAGTTGCCTCGGGGGTGGTGTGTGTGTGTGGGGGGGGGGGGGGGGGGGGCTATTTAACGACCCCAACCACCTTTGAGGAGAGGATGATCTTTTGAGAGCTTAAGAAGTTATTACTAGAGAGAATACACATCAGAGAGAGAGTTAGTACAAGCCAGAGGTCTTATTCACTCACCATTTTCATTTATTACGAAGCTTTTAATATGTGACAGAGATTCATGAGAGTGTTTGGGCATGTTTACCTGCCTGTCAAGGTGTATCTAGGGTGCTTACTTATCTCTCCCTCTAGCTAAGTTACTTTTGAGTTCATTACTATTTTCAGAGTTATACATGAGAGATTTGTGAGTTTAAACTGAGTCCTATCATCATTAGATTTGTGTTTGAATGTTCTATCACTAATTCAAGGTTTTAGCTAATCAACTTATCATCACCATACTTCAAAGGGGTTACGCCTCAATCCATAATCTAAAGTACCCTATTACATTTGGCGACTCTGTTGGGGAGGCATTCTACTGAGTAAGGAGTATGGTGCAAGATAATGCTAATCAAAGACTCAACTTTGATGACGTCCAGCACAATGAAGAACAAGCTGTGAGAGAACTGGAGGCCCTAAGGGATGGAGCTCCTCGAACGGAGATACCTCCGGTTCCGGCGATGTCAGGCGTTTCGGGGGTGACACAAGCTTCCATGAGTGCAGGGTTGGGACCTACTCAGGTGGATCTCCTCATGAGTAAGTTTTATGAGTTTTTGTAAACTCCGGTAGCTTCAACGGTGTTGGGAGGATTTGAGGCCAATTCTTTCGTGACACCAGGGGCAGCCCCAACGGGCCCACCAGGCGCAGGTGTAACGGGAACAGTCCCAGCGAGCATACCCTCTGTTGTGAATCCAGCAGTGGGAACATCAGGAGTATCAACGGCCCCAACTATGACGACTGCTTCAGCTGCAACGGGCACTCAGCCCATGGTCCTATTAGTTGTTGCCCCAGTAGCATCACCCATGGAGGAAATGAGGAAGGAGATGCAAAAGGAGATGCTGAAGTTCATGCAAGCTTCCTCGCAATCTATGGGCGAGGTGGCTTCGGTTTATGATGATTTTTGAACACCCTATCCTCAGGAATATAATGATGAGCCCTATCCAAAGGATTATATTCCTCCTATTTTTAAAAAATACACAGGAAAAGGTGGGAACCGGAAGGAGCACATTAAGCGCTTAATTGAACATTTGGGGGCACATTGCAATAATAAGAAGCTCAGGTTGAGGGAGTTTTCTAAATCCTTAACCAATAAAGCATATACCCGGTATTCCCATTTGGCTCCCAAAAGTGTTTCTACGTGGGAGGAGATGCACGTATTATTTGTCCAGAAGTTCTTTCTGGTAGAAGATGAGTTTACTTTGACCCAACTGGGTGGGGAGAAGAAACGACCTGGGGAAGAAGTGGTGGCCTATGTTCGAAGGTTCAGGGAAAGATCTCTCGACATGAGGGAGGAAGCCAAAGAGTCCAAGTTATTGCAGATCTGCGCTGAGGGGCTACTTCCCGAGTACATCTGCCATCTTAGCAATGAGACGTGCGAGGGGACTTTTTCGACGTTCTTAAAAGTGGCAAGGAATATTTCCTTGGTGGTGTGGCTAATCCGGTGGCGGTGCCCATGATGTTTAAGCAACTGATGCAACCCATGGGGGGGATGTCTCAGCCCCCACAGGTAGGGTACACCGAGAGAGCAGATGGGGGCAAGGCACCGAAGAAGGACAGTTAGAGGAAATAATGAATTTATGAAAAATCATAACAAGTGTTTTCGTTGTTAAGTCACCGATATAGGTGGAGTTTATGAAAATCTTAACAAGTGTTTTCGTTGTTAAGTCGATATAGGTGGAGTTTATGAAAAAAATCTTAACAAGTGTTTTCGTTGTTAAGTCACCGATATAGGTGGAGTTTATGAAAATCTTAACAAGTGTTTTCGTTGTTAAGTCACCCATATAGGTGGAGTTTATGAAAAATCTTAATAAGTGTTTTCGTTGTTAAGTCACCGATATAGGTGGAGTTTATGAAAAATCTTAACAAGTATTTTCGTTATTAAGTCACCGATATAGGTGGAATTTATGGAAAAAATCTTAACAAGTGTTTTCGTTGTTAAGTCACCGATATAGGTGGAGTTAATGAAAAACCTTAACAAGTGTTTTCGTTGTTAATTCACTGATATAGGTGGAGTTTATGAAAAAAATATTAACAAGTGTTTTTGTTGTTAAGTCACCGATATAGGTGGAGTTTATGAAAATCTTAACAAGGTTTTTCGTTGTTAAGTCACAGATATAGGTGAAGTTTATGAAAAAAATCTTAACAAGTGTTTTCGTTGTTAAGTCACCGATATAGGTGGAGTTTATGAAAATCTAAACAACTGTTTTCGTTGTTAACTCACCGATATAGGTGGAGTTTATCAAAATATTAACAAGTGTTTTCATTGTTAAGTCACCGATATAGGTGGAGTTATCTTAACAAGTGTTTTCGTTGTTAAGTCACCGATATAGGTGGAGTTTATGAAAAAATCTTAACAAGTGTTTTCGTTGTTAAGTCACCGATATAGGTGGAGTTTATGAAAAATCTTAACAAGTGTTCTCGTTGTTAAGTCACCGATATAGGTGGAGTTTATGAAAAAAACCTTAACAAGTGTTTTCGTTGTTAAGTCACCGATATTGGTGGAGTTTATGAAAATCTTAACAAGTGTTTTCGTTGTTAAGTCACCAATATATGTGGAGTTTATGAAAAAAATCTTAACAGGTGTTTTCGTCGTTAAGTCACCGATATAGGGGGAGTTTATGAAAATCTTGACAATTGTTTTCGTTGTTAAGTCACCGATATAGGTGGAGTTTATGAAATTCTTAACAAATGTTTTCGTGGTTAAGTCACCGATATAAGTGGAGTCTATGAAAAAAACCTTAACAAGTGTTTTCGTTGTTAAGTCACCGATATAGGTGGAGTTTATGAAAAACCTTAACAAGTGTTTTTATTGTTACGAATTATTTTGACAGCTGAAAAGACAGCGCCGCGTCATTTATGAAGTAATGCATGCTGAATAGAAAGGGTTGCCTCCTTCAGCAAGTTTGAGTTTTGGCGCCAGAATTTTTGACAGACATATCCAATAACTCCCAACGGAAAAGATGTCCCAACGGTTCAAAAAAGCTACGATGTCCCCTCCCGACAAGTCCAAACGTTGTTTAATTTGTGACTCAGTTACATCAGGGAGAATTTCTGCTTTTTTGAACATAGCGAAGCATTACAATGGAGAATTTCACTTACCAAGAGTCCAAACGAGTATTTGAGAAGGTTAGTAGGCCTTTCGAGAGAATTTCAAATAATAAAGATAGAACGGTTGAGGCTCAGCATCAGGAAAAAGTGGCGATGTCCCTTTGCCCAAGCCCCAATAAGTCATGGTGCTTTGGCTCAGGTACATCGGGGAGAATTTTACTTTTTCCAGGTGATTATAACGCTGTAGTTTTACTGTTCACTTTTACTGTTCATGTCACTATACCCCCATAAAAATTAAAATGGTATCAGGTTTCTAAGTGCTTTTGTTTGTTTTTCTGATATTTCTAAAAGTCTATTTGTTCCTAGGAAAGCTTCTTTTATTAGATTAGTAAATCTTTATACATTAAAGTTCTCTTTAAAACTTAAATATTCATCTTGCAATTTATATGTTAAATACCAATTTGAAACGCTTCCTTGTAGTGTATTTTCAAAGTATGCCTCACATTCACTTCTATTTATAAATTCTATTAGGGTGCATGTCCTAAAACATCCTTTTTCCCAAATTTTTATTGCAGTCTCCCAATCTAAAGGGTTTACTTTATCTAAGTTTAATATACTACCATATTGATTTATATTAGCACTAGTGTCAAATACATATCTACTTCGTGGAAATGAACAGTAACTCATAAATAGTCCTCAAGTCCACAGTATTACAGATAACTGTAGCAGCCCAGTCAAGCCTAGAAATGCCTATATCACGGCAACAACGGCGACAATGGAAACTCACAGGACACCGGAAAATTTATAAATTGAAGATCATTCCAGAGTTCAGTTAAAATATTTATGTCAATATTACCATAAAAACAATTCCTCAAGGATCCTTTAATTATATATCAAAACATAATAAGAATATTATCTAAGTACTAAGAGTGGTTGACCCAAAAGTTCTAATAGAAACTTGAAATATTATTGCTGGAAATATAACATGCGATTACAAGCTTTAATTTACAGAAGAAGCTTAAAGATGCAAACCATAATTTACAGAATAGAAAGAAAACTTACTATTACAAACTATTGTTGCTGGAAATCTTAAATGGAAAGTTGAACTAAAAGCTTAGAGAGATTTTCATTGCTGGGGAGATTGTTTTATGCTTTATTGCTTAATTCAATGATTTGAGAAGGCAGAAGTGAGCTCCTTTTATAGGAGAGAAAAGTGATTCGGACGCCAAATAGAATTCTAAATTACTTCTGGAATAGTAAGGAAACGTGGGCGGCATTGGTTAGAATCTTGCACAGTAACTTGAATTTGTCAAAAGGTGCACAGTAAAAGTTTCAGCTACGTGATTGAACAGTGATTTGCGTCGTTTTCTGCTTGCGTCATCTCTTGCGTCTTCATTTTTGTTTGTTGGGCACAGTGGTGGCTGATGAGATGCTGATGTAGTCTCGTGCTTCTGTTTATCTATTGCATCTTTAATTTTTTATGGTTCCATCATATTTTCAATATTGTGCCTTGTTACGGAATCCATTGAATCATATGAGTCTTCTGAGTCAGAATGTCTATAATTATTATATTGATAATTAGTATTTTTTTCGTTTTCTATTGCTTCTTGTACTTCAGTAGAGCATATAGATTTATTAAAATATTTTATATTTAAACTAAAATGGTGTTTTGGTATAAAAATTCTCATATTAATGTTTTCTTTTATCATAAACTAGGGTTCTGAGGGGATTTCGTTCATAATCATATATACTTTATACATATTAAGTAATTCTTCTGTTGCTTCTTTATCTTGTATTAAAGAGTCATCATCTCTACATTGAACAAAATAATTTGATATTCTATCTTGTCGATGTTCAATAAATATATTGTGCCTACTATATATAATTTGTCCTAATCCTACCCATTCAGGTGGTATACTTTCTATTATTAATAAAAGGTTTGGTAAATTAATTCTCCATAATTGTTGGTCGGCTAGTGCATCTGTTAATGCTTTTGGAAAATTACAATATAGATTATCCCAAGGTGGGGGTATTATAATACTAGCTACCATACCATATTCTAATAATAAACTTATTGTTACTTCTCTTTCTATTGGTGGGCTATTAGGAAATATCTTATTAGGTCTTTTTATTATAAAATTTTCAAAAAGCTTATATTCTATATCTACCAAAATTAGAGTATCATATTTATTTTGAAAATTATTTCTTATGTGTTCATATTTATATGTGCATCCTAGTGGTTCTAGATTAAAGCGAAAATGATTTTGTATAGCTACCCAGTTAGCAGTATCTTTTTCTTTTGAAAATAAAAATATTTTTTCTACTAAATCTCTTGGTAAGAGAGATTCTACTTTAGTGCGTAGTATATATCGGTAATAAGGGTCAAAAGAGTTTAAAAAGGTATTGTTAGTATATAAATTTATTTTTTCTAATTTCTTTTCATTAGCTTGGTTTTTTAGATTTAAAACTTTATAATGTTTTATTATTGTTTCATGTTCTTTTATTAGTTGGGGACTAGAACGAGTTTTATAATACTTAACTTGTGCTTCTAGAGATTTAGCATGGTTCATAATATTATAAAAATACGTATTAAGATAATTCATAGTATGTATAAAAGATCCTTTATTATATTCCCTATTGAACCAAAGATTGTCCAGTATTTTTTGTTGTTCTTCTGATACGGGTGCCTTTGACCTAAACTTTTGCTTCTCATTAAGAACAGTAAACAATTGATTATTATATTCTTTTGTTCCTGATGAAGATCCTTGGTATTCAGACATCTGCAAAATTTAAGAAGGGTTAGTAATTAATCGAGATAGTATATCGGCTAATTGATTTTCTTTACCTTTAATATGTTCAAATTGTGGTGTGAATCCTTTTCCTGTAATATTATCTATAAAGTTTACCCATCTTTTAGTTGCAGATTTGCTTTGATTTGTTTTATTAAAGTGTTTTACTATATTATCACAGTCAGTCCTTATTAAAAATTCGTTTCCTAAAAATAATTGAAACCTTTCTATTGTATTTATTACTCCTAATATTTCTAAATTTGTGGATCGTAATATACTTTGTGCCTCATTAAAGTTACCTGAGCAATATTAACATATTTCTTCTTCATTTTTATTACTATTTTTATTTGGTTTTTGTAATAGTATTCCAGCCCATCCTATTGCTGATGCATCAGTTTGTATGATTTTATAACTATTTTTTATTGGTAATGACAAGGGTTCTAATTTACTGACTATTTGTTATATTTTTTGAACTAATTTTATATCTTCATTATTAAAATATTTTTGTCCATTTTTTTTAATTTACTATATAAAGGTCCGACTAATTTTGATAAATTTAGAATAAAAGATCTACAATAATTTAGTAATCCTAAGAATGCTTGTAATTTTTTGGTTTCTTCTAATTTATCAGCAAATTCTAAAACTTTTTTAACTATATGTTTTTGTAACTCTATTTTTCCTCCTTTTATCAGGAATGGGTGGTAATGCTTCCATCTGTGGTGGTTCAGGGAGGGCGGCGAGAAACATAGGCCTATGTGGCTCGTGTCGAGCACCCTGCTGCTGCTGCTGTGGGGCCCTGCCCCTATCAGGACAATCCTGGCATTTGTGGCCAGTCTTGCCACAAACGAAGCACTTCCTCGGGAAGTTTTCCCCTCGTTGTCCCTGTTGCCCACGGCCCTGCTGGCCATTACCATTCCCACCCTGGCCATGCTGGCCCTGCTGAAACTGCTGCTGCTGACCATTCTGACCCTGCTGGCACCGATGGTCGTTCTGACCCTGATGGCCATGTCTAAAACCTCCCTGACCATTCTTGAAACCCCCAGATCTGAATCTCTTATGATCCCCTGGTTTGGAACCCTGGTCACTCTGCCTGTGCTGTCCCTGAGCAGATTGTGCCCCGCTGGAACCATTTCCCCCGGTCCTACCCTGATGGCTGGACTCTCCTGATCTCTTGCTCTCGGACATGTGAAAGAGATGATCCTGGCAGTGAAGTAGTGCAGCGTTAACCACATCAGAATAAGTGGCCAACGAGAGACTCCCCAACAAGTGCTGATGGATCCTTCAAGTCAATCCATCCGTGCACTTCTGAATCTTCTTCTCCTCAGTCGATATCTCAGCGGGAACAATGTTCAAGAGATTGCTAAACTCAGCCTCATACTCGGCTACGGTCCTTCCCTCCTACTTGAGGTTCATCAACCTCCTCCTCATCTCAGTGTTAACAGCTGACGGAAAATATTTGCGGTCGAACCGCACCCAGAACTCCTGAATAGAAAGGGCGTCCCTCTCCTCTGCAGTGGTAATGGACTCCCACCACTGCAATTCTGATCCTACTAGCTTAAAAGTAGCCAGTATCTTCTTCTGAATATCTGTGCACTCGTACATCCTTAAGTGCCTCTGAATGTCCTTCCTCCACTGTCTGGATACCACAACATCGGAGCTACCTGCAAACTCCGGAGGGTGTGCTTTCTGAAAAGCATCACGAACGCGTTCCCAAGAAGACAAAAATGCATGAGCTTAAATTGGCACAACTACCGGCGCCTGGGGTGGTGCCTGCTGTAAAACTGCTAGGGCGGCATTCACCGCTTGGGCTACAATAGCTACAACCTCTACGGCATTCATAGTGCCCTGAACTGGTGCTGGTTGTGCATCCCTAGGAACTCGCTGCGCACGTCGTGGAGGCATCTGAAATGAGAGTAAAGTCTATAAGTTTGCAGAAATTATTTCAAAATAGCTGAAGAGAAAAACATACACAAAAGAATAAAACAGTCCTAAAATATAGGGCTCTACATCAAAGAAAGCTCAGCGAAAACATAACAAGCCGTACAGATCCTAAGGACACTAGAACCTGATGCTCTGATACCACCTGTGACACCCTGACTAATTAAATACCGGGTAACTACTACTTTATTAAATTAATACAAAATGCCAAGTTGGTTTAGCTCATAGCATCACTGTTGAAAATGTTTTAACAATTACTAGGCACCTAATATTTAAAAAGTGAGTTGTCAATTTTAATTAAATCCGATTAACATACAATAAATGAATTATGAAATGCTACATAACCACCACAACATAGTCACAATAGAATAACCATCAAATAATAATGAGTCTTGGAGGAATACTCCTCACAACCATCTGAATACTGAAATAAATAAATACCAAGTCTGCATCACTAAATTAATTACAACCCAAAGTCTGAAATAACTGAAAAAGTAAGATGTTTCTAAAAGGAATGGGGCGACATGCCCAACAAATGAGAAACTATGATAATGGAGTCAAGACCGAAAATGGAGGCGTCTACTGTCAAGGTCCTGTAACTTTCACAGCAGCTACAGCACGTCACCTGAATAGAACTCCTATGCATGGTGTCCTTGTGGCTGGGCACCTAAAAGGTTTTACAAAAATAGATTTGGAAGCTAACTGGTCTGAGCCCGATTGTGAAAATAGTTTAAAATTTTGCAAGTGTTTAATATCATTAAATAGTGAATATAAAGTACATGATAGTGTGTGCACTCACATGAGTTCCTCACCTCTCAACTAATTGTGCACTCCTATCGTACCCATACCCATTCTCGTTAATCCCATATCTAACTAGTCTGATACAAAATCTAACATTACTATACGATATCTAATTAATTTCCCAACATCTTCTATATAACAGAGTGTTATGCTTTGCTACACAGTTTCCCATATTAGTACTACTAATTACTAGATATCTTTCATTTTCACTTTACAAACCGTTGCTGTTATTTATACACATTTATTCTTAACAATTCATTTCAATTAACAGTATATTATTCTCATCATAACTATACAATACTAGCACCCTGAGACTAAGTTGTGGTGCACACATACTCTGCTATCCAATCCCGGTACATCACGTACATAAGGACCACGTATTCTGAATCTCTCAGGAATCGTTTCATTAAACAACAATCACAAACAATGGAGGCGAACATAGTTCACATCACATGGGTCACACACATACCCACGCTCCCATGATCAGCAAACTTATTAACTTCTCAATAAGTCCTTCTCTGACCTATGTCCTCGAGGTACCAATCTAAATTCCCCCGTAGGCACACAAATATTAGATGGCCCTGATCGAACGCCGACCTCCTATGATAGCAAGTACGGTAGGTATGTTATACACAGATAACTACATATACTAAGCATTTGCACATCTTAGATATCACAATATTTCATTAGTGGTATACTTCTCGTTCTTATACCAACATTTAGTGTTATACAACTCACAAGTACCCGGTTTATAAGTATTTAAGTTATCAATTCTTCTCACGTCGTGATTAGTTACTCGCTTCCCAATCCACAAATGTCATATGGTTTACTACAAGATCCTAAGTTTTACTCTTCAATGTACCCCAATCTCCCAACTATACCCACTAGTTAATAAGGGAAGGTTATCTCATCATTTAAATAAGTCTACGGGACACTAGAAATAAAATCAGGCCTAAAAGGCCATTCTGTCAACTCGTTCGAACGAGGTCGTTCGAACGAAAGGCTTTGAACAAAATACCAAGTCGTTAGAAGGGATACTGTCATCTCGTTAGAAGTTCGTTCGAACGAGGTCGTTCGAATGACCTGGGCAGGTCTTCTAACGAGATGGCAGATTCAGCCCAGAAATTCTTAAATCCGTTTTTTCTATATTCCTCTCTTCTCTAAATCCACTCTTAGGTCACCTCAATAACATTTTAATGATTTTAATCCACTCTAAATCCTCTTAGGTCATTTCTTAACATCTTTATGGGTTCAATTACTCCAAATTAACATACAATTTACATAAATTCCCAACTTCTCATTCCAAACCCTATGAACATAAACCTCGAGTTTAAGTGCAATTAAAGACCCCTTATTAATCCGTTTTCAGATCATCAAAAGTTATGTTTTGTATATTGAAATTGTCCATTTATCACTCTACATGCAAATCCCTACCCAAACCACAAATTTCACCACAATTCCATTTGGGTGTTCTTCATCAAAATCCAAGATATAAACAGTTTTCTACACTACACATGGAGGAAATATTCAATGCAAATAACGACATCAAAACACTTGACTTAGATTGTTCTTCAGAATTGATGTTGGTGTGGTGAATGAAGAATGATTTCTCCCCTTTCTCTACACATTTTCTCCTAAGGTTGAAGATGGTGGTTGGAGGTTTCTTTTAGAACCTCTTCAAACTCTCCTATAACTCCCGTAGACCTCTAACTCACCTAATGCTGATAATGGGCTTAGTGGGTTCATAAATAATATAAAATAAACCTCTAAAATTCGTGGGTTTTAATTCCCATATTTTTAAAATTACCAAAATACCCTTCTAGGTTGCCGGTATGACCCAAAAATGCCCCGGGACCCAAACTAAACCCCCGGCTAATGTTTTCTGACTATTTCGACCCTTCCGGACACGTTGGCATACTCAAAATGATCATACGGTTGATAAAAATAAAATTTACTTTTTAATTCAATTAATTACGTTCCTAACGTGGCTGACACGCGCGTCCCAATTAAATTTCTCAAATTGTCGTATAGCTACCTCGTGACAATTTGAATATCATCAATACTCATTTATTACCATACATAATAGGAAATAATAAATTTTTAACATCATATTCAAATACCAACTCACATCTCGTTAGTATTTATACCCGGATTAATTTCCAATTAACTCTCATTTAATTTAATTAATCCCTTAAATAAATATCATTAAAATTACGGGGTATTACATCATCTATATAAACTATACAAAAATCTGAATGTTTTTTAAATATTGTATCCATTTTGTTTTGAAATATTTGTGGTGCGTTTTTTAATCCAAAGGGCATGACTAATCATTCAAAATGTCCTTCTGGACAAGTAAAGGCAGTCCATTCTATTGATTCTTTTTGCATTTTTATTTTCCAAAAACCAGATTTACAATCAAATTTAGAAAAGTATTTTTTATTTTGAATTTTATTTAGTAATTCATCTTTATTAGGTATTTTATAACTATCACCGTATGTATTATCATTTAATCTTTTATAATTAATTACTATTCTTGCTTTATCTCTTTTTATTTCGGCGTGATTTCTAACCATAAATGCAGGGCTTCTGTGTCTACTTGTGCTTTTTTGTATTACTCCTAAATTTAATAATTCTCTTATTTGTATTTTAAATTTTTCTTGGTCTATTATTTCACATGCTATATCTTTTATTTTTATTGTTATATCAGGGTTTATTATATTTAGTTTAGCTTCTATTTTCTTTTTATTCCAATATTTTTGTGGGTTTTCTCCTATTATTTCTGTTTTTCTGCTAACCTAATTAGATCTTCTAATTGTAGTTTTGTATTTTTAAATATTATGTTATTTATTTTGTCGAATTGTAATTTTTGAGATTCACTATCTTCTATGTTTTGTAAATATTCTTTTAAGTAATCTTATTCTATTTCTGTTTTATTATTATAGTCTATTTCTGGTTCTAGTATGATATTATTATTAAGAATTAATTTATTTTCTTGTTTTAATATATTAGATTGATTATTAGGTACTATATGTGTTCCTTTTTTAAATAATTGTATACCTAATGGTGTGTACATAAAACCTCGAGTTAGAGATTGAAAGAAATTTAATCCTAATATAAAAGGGTGATGGCTTTTTACATTTGTTATATATGTTTGTGGTAATATAAATTGTTCGTCGTCTATATATATAGGTATATTTTGTATACATTGTGTTATAGGTATAGTGTCCTTATTGAATTGGTGTATATAAACAGGGTAATTTAGATCTTTAGCGTCTTCTTTTTTACTAAGTCTACATGAATTAAACTTTTTGTTGCTCTTGTATCTAACATTGCTGTCGTTTCTATCATTTTATTTGCAAATTTTATTTTTGTTGGAAATGTTATTAATGTTGTTTTATTAGTATTATTTATTTGTTCTTTAGGTTTATTTATTATTTCTACATAATAACATTTTTTACATAATTTTTTATTACATGTTTCGCATAAATATATTTCTTTATATTCTTTTAAGCATTTTGCACAATTTTCTTTCAGAAACATATATTGTTTTTAAGTTTATATTCACATTCCTCTATATTATAACAAAAATTTAAATCTTCTAAACTTTATTCTAAGATTTCTATATCATTATCTTCTGATTATATAGATTCTATGGATTCTATACTATATATACTAATGTTATCTAATTCTTCGTATTCGTCGTATATGCTTTCTAATTCTATTGTGTCTCCTAAATCTTCTTCAATGTCATCTAATATATTTATTTTTTCTTGTATTTTAGATATATTATTATTTTTATTTCTATATGGGCAATTAGGTCTAATGTGATTAGGGTCTCCGCATATAAAATATTTACAGTTTGTTACTTTTTTAATGTTTTTATTATCTTTTGTTTCTTTATTATTATTATTGTCTTTTTTATTTTACGTTTTTTATACCATGGGCATTTTCTTTTGTAATTATTATATTTATAAGGTTTTTTATACGTTTTGCTAGGCCTTATTTTATAATTTTTGTATTTTTTATATTTCTTTTTAGTTTTATATTTATTATTGTGGTTTTTATATTTACTAGTTATTATTCTTTTATTATCACAACCATATTGTGGTGGTAAGTCTAATTGTTGACAAGTATGATAATATTGTTTTTTAATTTCTTTTCCTTCTTTTAATTTTATGCATTCTGATTTTAATGTGTTATATACTATATTAACTCTAGCTCCTATAGACGGGTTTGTTTTTTCATCTTCTTGTTTTTGCCAATTTTTCCATATTTTTTCACCTATTTTTCCTGGTATTTTTTGTATATATCTATCTAATAAACTAGAATCTGATGTTCTTCCAGTTTGTGTCCAGTATTCTATATATTTTCTAGTGTAGTCTCCTATGTATTCTAACCTACATATTTGTAATTATTCTAGGTTTCTAAGTGCTTCTGTTTGTTTTTCTGATATTTGTAAAAGTCTATTTGTTCCTGAACTTTCGGGTCAACCACTCTGAGTACTTAGATAATATTCTTATTATGTTTTGATATATCATTAAAGGATCCTTGAGGAATTGTTTTTATGGTAATATTGACATAAATATTTTAACTGAACTCTAGAATGATCTTCAATTTATAAATTTTCCGGTGTCCTGTGAGTTGCCATTAGAAATAGAAATTTTAAACGAAAAAGGAAGATTTTAAAATTTATGATAACTGAAAAACAAAGAATTAAAAACTACATACGACGATAGTTATAAAATACCTAATAAAGATGAATTAATAAATAAAATAAAAAATAAAAAATACTTTTCTAAATTTGATTGTAAATCTGGTTTTTGGCTATATATATATATATATATATATATATGTGTGTGTGTGTGTGTGTGTGTGTGTGTGTGTGTGTGTGTGTGTGTGTGTGTGTGTGTGTGTGTGTGTGTGTGTGCGTGCGTGTGTGTGTAAGCGTATTTGTGTGATATTTCTAATAAACGTATATGATACTGTGATAAATTATATATAGGATTAATACATTAATAATGTACGTTGATAAATAACTGGAGTAAAGTTATAAATTGAACAATGATTTAATAATCTAACGAGCGATAGCTTATTAAGAAATGAAAGTTAGATAATACTCGAGTCAGGGTAGAGTTCTAAGGAGATTTTGCAATGAGTCTAGTTAGATAGGGTAGTGTAACTAGGTGGGTTAATATGTATGTACTAGGTGTGCACAATAGTTGAGAGGTGAGGAGTAATCTCATGAGAGTGCAACACCGACCTAAATACGAAAATTTTAACTGCATATTTATTTACTGTATCTTAATTACTTGCTAAATATTTTTAAAACGTTTTGGGCTATGACCCGTATCAAATATATTTTCAAAACATTTTAGGTGTCTAGCCTCAGAGATGCTAGACTTGATGAGGGATGCGTAGCTGCAGCACTTGTGGAGGCATGCAGGATTGTGTAGACACTTCAGTTACTCATTCCTAGATTAGGATTCATGATCAGTATTTCATTTGGGCATGTTTCCCCTTCAGTTGATACAGTCTTTTCAATTTTATTTATCAGATGATGTATTTGGATTCAGTTTTATTTCATTAGACTTATGGTTTGGATTTTTGTTTTGGAACCGGTGGTTTATTCGGTACTTATTATTTATCTATTTATCATGTGATGATTTAGACTCTTATATTTGTATGGATGGTTGAGTTATATTATTTATTTTAGAATGTTGTTACGTTAATGAAAGAGAAAATTTGGCACCGGCTTAATTTAATATAGGTGGTTAGTAATTAAAAAGTTTTTGACATTAATGCTAAGAATGAACGAAATGATATTACTGTTTGTTTTAGTAAATGATTGATCACCCATGATTAAAATAGGTGGGGTGCCACACTCTCATCTATACATATACTTGTTATAGAAACGGTAAAGCCTTCTTAGCATATGTGTGCTAATTCCTTTTTCATCCAGATGAACTCGGAGAAAGAGGATAAATCTCTTCCTCTTTAGAGATAGATGTTGGTCACCTGTTTGCATACGTGACTATGTGGGCAGAGAATAAGCCAGATAGGAGCAAGGAGTGACACTTTTCAATTTTTTACTTTATAATCCGTTAAAAATGTAATTCACCCCTGTGGTGGTACTACCCTATGTATACTATTTTAATAATGCATAAAATTATGTTATTTCTCTTTAACTTTAATTCATTCTTTATGTATACCCTCTTGCCAATAATGGCGTGATAGGGCAATTCAATACCAAAAAGAAGGGTGTGATGCCACCCCCTGCCAATAATGGCGTGATAGGGTGATTCAATATCTACCACCATAAACTCAATGGACTTTGAAATATTCCTTGACCTTACTAGCAGGATCACCTTCCCAAATGGCATGGTCATTTTTTTTTGTGAAGCCAACCATAGGGATAGTCACGTCCTTCAAACCTAACATCTTAAGTTCGAGCTTGTGGAAAAGTTCCCGGTACATCACCTCTGAGGAACTCCCCTGGTCTACCAGTAACTTGTCCACATCCCAGCTTGCAATCCTGAGAATGATTACTAGCGCATCATGGTGTGGGGCTCTCACCCCGACCAAATCTTCCTTCGTAAACACAATGTGCTTATTGTAGTTTTCCAGCTTGGCTCCTAGCGAGATCTATCTAGAAGTCCTCAATTACAGTTGTGACCTTCTTGATCTCCATACGAATTGCATTTCTTTAGATCTACTTAAGGTTAAACGCTCCATGTATAACAGCAAACTCATGCCATGCCTCATCGTCCAGGACTTTATGTGGTTTTTGGTCAACATTGGCGATGGCCTGATTTGAGTTTTTCTCTATGTACTCATTCAAGTGCCCTGTCTGGTCCAACTCCTCTAATAAAGATTTCAGTGCCTTTCAGTTCTCTTTTTTGTGTCTGTTTTCCTTGTGGAATGCACATCGGAGCATGTTGTTTCTCTTGGTCGGATCCCCTCCTATCTTTTTTGTCCACTTGAGAAACTTTTGATCCTAGATCTTCCCCAAGATCTGGAAAGTTGGTTCCTTAAAAACTGTGTTTATGGATTAAAAGGATTTAGATGAGACCTCCTTAACTCCATTCTTGGCACGATTTTTCTTCTTTCCCCCCCTTTGGGGTTGTTCTCTTTGTCATTACCTTTGTTCATCTTAGCATGGCTAGTTTCTGTCTGGATGGTATGGACCACGTCCTCCACTTTGGTGTATTTCTCTATACGTGACATGAGGTTGTCGATGGTGTTCGCTTCCTTCTTAGTAAGGAGCTGATGCAACATGGAGGTAGGAGGTAAGACGCTCTTGTAAGATGCTACGAAAACCTTCTTCGAGCAATCTTCCACCTTGTTAAAAGTCTCCTAAAAATGCTTGTCAAATTCCCGCAAGGTCTCATGTGACTTTTTCATCACCGTGAGCAGGGAGTCTATCCTTTTTGGATGTGAGTTGATGGTTATGAAGCGAGCAGTGAAGGCCTTGAATATCTTAACCGACCTATTAAACTGCCTCTTAAACCATTTCTGGGCTATATTACCCAAGATGAAAGGGGAAATACAACACATAAGAGCATCGCTATGACTCCATAAGGTCATGGCCTGCCTGTATTGCCAAACATGATTTATGGGCCAATTTTGCCAGTATAGATTTTGAACCTTCACTACAGGAACATGGATTTTTCCCTGCACAAATTAAATGCCTAGAAAAGCACTAAAAATGCGGGGAACACTTTTGGCGCCACTTTTAGCGGTATTTCCACAAGTGCGGTAATAGCCAATATGGTAAAAAAAATTACATTTTAACAAAATGCCGCGAAAATATAGCGGCATTTTTTAGCAACATTATTAAAATTGCTACAAAAAAAAATTGGGGGGACATTTATATTAATGCTGGTAATAACCTTTTCGCGGCGTTAAACATATTGAGAATAACCTTTTGCAACACCTATAAAATGTTCAACACACTTTTGGCGGCACTAAAAAATGCCGAGAATGATAGTAGCGGCATTAAACAAAATGTTGATATTATTTAGCAATATTGACTGGGAACAAGTGTTAAAAAATTATTTATAACAAGTGTTGTATTTATGTGCAAATACACCACCATAACATTAAATTAAGAGCGCGATAATCAAATTAAAACGTCATTAAATTAAAACCAATAGCATTCATCGTAAATAAACATAATTGAACAACAATTATCCATCCACAAAATAAAATGTATTACATGTTCAATAAGAAAAAGCGGGGCAACACGAAGCGAAACGAAATTTTATATAATGTACGATCCTTGTCCATCAAAGTCAAACGTCTTCTTCGACCTACAAATAAAAAAGTCAATCGTTAGTCATTGATACTTATTCTTTAGTATTTTGATTAAAAAATTTAAATTAAAAATTCGTACATTAGTAATATGCCACGCTACGATTGAATGATATGCATCTCCAATTATGGACTTGTTTCCATAAGGTCTAGGCAATGGTTCATTTGTTATAATTTTTTTCTCAATATATACTTCCCAAATGTCTTCACCCAGTGGCGTACCACCTACTTTTGTTGAAGGGTCCTTGCTCACAATGAATCCACGTGCCAAAACCACTTGGAAGTCCGAAAGTAATGAGGTCTATAATTTTAGGAAATGCATTATTTTAGATCATTTATCGTGGCTGATGGGGTTTATTCTTCTTCTTTGATGGCTATTTCTACAAACAAGATGAATATGTCATCAACCATATATTTTTGGAAAAAATTCGGCAGAGTTTTATTTATTTTTAAGACATCCCAAAAATTTTGAGACTATATACAACCAAATAAACCAACAACTTAATGTCAAGTATACATAAACTCCCCAAGGAAGCGCAGATATATTGTGCCCTTTAAATTTGTAATATACCTTAATTGAAGTAGCATTTGTTTGTTCTCTAACATGAGTAGCAGTCTCGGGGGCAGGCAAGTGTTGAGAATTTGCAATCTACAAAAAATGAATTATTTCAGTATGAAAATTGGAAGTCTTAAATTATGATTTTAAAATGTATTTATCTGCTTACCTGTTGAGATGGTGCTAAATGATGATTTGATTATGGTACCACTACAAGTTAAAATTGGTTGGTCTCTTCTAATTATTGATCGGGTTGCAAAAAAGACCTATATGATTGTATGTTTTGTTTGGTGTAGGATTGAGAAACCTGTTAATAGCATGATCTAATATTAGAACATAAATTTTTATATATACACGATAATTATGCATAAAATATAAAAGAGTGTATTTATTAACGTGTTTGGATACAACGGAAGGGCTAATCATCATATGCGTGCGTATCAACTCAAACTGAGCCTCCAAATGATCAAATTTATCCAAAAATTCAGATCGAATCTCAGATCGTAGTTGTTCATACTCTTTTTCATTAACCTTTAACCGCTTAGTTCCATGCATATTAGTTAGAGACGATCTATACCCATAAACTCGACAATGATTGCATTTATCAGGTCCCATAATTTCATAAAATATTTTGTCTTTACGATTAACGGATTCATTACAATCTAGCAGAAGTTGATCTACTTTTTGCCTTATTTTTTACTGAAATTAAACGATTCTTATTATATAAAATAAAAATTATAATCATTAATTCACAAAATCAAAACAGAATAAAGATCACATATCTCCCCGCAACTAATTTTAAAATTTCCGCATATTAATTTCATGCATAATATTTTTTATACCATTGCTTCAGCAGAATCCTTATCGATGGTTGAGCCATCGCTCCTCTTGTGTGTTTTGATGTAAACATCAACCAACGAAACCTTTTTCCCTTGATCAACCTCCATCTACATAGACTCAATGACTCATAAGTCGTTACATAAATAAGTTTGATAACATAAAATAATATTCACAATCAAAATCTTTTATAAAACACCGTATGAGCAACATTCGCATGACTCTTTCTTCCGGAAGTTTGTGGTGTTATTTGCTTCTTACGAGTTTGATGATTTTTTTGACTCGTTTTCTGTTACAAATATATATTTAAAATGTATGTTTAAATTGAATTTATAAAACTTTACTGCTAGTAATACATTCATACCCTTGCCTCACGAGTTCCCCAATACTTAACAAGTTGCGACCACTACTATAGCTTTACTCTAGGTGAACAATATTTCAATCTCACTTTGTCGGTATCAAAGGAACGATAATTTTTCTTCACATCTGTTTTCCAATTATTCCATATCTTTCCTACCTTCTTCATTCACATTTTTTAAATTCTTCAGGGGCATCAGTGTTCTCCTATATAATTACAATGTATAGAAAAACCAGTCATCTACTACACATATGATTTTAGCTTAAATTATGTTTTATCATTTTCAAAGTTATGATTTTAGCTGTTATTGACTTTGTTGTGATTGAAAAGACAATCCATACATAGTGACTTGTACCTAAAGAATTCAAATTTTCAAGTATGACACAAATCATGGTATTATTTAATTTTACCTTCACCTCTCGCCAAACATGTTCCTTGTATGGGTATAAGTCCTTGCATCGCCACTCTTTGAAAGACAACGATAACCTGTTCAACATCTAGTGTATGTGTGTCCACGAAAGCATGATGGTTTATAAAATGACTAGGACGTCATTCGCTTGATCCATGACCTGAATCACTCATGTCTTCGATTTCTGATTGTATATGAACATGAATATGATGTTAGAACCAAGGGTAACTGCAGTAAACTAGATGAATTCAGGAGGTAGCTCGGCTATGATAAAGCTGACTCTGCTAACACAATTTGGTTTTTCTTCTCCCATGGAACTGAATTTGAAGTCGTATCTCAAATGGACCAATGTATAACTATAAGTGTAAAACATCAAGTCAGTCCCTCTAATATTAAAGTATCTTTAGTGTATACTAAATGCATTAAGTCAGTCACTCAATACCAACACAGGGGATAGTCACACTTTGTCATCACTTTTGAGCATTTGTGCAAAGTTTGTGGCACTGCATTTGGGTATGCGGTACACCAGTAGATCACCAATTTTACCAGTTTCAACATTAAGAAACTAATTACGATGAAGAAACCCCCCACCAACCTCCCTCTGCTATCTCGTAAATTCCAAAAGAAACGATACCACTTATCTTATCAAGATACATATACAAATACATATGGCATAACACAACCTGATTTACTCAAGCCCTTGTCTAATTCTATACTCCTCCACATCCTCTCTTTCTTACACATCAAGGACATTGTCAAAACAGGTACATTCTCCATGCGTTGGCAATATCTTTGGACCTCCGTTGAAACCATGTCCATCTCTTATCGTCTAGCAAAGCCGCAACTCCCCAAAAAACCTCATCCCACTTAGACCCTCTCCATTGAATTTTTTCTACAAACCTTACAAGTACATAAATGCAGAAGTTACCATACCATTAAGTATGTTTAACCTTAATAGTCCCTCTTAATATCAAGAAGTAAAGAGGGAGGTTGTGTTCATTTACCTAAAATGGCCTCACTTAATAAAGAGGAAGTTAAAAAGAAGAAGGATGAGAAAGGAGGGACTTTGGAAGCTAAGAACTTCACTTCTCTCATTAAATTTATAGAAGAGGTCGTTTTAGAAATAAAAATTCAAAATTTTTTACCTGACCCTATGCCCTTAAATACCCCTAAAGAAAAAAAAATTCTAAATATTTCAAATTTAATAAGTTCCACGGCCATTACACAAATGACTGTTTTCTCCTCAAAGAAACCATTTAATATGTTATTAAGAGAGGACACATCTAACAATTTATGTATGAAGGTACATAAGCTCAATAAAAAGTAATGGTAGTGAAAAAATTACCTTAACTGATGTTCAAATAATATCATGTGGCTTTGGAGGAGGGGCATTGTATTTGCCCAAAAGATCCATCTGAGGGAAGTTCACCAGATCAACTTTGCGAGACACACCAAAGTAGATGTTATTTCAAAAATATTACCTCACGAAGATCATATTTCCTCGTGATGACACCTTATTTTCATGATTTAATATGCAGAATTCAAAGATGCACAAGATACACATTGATATAAGGAGTTCATCTCACATCATAATCATGAAAGCATATAGATTCGTGGATTGGAAATAAATAACCTCATACCTATTGTGACTCCTCCTATGGCATATAATGGAGAGAGGATTCATATGACATGTTACATCACATTTCCACTCATTGTAGAGGTTGAATATTCCATCACAATTATATAGATCCATTTCTTGGTGGTATATCTCTTATCAATCTACAATGTCATTCAATGAATACTTTCTCTCAATAAACTTGACATTGTGATAATAACCACGAGATTTTTTTGTGTTTTGCTACTCCTTCTGTATGGGAGAAGTGCTTGGGGATGAAGAGAAAAATACGGGGAATCGACAAGCCGCCAAACACCATAAATAAGAGGCTACTTGAAGGATCTCAAGCCTTTGTTTATGCAATAAGAATTCTAGGAAAGACTCCAAGAGTCGTGGTTCACACAAAACATCCATCCTTCATTCTTTGTTGGAGGAAACAAATCAAGACTATAAAAATAGCCCAAATATTGAGTTGTTAAATCTGGATAACTTGAACCCAAATGAGGAAGAGAAATATTAGAATTGATATAACTTACCAAATCAGAGAAATATTGAGTTAAGAAATAGTATCAAGTTGAGAAATATTGAGTTGTTAAAAATGTGGATAACTTGAAACCAAATGAAGAAGAGAAATATTAGAAACATTAGGATTGATATCCACTAAATATTAGGATTGATATTAGAAATATTGGATAACTTCCCTCAATAAATCATGTTAATAGGATTGATATCCCTTACCAATGATAAATACCCTGGATGACCGTGTATCGCACGGGTCTGCGAAAACTGCAGAATTGCAGTTACGGGTTTCCTTTACTAACATCAACAAATTCCATATTTTCTAATCCCAATCGTCCCAGATTTGATACTACTAACCCTATATCATCATAATAGGTATTTTCAACGTAAAGCATGTGAATTTCTGTCATTTAATCATGGATTAACAGCCCAAGATCTATACAATTATCAAGAACCCTAGAAATTTCTTAAACAGGTTTCTAACAAATTTTCTCCAGAAATTCCTTCTTATAATCATCAAAATTTCGTGGTTAAATTCCTCTACATGGCAAGGGTTTCCAGAATTATCAATTAGACCAATACTACATGGATTTTCCTATCATAAATCGGGTTTTCTTCCATTAAAACTCATCCTAATTACTCCTAAACTAATACGAAAGATGCATCAACGAAATAAGCAAGATAAACACTTGCTTGAGATTTTTGGTATTCTGATTTACCGTTGATTTTGGTGTGGTTGCGTTCCTCGTCTCGCGATCTACGCGTTGGTGGTGGCGGCGGCGCAAACCGTTGAGTTTTGGGCCTTGAAATTTCTTGAGAGCTCTCTACTCTCTTCTCCAATGGCCGTTCTAGGTTTTGGGAATTCTAACCGTAGGTGAAAACCTCCATATTAGATATAGCCCCTCTAATTTTCGTGGGTTTAATTACCCATTAATGTAAAATGACCAAAATGCCCTCCCGGGTTACTAATTAGGCCTAAAAACGCCCCGAGACCCAAACTAAACCCCCGGGTACACTCTTCTGACTATCTCGATCCTTCCGGACGCGTTGGCGCACTCAAAACAACCATACGAACAACTTATAAAATATTCACTTTTATTTATCAATAATTAGTCCCGACGCGACACGGGCGCGTCCCGACTCAAATTTCCACAATTGTCATTTTATTCTCACGTGACAATATTATAAAAATAAATCTTATATATTACTATACTCATCCAGTAATATGCAACAAATAACAAATTTCCAATAATTACTAACTCTCGTCACGCTAGTAAATATTTAAAGCAACATTCCGGATTAAAATTAAATTAATTTATCTCAATTAAATTTAATAAATCCCATAATTTAAAAGCTATAAAAATACGGGGTATTACATACTTCCCCCCTAATAACTGAATTTCGTCCCGAAATTCGGAAAATAAGGCCTACCAGGTAGCACAATTTTGGATATCCTTGTCAGTACGCAAACTATCTACATAGTACGGCGCTCAATCACTATAGCTTTTTCCTCACAGCAACATTGTTTTACATTCTCATTGGAAACACTTCACATTGTGCTCCCACCCGACAACATTCGCATAGGTCACGCCTATACGTTATAATTTCATTATCTCACTAACATTAGGAGGTCGCACCTCACTACATGACAAATACTCGGATTTATTCATATACAAAACTCCCATTCTTAGAAAATATTACGAACATTTGATCACTCTTGCTCGCCTAAAACAGTCGTGGAATTCTACCACATTTATCGGATGTTTTCTCGACCGATCCAAAATTCTGATTACCTACTCTCCTATAAACATACGGAAGGAGAATATTCGAGTTTCTTCCATAACAAAACCTTAATAAGTACCTTGTACGCGACAAACAGGTACGAGTGCTTCTATAGAGCATTCTTGAAATCATCGTATCAAGATTCCAAAATTTCCTTCACGTGGCTCCATAAATCTTTAATCACCGTGCGGCCATTCTTTGGCTAAGGGTGATACATCCTACTCGAAACGAAATCTCATCCCCGATGGTTCCTGAAATCCCATTTCAAAGGTGGGATTCACCAATCTCATCCTGATTTAGAAATTTATACTGTGCCGGACCATGCACTGGCGCGATCCTTCCTTTCAAAGGAAGTCTGGGGCATACTAGTTAATATTGTAAGCTAGCCCAAAGGAATATCAATCACTTCCTTCTCGGTGACTTAATCCACATGTTCGGGATAAACCCTTGATCTTGTTTTGAGGATGGCAACTCATCCAAGAACTTTACCGACTTTACCAACCTCTTCAAATTTCAGGAATTTTCGATAAACACAAAATTCTTTGGTTGATTCTCCTCTTTCAACCAAACCTTACCTATGGGCAGTGCATGTAGAGACTACTCACTACTTCTCGCTATACATCGATTCTTCCCTTGAAATGTCTCCCATTAAGTGATACGTAATACTCCCCTTCCTTCCTTGGAGTATGCCGAAAGTTCCGCCTCGTGCTCTTCTCTCCACGAAGCGCACTTCTGGAACTCTTATACTATACTAACATCATTACTCTTTGTATGCGCAAGTCGTTCTCACACATGACAAATAACAATTCCGCTCCGGGTGTGCTTCATAACAATTAAATTCTACTCTATTCAGGGAATACCAATTCTTGAATGGCTTCCCACAGTCTTCCAATCAAGTTAGGGCGTGCTATTCTAATTGCACACTTATGTATGGATTATCGCCCCTCATGTGACGTTTAATCCACTCTATCACTTCCACTTCGTTATACTAGTCCCACAAACATATATTTCACAGGTTTATTACCACGTCCCTTCGACTCGGACTATTTTAACTGTAGCTAACAATGATGCCCACATTTTTCCAACACTCCGACCGCCCTGGGAGAGCGAAAGGCGTGCTACTCATCTGTAGGACCACCTAAATTCAACGGAATAGAAGGAATAGGGCATTCAAATCCCATGACAATAAAAGAGGAATAATAATCCTCAACCTTCCTCAGATAAGTACAACAATTTTCCCAAATAGGTACAACAACCAAAATAAATCACTATCGCTCTATTCATCAAAATAATTACAGGTCATCTCTTTTGTATAATATAAAGTTCTTTCCAGACAATCCATGCTAAAAACCATTCCAACTCTTTATTCACCTTGCGTTCTGTACGCGGTTATGACATTTGGGTGCTCTCAATCACCCTAGAAATCAAAATTCTTAAATTCTCCTTATCATCGTTCTTCCCTTCCACTCGTGGGGATAACTTATAATGCTTTCCTACCATAAAAATTCGGCTCTAATAACCTTAAAATAAAATTCAACTTCCAACTTACATACATAATTACTTGATCCCATGTCGACCAGGGTACCGAACTCATGGAATAGTGACCAAACGTCTCCCTATTTCCAACCTTACGCTAAGTTTCATGTGTGGGATGTCTCGCAAAGCGAAATCCAAACAAGGAACCGCCCCGATACACTACTACCTAGCATTATCGGTTATCGAAATCCGTTAGGTCGTCCGTCCATAGTATATACCCCTTTCTTCCGTCCCTTGACAGAAAAGTTACAATTTCTCCCGTAATTATGCTTAACAAAGAACGTTTCACCAATTTCACTATCGTCCCGTATTAGTTGATGGTAATTACATTCTATAAACCTCGGATACATACGATCGGAATTCTCGAAATTCCCTTCCCTAATAATAGGCGTATAACTATTAACTCCCACATCTCTAAAGGATAAATATAACAATGCACTCTTCTTATCACTAAGTCCGGAATACTAAACATAATACTGAGTCAAATCTTTTCGCTCAACGGTAAATCCCGATACATACGGAATTATACTGACAAAGTCTATACATACATTGGCATCGAATATCTCGAGCCCACTATCTCCTCTGAAGTCTCTAGGATAGATAATATAGGTGCGAGTCCAACCTTCTTACAGGTAAAGCCTCGCCAAAACAAACATAAAACATGTTGTACCAATGCAACTACTCCGATATCCTTGCAATAAATACTCACTATCGCACTAACCATTTCTATAACATTTTAACAAAGATAATATCATACTTGTGAATCGCATCACTACAACGAGTAACCTCAATAAAGTATAAAACACTATTAATATACTCATTCATCCTCTGCGGATAGCACTAAAGAAAAACCCCGCTACACTAATATTCACATAATAATAACATTCATAATTATATGCATTAAGCTCGTCTCACATGCTAACCTAGCAATGAACAAAATATGGTGACTCGCTCGTGTCACCTAAACACGCCTCATCATCTGAGGATACAACTTATACTTCCACCTTGCCAATCGTTTTGACTGCGCAAGTGGTTTCTGGACGTAACACGTCTACTCAAACCAAACAAAATTATTTTAATCGTTGCCTTTTGCTAGGCACCGTATTCCTGTACTTTTTCTCATTTTGGAACATATTATCGTGAGCGATCTCACTCCGCACAAAATACCTCAGTACATAATCCACTTACCGCCTATCCTACTAACCAGGTTAGGATTTGTCCTCCTCTCGGACTTTAGTAAACTCGATTCCTGTTAACCATCCCGATTGTTCTCTTAACTTTTCAGGCCATAAAGATCATGTTACTATCTATAATAGTACTTACTGAATTTACCATCACATGGTAAGAATTTAACTATCTGAAGCATTTAAATGGTTTTCCTGATGTGTATCCACATCCTTTTGTGGTGCTATACCACCATCGTTGCATTCAGTCTCATTCTCGACTAAATTCTTCGATTCCTTTAACTTCCCCTATAAAGAAGCGTTATCATCTATTTTGACAAAATATGACAATGTCAACCTATGAATCGGTCGTCCATCAGAATTACCTCTTTGAGTGTTATCAACTATTTCTACGTGTCGATCTCCCACTCGGAGTTGTTTCCCCCCACTTATATCTACATCTTCCGATACAAAATTCGCTAACGGTTAAGATTCATATTCATGAATGGACCCCTGACATGCCCTCTCTCAATGAGTTCAGAACCACATTTGCTTTTAATCCTGAACAGTTAAGGAAGGAACATACGGTCATCACTGTACCTAAGGTTCTCCTATAGGCATAGCATTCCACTTCTAAAATTGGTGGTTGACTCCAACCATTATAATTTCGTCCCAAAAGCCAAGAAAATTTTCTCTAAATTTTCACTTTCGGTTTGCCACACTCCGTCCTATATTTAAGCCTTTGGATACTTTACCTCCTTTGGTAAACACATACAAGTTTCGCGTTTCTAAAATTTCCCACTGACAGTCTCTACACGTTTTTGTAATACGTTGGGTAAGTTTACCCTCGCACCTCATTTGACTATAACAGCATTTGAAAAATCATTGTTGCACCTTAGTCGCCTTTCTAGTCGTGGCTTCTCGTGCCATAATGGAGGTAACCTCGACTACGGTCATCATCCTCGGATATATTTTCTCATCTCAACTGAACCCTGCCTCCTGATGTACGCTTAACGGTCCTCTTTTGACATCCGTCATCGCTCGGCACACGCACACATCCGAACGAAATTAGAATACACTAATGTATACACATTATAGCAGGAGAACGAAATCTCATCAAAGGAATCAACGATCCTAAACATAGGGCTCTATAACAAACAAAGCAACGCTGAAAGCATAATAAGCTGTACAGATCCTAAGGACACTAGAACCTGATGCTCTGATACCACCTGTGACACCCCGCCTAATTAAATACCGGGCGATCACTCCTTTATTAAATTAAATCAGGGCGAACAGTTGGTTCATTCTTAGCATCACTGTCGTAAAATAAAATTTTCCAATTTAACACCCTAAAATAATTAAGCTAAGTGTCAAAACCATATTTAAACATTACTTTCCAAATTTTATTTAAAGAAAAATTATTTATTTATTTATTAACAACATTTCAATAAATAAGAATCACACCACGATAAACCTGGAACATAATCCAATTAATTTAAAAGATTCGTCAATCGAATGTCAACATGCGAAATCTAAAGTAATACATCCACTGAATAAATCCCATAGTAACAGTACTGGAAATAACTGAAATACAAATGTCCAATAATAATGAAATAATGGAAAGGGCTACACATGCCCATCTAAATGGAAATACTAAGAGTGGATCTAAATGAACGAAGTCGTCTAATCAAGAGACCCGCAACTCCCACTTAAGCTGCAGCGTGTTCCTTCCAAGAGATCCTAAGCAAGACGCCCCTGTGGATGGGCACCTGTAATACATACATTTATATACAAGAGAGAGAGAAAAGAAACGGGTCAGAGCCCGATAGTGTGTATGATTTAAAATTTGTTTAGCAAGTATTTAAATTGATACAGGCCAATGCAACAACATATTAGTGCGACACTCTCTTGAGAAATTCTCACCTCTCTTCTAATGTGCACACCTATCGCACTAACCTTCCCAACGGTTTACCTTATCATTTATCGCACTAATCTTCCCAATGATTTAGCTTATCTTAGATCGCTCGTAAGATTCAAAATTTAACGATTCAATTGTTTGAAAATACTATTTCAATTAGTAACCAAAGTTCTCATTTTAACTTTATTAATCAATAAAGTTTTCCAGTGTCATATTATACTTTTCAAACAAGTATTTACAATTTGAGTCATCAACAATGTCCTACTTACCAAATCACAGTAGGTAGTTCCAAATCTCATTATTTCATATATATATTAACTACTCGTACAATATATATATTTTAACAGCACCCCAAATAAAACTATGGTGCGGGCATACTCTGCTATCCAATCCCCGTAACGCTCACACTAAGGGAAATACAAGTTCGGGATCACTCTCGAACTGTATCAACATATACAAAACAACAATGAGGCGAAGCATAGATTCCAAGTCTCTAAGAGGTCAGTACATACCCTCACGTTTCTAAGGACCGTCTGAACTATCGATTCGATAGCCTGTACTAAGGATATCTATCTCCTAGGGTACGAATCAATATCCCCCATAAGGCAACACATGATAAGATCGTCCCAGCGCGGTAACCTCAGGGATAGGAAGTAGCGCGGGTACGTTTTACACATGTATATAATATATGCATACACAATCATATAAATATACCACTTTTATCATATTAATATAGGTTCCTCTCATTACCCATAATTACAACATTTATCCTTAATTTTCACATTAAGTATTTCTTATAAGGGTTCGTCACTAACCTTAACCCGAAGAGTTTCTCCAACTCATTACGTGACACTCGTGTACTCTATCCTCCCAAGTATGAAATTCAGTAGGAATTCACCTATTTTCCGTCGTAATCATTTTTACGTAATTTCTCCCTATAACGCAAGGTTTCATCGTTCCTTATGTAAATATCCCAAAATACAATCCTCGTCATATATTAAAGATCCCAACATTTATTCATATACCCTACTGGTCCATTTTATCACCCCAAACATATTTATAAGGGTGTCCATAATATTCCTCATAAAAGTGGCTTTCAACTAATATAAGAAGGGGAAATTTAAGCTTGCCAGGAGGGGTCGATCGATCGAGGTCTGGGGCTCAATCGATCGAACCTTCGATCGATCGAAGCCCTAGGCTCGATCGATCGATCAAACGGGTCTGCGAAAACTGCAGAATTGCAGTTACGGGTTTCCTCTACTAACATCAACAAATTCCATATTTTCTACTCCCAATCGTCCCAGATTTGATACTACTAACCCTATATCATCATAATAGGTATTTTCAACGTAAAGCATGTGAATTTCTGTCATTTAATCATGGATTAACAGCCCAAGATCTATACAATTATCAAGAACCCTAGAAATTTCTTAAACAGGTTTCTAACAAATTTTCTCCAGAAATTCCTTCTTATAATCATCAAAATTTCGTGGTTAAATTCCTCTACATGGCAAGGGTTTCCAGAATTATCAATTAGACCAATACTACATGGATTTTCCTATCATAAATCGGGTTTTCTTCCATTAAAACTCATCCTAATTACTCCTAAACTAATACGAAAGATGCATCAACTAAATAAGCAAGATAAACACTTGCCTGAGATTTTTGGTATTCTGATTTACCGCTGATTTTGGTGTGGTTGCGTTCCTCGTCTCGCGATCTACGCGTTGGTGGTGGCGGCGGCGCAAACCGTTGAGTTTTGGGCCTTGAAATTTCTTGAGAGCTCTCTCCTCTCTTCTCCAATGGCCGTTCTAGGTTTTGGGAATTCTAACCCTAGGTGACAACCTCCATATTAGATATAGCCCCTCTAATTTTCGTGGGTTTAATTACCCATTAATGTAAAATGACCAAAATGTCCTCCCGGGTTACTAATTAGGCCTAAAAACGCCCTGAGACCCAAACTAAACCCCCGGGTACACTCTTCTGACTATCTCGACCCTTCCGGACGCGTTGGCGCACTCAAAACAACCATACGAACAACTTATAAAATATTCACTTTTATTTATCAATAATTAGTCCCGACACGACACGGGCGCGTCCCGACTCAAATTTCCACAATTGTCATTTTATTCTCACGTGACAATATTATAAAAATAAATCTTATATATTACTATAATCATCCAGTAATATGCAACAAATAACAAATTTCCAATAATTACTAACTCTCGTCACGCTAGTAAATATTTAAAGCAACATTCCGGATTAAAATTAAATTAATTTATCTCAATTAAATTTAATAAATCCCATAATTTAAAAGCTATAAAAATACGAGGTATTACATACTTCCCCCCTAATAACTGAATTTCGTCCCGAAATTTGGAAAATAAGGCTTACCAGGTAGCACAATTTTGGATATCCTTGTCAGTACGCAAACTATCTACATAGTACGGCGCTCAATCACTATAGCGTTTTCCTCACGGCAACATTGTTTTACATTCTCATTGGAGACACTTCACATTGTGCTCCCACCCGACAACATTCGCATAGGTCACGCCTATACGTTATAATTTCATTATCTCACTAACATTAGGAGGCCGCACCTCACTACATGACAAATACTCGGATTTATTCATATACAAAACTCCCATTCGGAGAAAATATTACGAACATTTGATCACTCTTGCTCGCCTAAAACAGTCGTGGAATTCTACCACATTTATCGGATGTTTTCTCGACCGATCCAAAATTCTGATTACCTACTCTCCTATAAACATACGGAAGTAGAATATTCGAGGTTCTTCCATAACAAAACCTTAATAAGTACCTTGTACGCGACAAACAGGTACGAGTGCTTCTACAGTGCATTCTTGAAATCATCGTATCAAGATTCCAAAATTTCCTTCACGTGGCTCCATAAATCTTTAATCACCGTGCGGCCATTCTTTGGCTAAGGATGATACATCCTACTCGAAACGAAATCTCATCCCCGATGGTTCCTGAAATCCCATTTCAAAGGTGGGATTCACCAATCTCATCTTGATTTAGAAATTTATACTGTGCCGGACCATGCACTGGCGCGATCCTTCCTTTCAAAGGAAGTCTGGGGCATACTAGTTAATATTGTAAGCTAGCCCAAAGGAATATCAATCACTTCCTTCTCGGCGACTTAATCCACATGTTCGGGATAAACCCTTGATCTTATTTTGAGGATGGCAACTCATCCAAGAACTTTACCGACTTTACCAACCTCTTCAAATTTCAGGAATTTTCGATAAACACAAAATTCTTTGGTTGATTCTCCTCTTTCAACCAAACCTTACCTATGGGCAGTGCATGTAGAGACTACTCACTACTTCTCGCTATACATCGATTCTTCCCTTGAAATGTCTCCCATTAAGTGATAAGTAATACTCCCCTTCCTTCCTTAGAGTATGCCGAAAGTTCCGTCCCGTGCTCTTCTCTCCACGAAGCGCACTTCTGGAACTCTTATACTATACTAACATCATTACTCTTTGTATGCGCAAGTCGTTCTCACACTTGACAAATAACAATTCCGCTCCGGGTGTGCTTCATAACAATTAAATTCTACTCTATTCAGGGAATACCAATTCTTGAATGGCTTCCCACAGCCTTCCAATCAAGTTAGGGCGTGCTATTCTAATTGCATACTTATGTATGGATTATCGCCCCTCATGTGACGTTTAATCCACTCTATCACTTCCACTTCATTATACTAGTCCCACAAACATATATTTCACAGGTTTATTACCACGTCCCTTCGACTCGGACTATTTTAACTGTAGCTAACAATGATGCCCACATTTTTTAACACTCCGACCGCCCTGGGAGAGCGAAAGGCGTGCTACTCATCTGTAGGACCAACTAAATTCAACGGAATAGAAGGAATAGGGCATTCAAATTCCATGACAATAAAAGAGGAATAGTAATCCTTAACCTTCCTCAGATAAGTACAACAATTTTCCCAAATAGGTACAACAACCAAAATAAATCACTATCGCTGTATTCATCAAAATAATTACAGGTCATCTCTTTTGTATAATATAAAGTTCTTTCCAGACAATCCATGCTAAAAACCATTCCAACTCTTTATTCACCTTGCATTCTGTACGCGGTTATGACATTTGGGTGCTCTCAATCACCCTAGAAATCAAAATTCTTAAATTCTCCTTATCATCGTTCTTCCCTTCCACTCGTGGGGATAACTTATAATGCTTTCCTACCACAAAAATTCGGCTCTAATAACCTTAAAATAAAATTCAACTTCCAACTTACATACATAATTACTTGATCCCATGTCGACCAGGGTACCGAACTCATGGAATAGTGACCAAACGTCTCCCTATTTCCAACCTTAAGCTAAGTTTCATGCGTGGGATGTCTCGCAAAGCGAAATCCAAACAAGGATCCCCCCCGATACACTACTACCTAGCATTATCGGTTATCGAAATCCGTTAGGTCCTCCGTCCATAGTATATACCCCTTTATTCCGTCCCTTGACAGAAAAGTTACAATTTCTCCCGTAATTATGCTTAACAAAGAACGTTTCACCAATTTCACTATCGTCCCGTATTGGTTGATGGTAATTACATTCTATAAACCTCGGATACATACGATCGGAATTCTTGAAATTCCCTTCCCTAATAATAGGGGTATAACTATTAACTCCCACATCTCTAAAGGATAAATATAACAATGCACTCTTCTTATCACTAAGTCCGGAGTACTAAACATAATACTGAGTCAAATCTTTTCGCTCAACGGTAAATCCCGATACATACGGAATTATACTGACAAAGTCTATACATACATTGGCATCGAATATCTCGAGCCCACTATCTCCTCTGAAGTCTCTAGGATAGATAATTTAGGTGCGAGTCCATCCTTCTTACAGGTAAAGCCTCGCCAAAACAAACATAAAACATGTTGTACCAATGCAACTACTCCGATAGCCTTGCAATAAATGCTCACTATCTCACTAACCATTTCTATAACATTTTAACAAAGATAATATCATACTTGTGTATCGCATCACTACAACGAGTAACCTCAATAAAGTATAAAACACTATTAATATACTCATTCATCCTCCGCGGATAGCACTAAAGAAAAACCCCGCTACACTAATATTCACATAATAATAACATTCATAATTATATGCATTAAGCTCATCTCACATGCTAACCTAGAAATGAACAAAATATGGTGACTCGCTCGTGTCACCTAAACACGCCTCATCCTCTGAGGATACAACTTATATTTCCACCTTGCCAATCGTTTTGACTGCGCAAGTGGTGTCTGGACGTAACACGTCTACTCAAACCAAACAAAATTATTTTAATCGTTGCCTTTTGCTAGGCACCGTATTCCTGTCCTTTTTCTCATTTTGGAACATATTATCGTGAGCGATCTCACTCCGCACAAAATACCTCAGTACATAATCCACTTACCGCCTATCCTACTAACCAGGTTAGGATTTGTCCTCCTCTCGGACTTTAGTAAACTCGATTCCTGTTAACCATCCCGATTGTTCTCTTAACTTTTCAGGCCATAAAGATCATGTTACTATCTATAATAGTACTTACTGAATTTACCATCACATGGTAAGAATTTAACTATCTGAAGCATTTAAATGGTTTTCCTGATGTGAATCCACATCCTTTTGTGGTGCTATACCACCATCGTTGCATTCAGTCTCATTCTCGACTAAATTCTTCGATTCCTGTAACTTCCCCTATAAAGAAGCGTTATCATCTATTTTGACAAAATATGACAATGTCAACCTCTGAATCGGTCGTCCATCATAATTACCTCTTTGAGTGTTATCAACTATTTCTACGTGTCGATCTCCCACTCGGAGTTATTTCCCCCCACTTGTATCTACATCTTCCGATACAAAATTAGCTAACGGTTAAGATTCATATTCATGAATGGACCCTTGACATGCCCTCTCTCAATGAGTTCAGAACCACATTTGCTTTTAATCCTGAACAGTTAAGGAAGGAACATACGGTCATCACTGTACCTAAGGTTCTCCTATAGGCATAGCATTCCACTTCTAAAATTGGTGGTTGACTCCAACCATTATAATTTCGTCCCGAAAGCCAAGAAAATTTTCTCTAAATTTTCACTTTCGGTTTGCCACACTCCGTCCTATATTTAAGCCTTTGGATACTTTACCTCCTTTGGTAAACACATACAAGTTTCGCGTTTCTAAAATTTCCCACTGACAGTCTCTACACGTTTTTATAATACGTTGGGTAAGTTTACCCTCGCACCTCATTTGACTATAACAGCATTTGAAAAATCATTGCTGCACCTTAGTCGCCTTTCTAGTCGTGGCTTCTCGTGCCATAATGGAGGTAACCTCGACTACGGTCATCATCCTCGGATATATTTTCTCATCTCAACTGAACCCTGCCTCCTGATGTACGCTTAACGGCCCTCTTTTGACATCCGTCATCGCTCGGCACACGCACACATCCGAACGAAATTAGAATACACTAATGTATACACATTATAGCAGGAGAACGAAATCTCATCAAAGGAATCAACGATCCTAAACATAGGGCTCTATAACAAACAAAGCAACGCTGAAAGCATAATAAGCTGTACAGATCCTAAGGACACTAGAACCTGATGCTCTGATACCACCTGTGACACCCCGCCTAATTAAATACCGGGCGATCACTCCTTTATTAAATTAAATCAGGGCGAACAGTTGGTTCATTCTTAGCATCACTGTCGTAAAATAAATTTTTCCAATTTAACACCCTAAAATTATTAAGCTAAGTGTCAAAACCATATTTAAACATTACTTTCCAAATTTTATTTAAAGAAAAATTATATATTTATTTATTAACAACATTTCAATAAATAAGAATCACACCACGATAAACCTGGAACATTATCCAATTAATTTAAAACATTCGTCAATCGAATGTCAACATGCGAAATCTAAAGTAATACATCCACTGAATAAATCCCATAGTAACAGTACGGGAAATAACTGAAATACAAATGTCCAATAACAATGAAATAATGGAAAGGGCTACACATGCCCATCTAAATGGAAATACTAAGAGTGGATCTGAATGAACGAAGTCGTCTAATCAAGAGACCCGCAACTCCCACTTAAGCTGCAGTGCGTTCCTTCCAAGAGATCCTAAGCAAGACGCCCCTATGGCTGGGCACCTGTAATACATACATATATATACAAGAGAGAGAGAAAAGAAACGGGTCAGAGCCCGATAGTGTGTATGATTTAAAATTTGTTTAGCAAGTATTTAAATTGATACAGGCCAATGCAACAACATATTAGTGCGACACTCTCTTGAGAAATTCTCACCTCTCTTCTAATGTGCACACCTATCGCACTAACCTTCCCAATGGTTTACCTTATCATTTATCGCACTAATCTTCCCAATGATTTAGCTTATCTTAGATCGCTCGTAAGACTCAAAATTTAACGATTCAATTGTTTGAAAATACTATTTCAATTAGTAACAAAAGTTCTCATTTTAACTTTATTAATCAATAAAGTTTTCCAGTGTCATATTATACTTTTCAAACAAGTATTTACAATTTGCGTCATCAACAATGTCCTACTTACCAAATCACAGTAGGCAGTTCCAAATCTCATAATTTCATATATATATTAACTACTCGTACAATATATATATTTTAACAGCACCCCAAATAAAACTATGGTGCGGGCATACTCTGCTATCCAATCCCCATAACGCTCACACTAAGGGAAATACAAGTTCGGAATCACTCTCGAACTGTATCAACATATACAAAACAACAATGAGGCGAAGCATAGATTCCAAGTCTCTAAGAGGTCAGTACATACCCTCACGTCTCTTAGGATCGTCTGAACTATCGATTCGATAGCTTGTACTAAGGATATCTATCTCCTAGGGTACGAATCAATATCCCCCATAAGGCAACACAGGATAAGATCATCCCAGCGCGGTAACCTCAGGGATAGCAAGTAGCGCGGGTACGTTTTTCACATGTATATAATATATGCATACACAATCATATAAATATACCACTTTTATCATATTAATATAGGTTCCTCTCATTACCCATAGTTACAACATTTATCCTTAATTTTCACATTAAGTATTTCTTATAAGGCTTCGTCACTAACCTTAACCCGAAGGGTTTCTCCAACTCAATACGTGATGCTCGTGTACTCTATCCTCCCAAGTATGAAATTCAGTAGGAATTCACCTATTTTCCGTCGTAATCATTTTTACGTAATTTCTCCCTATAACGCAAGGTTTCATCGTTCCTTATGTAAATATCCCAAAATACAATCCTCGTCATATATTAAAGATCCCAACATTTATTCATATACCCTACTGGTCCTTTTTATCACCCCAAACATTTTTATAAGGGTGTCCATAATATTCCTCATAAAAGTGGCTTTCAACTAATATAAGAAGGGGAAATTTAAGCTTCCCAGGAGGGGTCGATCGATCGAGGCCTGGGGCTCGATCGATCGAACCTTCGATCGATCGAACCCCTAGGCTCGATCGATCGATCAAACGGGTCTGCGAAAACTGCAGAATTGCAGTTACGGGTTTCCTCTACTAACATCAACAAATTCCATATTTTCTAATCCCAATCGTCCCAGATTTGATACTACTAACCCTATATCATCATAATAGGTATTTTCAACGTAAAGCATGTGAATTTCTGTCATTTAATCATGGATTAACAACCCAAGATCTATACAATTGTCAAGAACCCTAGCAGGTTTCTAACAAATTTTCTCCAGAAATTCCTTCTTATAATCATCAAAATTTCGTGGTTAAATTCCTCTACATGGCAAGGGTTTCCAGAATTATCAATTAGACCAATACTACATGGATTTTCCTATCATAAATCGGGTTTTCTTCCATTAAAACTCATCCTAATTACTCCTAAACTAATACGAAAGATGCATCAACGAAATAAGCAAGATAAACACTTGCCTGAGATTTTTGGTATTCTGATTTATCGCTGATTTTGGTGTGGATGCGTTCCTCGTCTCGCGATTTACGCGTTGGTGGTGGCGGCGGCGCAAACCGTTCAGTTTTGGGCCTTGAAATTTCTTGAGAGCTCTCTCCTCTCTTCTCCAATGGCCATTCTAGGTTTTGGGAATTCTAACCCTAGGTGACACCCTCCATATTAGATATAGCCCCTCTAATTTTCGTGGGTTTAATTACCCATTAATGTAAAATTACCAAAATGCCCTCCCGGGTTACTAATTAGGCCTAAAAACGCCCCGAGACCCAAACTAAACCCCCGGGTACACTCTTCTGACTATCTCGACCCTTCCGGATGCGTTGGCGCACTCAAAACAACCATAGGAACAACTAATAAAATATTCACTTTTATTTATCAATAATTAGTCCCGACGCGACACGGGCGGGTCCCGACTCAAATTTCCACAATTGTCATTTTATTCTCATGTGACAATATTATAAAAATAAATCTTATATATTACTATACTCATCCAGTAATATGCAACAAATAACAAATTTCCAATAATTACTAACTCTCGTCACGCTAGTAAATATTTAAAGCAACATTCCGGATTAAAATTAAATTAATTTATCTCAATTAAATTTAATAAATCCCATAATTTAAAAGCTATAAAAATACGGGGTATTACATACTTCCCCCCTAATAACTGAATTTCGTCCCGAAATTCAGAAAATAAGGCCTACCAGGTAGCACAATTTTGGATATCCTTGTCAGTACGCAAACTATCTACATAGTACGGCGCTCAATCACTATAGCTTTTTCCTCACAGCAACATTGTTTTACATTCTCATTGGAGACACTTCACATTGTGCTCCCACCCGACAACATTCGCATAGGTCACGCCTATACGTTATAATTTCAATATCTCACTAACATTAGGAGGCCGCACCTCACTACATGACAAATACTCGGATTTATTCATATACAAAACTCCCATTCTGAGAAAATATTACGAACATTTGATCACTCTTGCTCGCCTAAAACAATCGTGGAATTCTACCACATTTATCGGATGTTTTCTCGACCGATCCAAAATTCTGATTACCTACTCTCCTATAAACATACGGAAGGAGAATATTCGAGGTTCTTCCATAACAAAACCTTAATAAGTACCTTGTACGCGACAAACAGGTACGAGTGCTTCTAAAGAGCATTCTTGAAATCATCGTATCAAGATTCCAAAATTTCCTTCACGTGGCTCCACAAATCTTTAATCACCGTGCGGCCATTCTTTTGCTAAGGGTGATACATCCTACTCGAAACGAAATCTCATCCCTGATGGTTCCTGAAATCCCATTTCAAAGGTGGGATTCACCAATCTCATCCTGATTTAGAAATTTATACTGTGCCGGACCATGCACTGGCGCGATCCTTCCTTTCAAAGGAAGTCTGGGGCATACTAGTTAATATTGTAAGCTAGCCCAAAGGAATATCAATCACTTCCTTCTCGGCGACTTAATCCACATGTTCGGGATAAACCCTTGATCTTGTTTTGAGGATGGCAACTCATCCAAGAACTTTACCGACTTTACCAACCTCTTCAAATTTCAGGAATTTTCGATAAACACAAAATTCTTTGGTTGATTCTACTCTTTCAACCAAACCTTACCTATGGGAAGTGCATGTAGAGACTACTCACTACTTCTCGCTATACATCGATTCTTCCCTTGAAATGTCTCCCATTAAATGATACGTAATACTCCCCTTCCTTCCTTGGAGTATGCCGAAAGTTCCGTCCCGTGCTCTTCTCTCTACGAAGCGCACTTCTGGAATTCTTATACTATACTAACATCATTACTCTTTGTATGCGCAAGTCGTTCTCACACTTGACAAATAACAATTCCGCTCCGGGTGTGCTTCATAACAATTAAATTCTACTCTGTTCAAGGAATACCAATTCTTGAATGGCTTCCCACAGCCTTCCAATCAAGTTAGGGCGTGCTATTCTAATTGCACACTTATGTATGGATTATCGCCCCTCATGTGACGTTTAATCCACTCTATCACTTCCACTTCGTTATACTAGTCCCACAAAAATATATTTCACACGTTTATTACCACGTCCCTTCGACTCGGACTATTTTAACTGTAGCTAACAATGATGCCCACATTTTTGCAACACTCCGACCACTCTAGGAGAGCGAAAGGCGTGCTACTCATCTGTAGGATCAACTAAATTCAACGGAATAGAAGGAATAGGGCATTCAACTTCCATGACAATAAAAGAGGAATACTAATCCTCAACCTTCCTCAGATAAGTACAACAATTTTCCTAAATAGGTACAACAACCAAAATAAATCACTATCGTTGTATTCATCAAAATAATTACAGGTCATCTCTTTTGTATAATATAAAGTTCTTTCCAAACAATCCATGCTAAAAACCATTCCAACTCTTTATTCACCTTGCGTTCTGTACGCGGTTATGACATTTGGGTGCTCTCAATCACCCTAGAAATCAAAATTCTTAAATTCTCCTTATCATCGTTCTTCCCTTCCACTCGTGGGGATAACTTATAACGCTTTCCTACCACAAAAATTCGGCTCTAATAACCTTTAAATAAAATTTAACTTCCAACTTACATACATAATTACTTGATCCCATGTCGACCAGGTTACCGAACTCATGGAATAGTGACCAAACGTCTCCCTATTTCCAACCTTACGCTAAGTTTCATGCGTGGGATGTCTCGCAAAGCGAAATCCAAACAAGGAACCCCCCCGATACACTACAACCTAGCATTATCGGCTATCGAAATCCGTTAGGTCCTCCGTCCATAGTATATACCCCTTCATTCCGTCCTTTGACAGAAAAGTTACAATTTCTCCCGTAATTATGCTTAACAAAGAACGTTTCACCAATTTCACTATCGTCCCGTATTGGTTGATGGTAATTACATTCTATAAACCTCGGATACATACGATCGGAATTCTCGAAATTCCCTTCCCTAATAATAGGGGTATAACTATTAACTCCCACATCTCTAAAGGATAAATATAACAATGCACTCTTCTTATCACTAAGTTCGGAGTACTAAACATAATACTGAGTCAAATCTTTTCGCTCAACGGTAAATCCCGATACATACGGAATTATACTGACAAAGTCTATACATACATTGGCATCGAATATCTCGAGCCCACTATCTCCTTTGAAGTCTCTAGGATAGATAATATAGGTGCGAGTCCAACCTTCTTACAGGTAAAGCCTCGCCAAAACAAACATAAAACATGTTGTACCAATGCAACTACTCCGATAGCCTTGCAATAAATGCTCACTATCTTACTAACCATTTCTATAACATTTTAACAAAGATAATATCATACTTGTGTATCGCATCACTACAACGAGTAACCTCAATAAAGTATAAAACACTATTAATATACTCATTCATCCTCCGCGGATAGCACTAAAGAAAAACCCCGCTACACTAATATTCACATAATAATAACATTCATAATTATATGCATTAAGGTCGTCTCACATGCTAACCTAGCAATGAACAAAATATGGTGACTCGCTCGTGTCACCTAAACACGCCTCATCCTCTGAGGATACAACTTATACTTCCACCTTGCCAATCGTTTTGACTGCGCAAGTGGTTTCTGGACGTAACACGTCTACTCAAACCAAACAAAATTATTTTGGTCGTTGCCTTTTGCTAGGCACCGTATTCCTGTCCTTTTTCTCATTTTGGAACATATTATCGTGAGCGATCTCACTCCGCACAAAATACCTCAGTACATAATCCACTTACCGCCTATCCTACTAACCAGGTTAGGATTTGTCCTCCTCTCGGACTTTAGTAAACTCGATTCCTGTTAACCATCCCGATTGTTCTCTTAACTTTTCAGGCCATAAAGATCATGTTACTATCTATAATAGTACTTACTGAATTTACCATCACATGGTAAGAATTTAACTATCTGAAGCCTTTAAATGGTTTTCCTGATGTGTATCCACATCCTTTTGTGGTGCTATACCACCATCGTTTCATTCAGTCTCATTCTCGACTAAATTCTTCGATTCCTTTAACTTCCCCTATAAAGAAGCGTTATCATCTATTTTGACAAAATATGACAATGTCAACCTCTGAATCGGTCGTCCATCAGAATTACCTCTTTGAGTGTTATCAATTATTTCTACGTGTCGATCTCCCACTCGGAGTTGTTTCCCCCCACTTGTATCTACATCTTCCGATACAAAATTCGCTAACGGTTAAGATTCATATTCATGAATGGACCCCTGACATGCCTTCTCTCAATGAGTTCAGAACCACATTTTCTTTTAATCCTGAACTATTAAGGAAGGAACATACGGTCATCACTGTACCTAAGGTTCTCCTATAGGCATAGCATTCCACTTCTAAAATTGGTGGTTGACTCCAACCATTATAATTTCGTCCCGAAAGCCAAGAAAATTTTCTCTAAATTTTCACTTTCGGTTTGCCACACTCCATCCTATATTTAAGCCTTTGGATACTTTACCTCCTTTGGTAAACACATACAAGTTTCGCGTTTCTAAAATTTACCACTGACAGTCTCTACACGTTTTTGTAATACGTTGGGTAAGTTTACCCTCGCACCTCATTTGACTATAACAGCATTTGAAAAATCATTGCTGCACCTTAGTCGCCTTTCTAGTCGTGGCTTCTCGTGCCATAATGAAGGTAACCTCGACTACGGTCATCATCCTCGGATATATTTTCTCATCTCAACTGAACCCTGCCTCCTGATGTACGCTTAACGGTCCTCTTTTGACATCCGTCATCGCTCGGCACACGCACACATCCGAACGAAATTAGAATACACTAATGTATACACATTATAGCAGGAGAACGAAATCTCATCAAAGGAATCGACGATCCTAAACATAGGGATCTATAACAAACAAAGCAACGCTGAAAGCATAATAAGCCGTACAGATCCTAAGGACACTAGAACCTGATGCTCTGATACCACCTGTGACACCCCGCTTAATTAAATACCGGGCGATCACCCCTTTATTAAATTAAATCACGGCGAACAGTTGGTTCATTCTTAGCATCACTGTCGTAAAATAAATTTTTCCAATTTAACACCCTAAAATAATTAAGCTAAGTGTCAAAACCATATTTAAACATTACTTTCCAAATTTTATTTAAAGAAAAATTATTTATTTATTTATTAACAACATTTCAATAAATAAGAATCACACCACGATAAACCTGGAACATAATCCAATTAATTTAAAACATTCGTCAATCGAATGTCAACATGCGAAATCTAAAGTAATACATCCACTGAATAAATCCCATAGTAACAGTACGGGAAATAACTGAAATACAAATGTCCAATAACAATGAAATAATGGAAAGGGCTACACATGCCCATCTAAATGGAAATACTAAGAGTGGATCTGAATGAACGAAGTCGTCTAATCAAGAGACCCGCAACTCCCACTTAAGCTGGAGTGCGTTCCTTCCAAGAGATCCTAAGCAAGACGCCCCTATGGCTGGGCACCTGTAATACATACATATATATACAAGAGAGGGAGAAAAGAAACGGGTCAGAGCCCGATAGTGTGTATGATTTAAAATTTGTTTAGCAAGTATTTAAATTGATACAGGCCAATGCAACAACATATTAGTGCGACACTCTCTTGAGAAATTCTCACCTCTCTTCTAATGTGCACACCTATCGCACTAACCTTCCCAATGGTTTACCTTATCATTTATCCCACTAATCTTCCCAATGATTTAGCTTATCTTAGATCGCTCGTAAGATTCAAAATTTAACGATTCAATTGTTCGAAAATACTATTTCAATTAGTAACCAAAGTTCTCATTTTAACTTTATTAATCAATAAAGTTTTCCAGTGTCATATTATACTTTTCAAACAAGTATTTACAATTTGAGTCATCAACAATGTCCTACTTACCAAATCACAGTAGGCAGTTCCAAATCTCATAATTTCATATATATATTAACTACTCGTACAATATATATATTTTAACAGCACCCCAAATAAAACTATGGTGCGGGCATACTCTGCTATCCAATCCCCATAACGCTCACACTAAGGGAAATACAACTTCGGAATCACTCTCGAACTGTATCAACATATACAAAACAACAATGAGGCGAAGCATAGATTCCAAGTCTCTAAGAGGTCAGTACATACCCTCACGTCTCTTAGGACCGTCTGAACTATCGATTCGATAGCCTGTACTAAGGATATCTATCTCCTAGGGTACGAATCAATATCCCCCATAATGCAACACAGGATAAGATCATCCCAGCGCGGTAACCTCAGGGATAGCAAGTAGCGCGGGTACGTTTTTCACATGTATATAATATATGAATACACAATCATATAAATATACCACTTTTATCATATTAATATAGGTTCCTCTCATTACCCATAATTACAACATTTATCCTTAATTTTCACATTAAGTATTTCTTATAAGGGTTCGTCACTAACCTTAACCCGAAGGGTTTCTCCAACTCATTACGTGACACTCGTGTACTCTATCCTCCCAAAGTATGAAATTCAGTAGGAATTCACCTATTTTCTGTCGTAATCATTTTTACGTAATTTCTCTCTATAACGCAAGGTTTCATCGTTCCTTATGTAAATATCCCAAAATACAATCCTCGTCATATATTAAAGATCCCAACATTTATTCATATACCCTACTAGTCCTTTTTATCTCCCCAAACATATTTATAAGGGTGTCCATAATATTCCTCATAAAGGTGTCATTCAACTAATATAAGAAGGGGAAATTTAAGCTTTCCAGGAGGGATCGATCGATCGAGGTCTGGGGCTCGATCGATCGAACCTTCGATCGATCGAACCCCTAGGCTCGATCGATCGATCAAACAGGTCTGCGAAAACTGCAGAATTGCAGTTACGGGTTTCCTCTACTAACATCAACAAATTCCATATTTTCTAGTCCCAATCGTCCCAGATTTGATACTACTAACCCTATATCATCATAATAGGTATTTTCAACATAAAGCATGTGAATTTCTGTCATTTAATCATGGATTAACAACCCAAGATCTATACAATTATCAAGAACCCTAGAAATTTCTTAAACAGGTTTCTAACAAATTTTCTCCAGAAATTCCTTCTTATAATCATCAAAATTTCGTGGTTAAATTCCTCTACATGGCAAGGGTTTCCAGAATTATCAATTAGACCAATACTACATGGATTTTCCTATCATAAATCGGGTTTTCTTCCATTAAAACTCATCCTAATTACTCCTAAACTAATACGAAAGATGCATCAACGAAATAAGCAAGATAAACACTTGCCTGAGATTTTTGGTATTCTGATTTACGGCTGATTTTGGTGTGGTTGCGTTCCTCATCTCGCGATCTACGCGTTGGTGGTGGCGGCGGCGCAAACCGTTGAGTTTTGGGCCTTGAAATTTCTTGAGAGCTCTCTCCTCTCTTCTCCAATGGCCGTTCTAGGTTTTGGGAATTCTAACCCTAGGTGACAACCTCCATATCAGATATAGCCCCTCTAATTTTCGTGGGTTTAATTACCCATAAATGTAAAATGACCAAAATGCCCTCCCAGGTTACTAATTAGGCCTAAAAACGCCCCGAGACCCAAACTAAACCCCCGGGTACACTTTTCTGACTATCTCGACCCTTCCGGACGCGTTGACGCGCTCAAAATGACCATACGAACAACTTATAAAATATTCACTTTTATTTATCAATAATTAGTCCCGATGCGACACGGGCGCGTCCCGACTCAAATTTCCACAATTGTCATTTTATTCTCATGTGATAATATTATAAAAATAAATCTTATATATTACTATACTCATCCAGTAATATGCAACAAATAACAAATTTCCAATAATTACTAACTCTCGTCACGCTAGTAAATATTTAAAGCAACATTCCGGATTAAAATTAAATTAATTATCTCAATTAAATTTAATAAATCCCATAATTTAAAAGCTATAAAAATATGGGGTATTACATGTTATTCCATATTTTGACAAAGATGATGATTTTAAAGTGACTAGTGACATGGTCATGGATGTCCTTACCATTCTTAACCACGTTAACAACCTTACCTTGGGTTCTTGGTGTATCTAGGTTTTATTGATACTAGATGTGAAAGGTTTTCCATTTCCACTGTTCCAGTGCACATCTCTAACACTACTCACAAACATTAGTTATAGACTTTGAATCTGCCGCTTTGAGAAGCTTCGCTTGGGGTCAAATTTTGTTAACTCTCATAATTTTGTTATAGATAGCTATTGGGAATCACAAAAGAGTGAGAGTGAATTCAAATCCTCGTTGCGGCATCTAAAGGATGTTGAAGTTATTGGTTTCACAAAAGAGTCTTATGAGCTGGAACTTGCACTTGCACAATTTCTGTTTGATAATGCATTGGTGCTTAATAAGTTTTTATTAATCAAGGAAGTGTTGGTTGTGAAGCGACATCACCTTCATTTCTCTACCATACTCAAAGATTGACAAGCTTTCCAAGATCCTCTCCTACTGCTGTAATTATGTTACCCTAAGTTGCTTAATTAATTTCGTTCGGGTAGAAATATTAGTGGATTTTGTATTTGCATGCAGGACACTTTTGTGGGATATTGTTTTATGTTTAAAAACTAACTAATTACTATGTGTGCTAGATGTGGGGCAATTATTGAAGTAAGGACCATTTTTTATGAGATGAAATTTCATAAAGATGTAATCTCGTGGAATGCTATTATTGGTGGATATGCATCACATGGATTCGCAGTGGAGGCTCTAGAACTGTTTGAATCAATGAAGAAGCATTTAGCCTGACCCACTCACATCACTTTCATTTCAGTTTTGAGTGCTTGAGGAAAGGTACTGATTCTATTTCTATATTGAACAAAATGAGGAACATTCAACTCACAACTAGTTCTGTAATTATCCAATATGGTCATTAAATGCATGAGTATATTAAAGAATAACTACCAGAATAATTGTCCTGTTTGAGATATATGGAACCATCATAGAATAAATAATATTTATTTAACTAAAATGAAGAAAAGTAAAAAGATAGACCCTCTTCTCCTCCAGTTTGTTTGGACCAAAAAATTGAAGTCGATTGTCTCCTTCATTAGATAATAGACCTTTAAGTGTAAATTTCAACTTATCAAAGACTTCCTCAACAGGAATTCGTTCCTGAACATCGTAGATCATTATCAGAATATAAATGACGTACATCGTAAACGCCTCAATCCAATAAGACATGATAGCTTCTTATGCTAACAAGATACACATAAGAAATAATGATAGTTCATCATTGAATAACAAATATTTGCCTTGGTTCAAGAGTTAGCTAATCTGGCAAAACAATAAAATGGGGTTAAAAGAATAATAATGGATCAACACTACCCCTTTTAATTATTCTCACATGCTTTAAGCTCCATGTAAATATATTAAGTATATATTTTAGTGGACTGCTTATATAACTGTTTCCATTTTACATTTTACTTGTCTTATTTTTTCTCCATCTTTATCCTAATTTTGGATGGTAGAAAATAAACTAAGCAAACACTTAAACCTAAATATATTGGCATGTTTCAAAGTAATAAGGAAATAGTTGAAACGGGTGATACTTTTGTCTCTACCATACTCATTAACTGACTTTGCAAAAACCAACAGTAGAAATCTCTTATTTATCGTTAACAAAACATATGTTTAGAATAAGTAACCACAAATTGGACTAATCACTATACTATTGTCCTGTTCTAAAGTGTTTGCCAATTTTTTCAAGAAGTTGCAAACAAACACAACATGCTATACATTCGCATTTTCAATATGATTATAAAAGGAAATATCCATTCAGAAATTACTAAGCAGTATTGCAAAATTACAAGCAATAAACAGAGTCGGTATATGCCTAATCTCATGCACCACGTCATATTTTTCTACAAGTAATAAACAGAATAAGTATATGACTAAGATCTAACACTCCAAACTATTTTATCTAGCAACTTAATTATAAGTACAATCACAAAATCAACCGCAATGTAAGTTTAAAGATACAATTGTGATAGCAGTAACAGGCACAATTTGAACATATGAACAGTACGACCTATGTCCATATGGTGAGCTTAGATGCCAACGAACGAATATCCATAAACATAACATTGGGTATCCATTTGTACAAAACTATGGTTATTATTTAAAAGTATATAAGAATGCAACCGCAAGTAATAAAATAAAATCATATGAATTCTGGCTTTGTAAACTCTTATTGTTCCAAATGCACAAAAACTTGATGGGATAATTGACACCAAAACATGATGATGATGATGATGATGATGATGATGATGATGATGATGATGATGATGATGATGATGATGATGATGATGATGATGATGATGATGATGATGGTGGTGGTGGTGGTGGTGGTGGTGGTGGTGGTGGTGGTGGTGGTGGTGGTGGTGGTGGTGATGATGATGATGATGATGATGATGATGATGATGATGATGATGATGATAATAATAATAATAATAATAATAATAATAATAATAATAATAATAATAATAATAATAATAATAAGGTCAATTTGAATTTAATACATTACAAATCATCGATATTCGACTTATCAATGCTAAGTCCCTCCCCCCCCCCCCCCCCCCCCCCCACACACAACACACACACACGCCCACGCACACACACACATTTCTGATAGATCTCTTTACAATTAAAGATGGTTGGCTTTCTAAGATGTTATCTTTTGCAAAAATGATGTGAATCCAACTCCGACCTTGCTCTCTTCTACTTTCACTTGATATCAACACAGGGAATGCCCATAAACGCTTTGATTTCGAAAATTTCTGGTTGAATCAGTCCTCTTTTCTTCCTACTGTTAAGGATAATTGGGAAGTTATCAACACTGGTAATCCCATGTATGCTTTGTGCAATAATTTAAAATGATTGAAGGGGGTTCTTAGAAAATGGTCTTTTGCTACTTTTGGAAATATTTTGTAACACCCGGCCCATCCGGGGAGAGCGAACGGAGGGCTACTGCGATAAAACTAAACTAAATCCACAATATAAACAAGGTATAGAGCATCTAAATAAATCCCGTAATATAATATAAAAGAATCCATTAATCGCAATCTCTTTAAATTAAATACAACCAAAAGTCTCTCAAAATAATACAACTATCTATCTCAAAATAAAATGTTCTATACATCAAAAATAAATACAAATCTCATCATATACTCTCGAATATTCTTCCCAAGATAACCCATGCTAAATATCAATCTCCATTGCGCCCAAAAATCTGCGCTAACCTGCCACTAAAAGAAATATGGGGAAGTACACAATACGACAGGAAAGATGCTCAACAAATATATTAGCGGTGAATAAAGCGTAACAATACGAGTAAGAATATTCAAGTCAAATGAAAATATCATAAGTATTTTATCAATATAATTTCTCAACAACACATTAATCGGAGTCACCAGGCCTCACCATACCGCGCCATAATTTATCAAGTAGCCGGAACAGGAATCTTGGCGGGTGCCCAACATCAGTGCCATATTAAAATCTCATGACAACATGCCCAACACAAAAATAATGATACCACATGAATCAAAATCAGATTCCAACAAAAAATTCCAAATTTCTAAAAGAATTTAGCAATTCAAATATGAGTTCAATAATCACATGAAATCAAAGGGAATAACACTCGCGAGATTAAGGAGCATATTGTGCAAAACCCCATACCTTAAACCACCAAAAAGGAATCAACATAAATCTGGCTAGAAAAGTCAGATTACACCATCAAAATCATCTACCAAAAATCATCAAATCCTCTCCAAGAGTCAACACCAAAACAGCCCCAAGAACACCTCCAAAAACTAGGGTTGAATGCATAATAAAAGGGTATTGTTTGTGTATAAAAAGAGAAGAAATAAAATATGTTTTTTTGTATTTGCTATGCCAAAAGTTTGTTCACAAATGGTCACCCACGACCCCTTTAAATAAGGCAAAAAGATAAGAGTTTGAATCAAAACAAAACTGCTTGCAACGCACGAAATCTGTTGGGGTCGATCGATCAACCCCTGGCGTCGATCGATCGATCACCCAGTAAAACTGATAGTTCCGCTAAAAAAATTTATAAGGGATAAATATTTAAAAATTCATATAAAATCCGTTGTAACTCCGTTTTTGAAACCGTTTGAAATTCCCGTCTTTAAAAATAAAATCCAACATATTTGAGCAAGAAAAATAATTTTATCAAAAACTTTATTTTTCCTCTATATTTTGAAAATACCCCCAAAATTATGCGAGTTGTTAAACTTCCCCAGTAACAATGGAATTTCGCCCTCGAAATTTACCCAATGCCTAACTCTCAAAAATCAGGCCACTACAACTATCTCCAAAAATAATCTCGTCTCCCAAAAATAAATTCCTCACATCTAATCTAGATGCCTAACACGAAACGATCATCTAAATTTTCTATCTCCAAATATGCGCTAAAAAAACACAACAGACCTAAAATCCAAGACCCAAGGGTGTCGTATAACCTAAGCTCTGATACCATTCTGTAACACCTCGCCCACCCGGGGAGAGAGAACGGAGCGCTACTGCAATAAAACTAAACTAAATTCACAATATAAACAAGGTATAGAGTATCTAAATAAATCCCTCAATATAATATAAAAGAATCCACTAATCTCATATAAAAGAATCCATTAATCTCAATCTCTTCAAATTAAATACAACCAAAAGTCTCTCGAAATAATACAACTATCTATCTCAAAATAAAAGGCTCTATACATAAAAAAATAAATACAAATCTCATCATATACTCTCGAATATTCTTCCCAAAATAACCCAGGCTAAATATCAATCTCCATAGTGCCCCAAAATTCACGCTAACCTTCCACTAAAAGAAAATATGGGGAAGTACACAATACGATAAGAAAGATGCTCAACAAATATATTAGAGGTGAATAAGGTGTAACAATACGAGTACGAATATTCAAGTCAAATGAAAATCTCATAAGAATTTTATCAATATAATTTCTCAACAACACATTAATCGGAGTTACCAGGCCTTACCATACTGCGCCATGCTCTATCAAGTAGCCGGAACAAGAATCTTGGCAGGTACCCAACATCAGTGCCATATTAAAATCTCATGACAACATGCCCAATACAAAAATAATGATACCACATGAATCAAAATTAAATTCCAATAAAAATTTCCGGATTTCTAAAAGAATTTAGCAATTCAAATATGAGTTCAATAATCACGTGAAATCAAAGGGAATAACACTCGCAAGATTAAGGAGCATATTGTGTAAAACCCCATACCTTAAACCACCAAAAAGGAATCAACATAAATCTGCCCAGAAAATCCAGATTACACTATCAAAATCACCTCCCAAAAATCATCAAATCCTCTCCAAGAATCAACACCAAAACAGCCCCAAGAACACCTCCAAAAACTAGGGTTGAATGCATAATAAAAGGGTACTATTTGTGTATAAAAAGAGAGGAAATAAAATATGTTTTTTAGTATTTACTGTGCCAAAAGTTTGTTCACAAATGGTCACCCACGACCCCTTTAAATAAGGCAAAAAGATAAGAGTTTAAATCAAAACAAAATTTCTTGCAGCGCACGAAATCTGCTGGGGTCGATTGATCGACCCCTGGTGTTGATCGATCGAGCCCTGGCGTCGATCGATCGATCGCCCAGTAAAACTGACAGTTCCGCTAAAAAAATTTATAAGGGATAAATATTTAAAAATTCATATAAAATCCGTTTGAACTCCGTTTTCGAAACCGTTTGAAATTTCCATCTTTAAAAATAAAATCCAACACATTTGACCAAGAAAAATAATTTTATCAAAAACTTTATTTTTCCTCTATATTTTGAAAATACCCCAAAAATTACGCGGGTTGTTACATATTTTTCCTATTAATACAGAAGATCAAGTCCCAAAGGCTAAAGTTAACTTTTAAAATCACCCTAAAAATTAAAATTGGCAGAATATGAGTCTTGCTATGTTCTCTCTGGCAAAGCATCTCAAGGTGGATGAATATTTCTTGAGGTAGAAGGCTAATAAAAAATGGTAGAAGGATGGAGATAAACTAACACTATTAATGCTAAGAAATTAATGGTTCAACTAAATTTATCCCCTAAAAAATTCCCTAGTGAAGCTGAACAGTTCTTAATTGTCCTAAATAAGTAAACTAACAAGTAAAGTAACCGCATTCAGAATAACGATGATGAAGTTTCTTCGTTTATAACTGGTCTCCACTTTTTCATCACTTTCATCGATATCACTCTCATTAGCTTCATCGTTCGCCTCTGAATCATCTTCATAAGTCTTAAAAACATCTTTATCACTACATTCCTCATCAATATCAACACATATATCATCATCGTCGTCTATATCAACTACGTTGCCAACATTCGTTCCCTCCACACCAGCCCTAACCCATGTAATACCCCCATCATGGTTGATTAAAGTGACATTCAGTTGTTGAATGTTGTACGACTCCACTTCTGCATCTATTGTGTCATCTCCATAAGTATCTTTACCATACATGTCATATAAATCTCTCGATTTCATCTTCACGACAGCTTTCCAATCTTCTCCAACCAGGTCTCGCACGTACCAAATTTTTTTGGCCTGTGTTGATACCAAATTTAAATGCTGACGTGGACCAATCATATGAAGACACATAGAAATTACAAACACTTCCGAGGAACTCCCACGCTCCGAGGAAAAAAACTACAGCGAGGAAGACTAGCTCCCCGAGGAACACTGCTTACCCGAGGAACTCACATGCTCCGAGGAACTCATACACTCCGAGGAACAAACCTCTCCGAGGAACTCTTGAATACCAAGAAGCTTAGGCGGTCGGAGCAACTCAGGCGGTCCGAGCTGCATCTCGAACAAAGCATTAATAGCTGGATAACCAACAATTCAACTGATTCATTAAATGCTTATCATTTGGACGCGCACGCAAAGAGGGCATTAAATGTATTACCCTTTCATATGTATATCATTTAATGTATTACCCTTTCAAATTACAGCCTCAAGGCTATAAATATATTGTACAATCCTCATTGTAAAGAGACCCCTAGACCGGAATTTCTTGAGATAACTTGTAATCGAGAATTCCCATACAAACAGCAATAAAACAACAGTGAACGTAGGCCATTCTTATAAGGCTGAACCACTTTAAAATCTTTTGTCTCATTTATTTATCTGTGATTGAATTATTATAGTGATCTAATTTTTTACATCAACAGATTGGCGCCGTCTGTGGGAAGCGACTGGTAAAACCGTTTTCTCATAAAAAATAATCCATTACCAATGGCGGATATTCCTGAATCCAGCAATCGAAACGCCGGAACCCCTCTAAATCCAACTGCTCCACCAATTATTCCAGATCTGACTGGAATAATGGAAAATCTGTCTCAGGGCCAGACCATCATGCAAGAAATAATGCGACAACTCATCCAAACCCTCCATGGCGGTGCATCAGCCCATTCCGGACCACGAAGCATCCAAATAAATACCCGTGCGCCTTCTTCGCGTACTAGGCGTAATGATTCATATCGCAATGATGAATCTCAAGATTTTTCTTATCAACCTGGACGAACTTCGTCTGTGCGAGCCACAGATACTGAACAACATGTCACCCTCTTCCCAGAAAGGGCCAGCGCTTTGGAAAGATTAAGTAGGGCCTCTCGTTTCGATCGATTAGGTCCTAGGAGGAACAAAAGTCCTCTTAATGCAGCGTCGAGGAGCTTTCGACGACCATCGAATTTAAGGGAAGGATCTGCCCAGTCATGACCAGCTGCTCGTGAAAACGCAGTTGGAGAATCCCCGGGTTTGAAATAATAATCTCAAATTAAAATATTTAATTTCCTTTTTAAATCAATGAATGTGGAAGCGTTGAATACAAGTGATGGTTCAACAAAACAACACAAGGCCGGGTTTTAATATCATGAGAAACAAATTAAAACAACATAATTCAAGTCCTAGAATTTGCCTAAGTCATCATTAACAATTATTCAAAGTTAGGCGAAACCATATTAATGCAAGTGACTTGAATAAACCAAATTTAATCCAATATTAAACTAAAGTCCCAATTTAAATTAGTGTGAATGTAAAACCAAATTTTATCTTGAATTAAACCTAAAGCATGCGTTCTAACTGATGTGCAAGATAAAATAAACAAGGTCACACTACACCGCGATATACGAGGAAAAACCCACTAACGGGAAAAAACCTCGGGACGGCCCTAGCCTCAAATCCACTAAAAACGGTATTACAAAATACAAGACAAAAGACTTACTTCCTAAACTCGAACCCTCTCAATACATGATGCTCCTTCTTGTATCAACCTCCAATTAGTGGATAACCAACGGAGCTCCACCGTGGTCTCGGAATACACCGATAGGACTTTAAACGGTCACCGTCACCCGAACATGGAGCCTTTCTCCAAACGGGTAGAATCTCAACAAAGGTCTTCTTTGTGATGGGGTGTAGAAGCAAACCCGAAACGTCTCTTGAATTCGGTAGAGAAAACCGGTGCCAAAAACTCCAAGTAAGGATATGTATATAAAGAACTTGGAATAAACAACAATGGGTGTAAACTAGAGTGTGTATGAATTTTCCATTAAAATTTAACACTCAAAACTTGAACATTTTCCCTAAATAAATTTGCTCTCAAACTCTCTCTAAGAGATGGATATGGAATGGAAAAGTTAGGAAAAGTTATCTTGGAAAATGTGTTTCCCGCACATAATATTGCATGAAAAAAGTTGGTTGAAAACCAAGTGGAGGAGTGGGGAAAAACTGCAAAAAACTGCCAAATAACTGTTCCCGCTGGAAGTTCATTCGAACGAACGTGATTCTCATTCGAACGAGACTTCTAACGAGTGACCAGCCTGGGCTCGTTAGAGGTTCGTTAGATACCTCGTTAGAACGAGCATTCGTTCGAATGACATATCGAACGACTGTCCAGTTAGGGTCATTGGCAAAACTCGTTCGAACGAACCTGGTTCGAACGACAAAACTCGTTCGAACGAAATCTGGTTCGAACGAAAAAACTCGTTCGAACGACATTTCTAATGAACGAACAGAAAGATTGAAAAATTCGATTTTGGCCCAGAAACTTTTATAAACTTTTATATACTTATTTTTTAAGTTTCTTGATTCTTTCTGAAAAATAAAATGCAGTTTTAATTCACCTAACACCCAATACAAATTGTTCCAAGCTCCTATATACATATAAATACATTCATACCTTGGGAGCATGGAACCTAAGTTGATGACGTACAAACGAGGCACATAAACTACGGCATGTTGATGATGCTTTATACTCTTTGCCGCTACGTCTTCAACAAACACTTCATAGGTCTTGAATATTACAATTAAATAAAATCCTATGAATAAATGTTTTTGTCCGGAATTGAGCCAAAACTATAAGAGGACTCAATTGGAAATTTGTGTCCTTACAAATCTCCCCCTTTGGCTATTCTGGGACAAAAACCAAACAAAAATCCTAAAGGGCCGTCAAGCTCTACTAGACTTAAAACATAACCCGCCCAATCTTGACTCAACCCAAGGATCAAACGCTTTGCCATAGAAAGATGCCGCTATAGAATAATTCATGCACACTTAAGCAAACTCATCAAATGCATAGGGAATATCAAAGTATTAAATGCAATTAATTAATTACTCCCCCTAAATTAATTCTCCCTTTAAACACATGACCTACTTAGAAAGACGTCTCCCCCTAAGATAAATCTCCCCCAAACGAAGATACGATAATAATAGGATTAGATACCATTTCTCCCCCTATCATCATTCTCCCCCTTTTTTGTTCGGGAATAGGCAAAGGATAAAGAACTAAGAAACAGCAAGTGAAAGCTTAAAGTGATAAGACATGAAAGCATATGGGCAATTAAAAACAAGGCAAAGACATACAAATATCATATATATATATACTAGAAATATATCAATGAATCACTTGCATATATATATAGATATAAACACACACATGACACAAAATACAATAAGTTTGCACACTCGTATGGCAAAAATGTGTCATATGAAAACGGAAGTGTAGGGGTGTGAACAAGCAACAATTAAATTTAGACCCAAACACTTAAGAAACGTTCACGGAGTTCTCATTTGATTGCAAACTTCATCACAGTTAAATATAACCTCATGTGACAATATAAAGATTGAACTCAATGAACAAACATACACAATGCATACAAGCCTAGCATGATGATGATTCTACAAACCAAATAGAGTCGTGACATTAAAGACAACTAGGATAAACGGACATTGTGCAAACCGTTGATATACCATACAATTCTCCCTCAATAAGCATATATATTCTTTTGTTTTTGAATGAATATATCAAACAAACATAGGCCTTGGCAATTGCTTTCTTTGAATGCCAAATATTCTGTTTTTAGGCCTTTGGATCACGTATTTCTTTTAGATCCCATCAACGGTGGCTTACAATCGCAAAGGATTTAATTCATCCTTTCGGAGCCCTTCCCCGTGCATATATTTATTTATCATGTTTTCATTTTTCGCACAAATCTCACATGCAACGGATTTTGACATGCACTAGTCCTCCTAGGTCATAGATATGTAGATGACTAGATTGATAGGAGAACATCTCAAAAAGCTCAAATATAACATGTGACATTAAGATTTCAAAAGAGCTCGTGCATGTGTGAATAGAGGCATATAGAAATAGAATCCATTTAAACAATACAAAATCCAACTACTCCATATAAAACATGGTAAAGAACATTTTAAGGATTGAAAATCTAAACCAAAAGTTCTAGCCACATGGGAGCGTAAAAGATAGGATTCAAACACAAATATATGCCACATAAAGTGTGTCAAACAAAAATACACACAAAGCAAAATCTTTTTGAGTGTTTAACATTTTAATAAAAAATAAAGATATATACTCAAAAGACTAAACAAAAATCATTTGTATTTTTCATTAAGCTTAAATGAAATAAGTAAAACACAAATGATAAACAAAAATCTTTTTATATTATGCAGTCAATTTAAACACAAAATATAATACAAAAAGATAAACAAGTCATAGTTTCTAGCATGTGATATGAAGTAAGGCAATGACTAGAAAATGACTAAACAAGCATACATTTAGCATATGAATATAGCATGAAGTACAAACGCTAAAGTATGCAAACACTAACACAATTATCCTTTAGATTTAGCAAGGGAGGAGGCATGTGTAAGTAAATGAGAATCAAAATCCCTATTTTGTAAGGCAACCAAGTCGGATTTCCTAACCCAAATTAATGAAGAATTACTATCTTGGGGTGTAGGAACGTTAGCTATCGTGGTTACTTTACTATGGGATTTTCTAGGAATTCGTTTAAGATCTAAACAAAATTTCCTAAGATGACCTTGTCGACCACAATGTGTACAAGTAAGAGCATGTCGAAAAGATTTATCTAAGGAGTGATCATTAAATGCATTCCTAGAAGATTCTCCTAAAACATTGGTTTTGACTTTAGGGTAAAAATCATTACAAGAATTGAAGCCTAAACCAAAAGTGTCATTTTTAATTTGGACCGTTCCTAACATTTTATCTAGTTTTTCCGAACGACACTCCAAATCAAATTTGACATTACTAGAATCTTTTAATTTATTTTCCAATTCAACAATGTTAGATTCTAGTAAAGAATTACGCTCTTCAAAAGCAAGAAGCTCCTTTTTCAAGGATTCCATTAAACCCCTAAGGCTATCTCTCTCGCCTTCTACATATTCAAGCTTCTCTTGAAGAGTCCTCACATGTGTCCTAAGGTCTTCTATTAAGGCACTTTCATCAATGACCTTGACACTCTCTCTTAAACTCGATTCTAACTTCAAATTAGCTCTTTTCAATTTAATAGATTCTTTATATAATTCATGAAAAGCATTTTGAAGTTCACTCATATCAACCTCATCTTCATTTTCACTCTCTTCTTCTTTTTCACTCTTACTATCATCAAAAATAAGAGAATCATGTACAATGACCTTGGAAGTGGCATGTGCTATAATTTCATCATCCGATGAGTTCTCATTATCACTCACATGTGCCATAAAAGCCACAAAATTTTTCTTAGTGGGGGATTCGGGCTTCTCTTCCTTATCACTATCACTAAGGGTCGCATTATATGAAACGGTTCGTTTACCCTCTTTCCTTAGTTTAGTGGGGCACTCAAAAGCCCTATGGCCATAACCTTCACAACCAAAACATTTATTAGACTCGTCCCTATCAATATTTTCATTACTAGGTTTAGGGATCTTATCGGCTTTAGAAATCTTCTCATTTTTATCATGTTTAGAAGATTCAAATTTCTTAAAATCATTTTTAACTTTATCTTTGTTAAATTTAAGAAATTTTCTAAATTTACGAGCAAACAAAGCCATATCTTCCGAGTCACTATCACTATCGCTATCTACTACTTGTTTAACCTCTTTGCGGGCTTTTAAAGCAACGCCCTTTTCAATTTTCTTTTCAGTTTTAGAGGGAAACATATCTAGTTCATAGGTTTGTAAATCACCTACAAGATCTTCTAATTTCGTAGAGGCTAAAGTGGGTAAAGAATTTAAAACGGTCACCTTTGGAATAAATCTATCGGGTAGGGACCTTAAAATTTTCTTTACTACACGGTCGTCAGGTATTTTCTCTCCCAAGTTAAAGGATGAATTAACAATATCAGAAAGTCTAGCATAAAATTTATCAAATGTTTCTTTTTCATCCATTTTGATAGTTTCAAATTGAGTAGTGAGGTTTTGGAGTTTAGAAGCTTTAACGACACTCGTTCCTTCATGAGTTAATTGTAAAATATCCCAAGCTTCTTTAGCGGTTTCACACGTCATAATACGTCGGAATTCATCCGGTGTGACAGCGCTAAACAAGGCATTTAAACCTCGGGAATTAAAGTTTGCTAGATTAAACTCATTTTCAGTCCATCTATCAACGGGTTTGGGAACATGTACATTTTCAATTAAATGTGTTGGTGGGGTCCAACCGTTAATAACAGACATCCAAACACGTTCATCAATAGATTTAAGTGCCGATTTCATTCGCGCTTTCCAATACGCGTAGTTAGAACCATCAAAAATAGGAAATTTTGAAAATGGGGAAAAATCCATATTTAGCCAAAAAGTAAAGGATCTTTAACGAAATAATTTATCGTTTTTGTCTCTGATACCAATTTGAAAACGCAGTTGGAGAATCCCCGGGTTTGAAATAATAATCTCAAATTAAAATATTTAATTTCCTTTTTAAATCAATGAATGCGGAAGCGTTGAATACAAGTGATGGTTCAACAAAACAACACAAGGCCGGGTTTTAATATCATGAGAAACAAATTAAAACAACATAATTCAAGTCCTAGAATTTGCCTAAGTCATCATTAACAATTATTCAAAGTTAGGCGAAACCATATTAATGCAAGTGACTTGAATAAACCAAATTTAATCCAATATTAAATTAAAGTCCCAATTTAAATTAGTGTGATGTAAAACCAAATTTTATCTTGAATTAAACCTAAAGCATGCGTTCTAACTGATGTGCAAGATAAAATAAACAAGGTCACACTACACCGCGATATACGAGGAAAAACCCACTAACGGGAAAAAACCTCGGGACGACCCTAGCCTCAAATCCACTAAAAACGGTATTACAAAATACATGACAAAAGACTTACTTCCTAAACTCGAACCCTCTCAAGCCGTGATGCTCCTTCTTGTATCAACCTCCAATTAGCGGATAACCAACGGAGCTCCACCGTGGTCTCGGAATACACCGATAGGACTTTAAACGGTCACCGTCACCCGAACATGGAGCCTTTCTCCAAACGGGTAGAATCTCAACAAAGGTCTTCTTTGTGATGGGGTGTAGAAGCAAACCCGAAAGGTCTCTTGAATTCGGTAGAGAAAACCGGTGCCAAAAACTCCAAGTAAGGATATGTATATAAAGAACTTGGAATAAACAACAATGGGTGTAAACTAGAGTGTGTATGAATTTTCCATTAAAATTTAACACTCAAAACTTGAACATTTTCCCTAAATAAATTTGCTCTCAAACTCTCTCTAAGAGATGGATATGGAATGGAAAAGTTAGGAAAAGTTATATTGGAAAATGTGTTTCCCGCACATAATATTGCATGAAAAAAGTTGGTTGAAAACCAAGTGGAGGAGTGGGGAAAAATTGCAAAAAACTGCCAAATAACTGTTCCCGCTGGAAGTTCGTTCGAACGAACGTGATTCTCGTTCGAACGAGACTTCTAACGAGTGACCAGCCTGGGCTCGTTAGAGGTTCGTTAGATACCTCGTTAGAACGAGCATTCGTTCGAACGACATATCGAACGACTGTCCAGTTAGGGTCGTTGGCAAAACTCGTTTGAACGAACCTGGTTCGAACGACAAAACTCGTTCGAACGAAATCTGGTTCGAACGAAAAAACTCGTTCGAACGACATTTCTAACGAACGAACAGAAAGATTGAAAAATTCGATTTTGGCCCAGAAACTTTTATAAACTTTTATATACTTATTTTTTAAGTTTCTTGATTCTTTCTGAAAAATAAAATGCAGTTTTAATTCACCTAACACCCAATACAAATTGTTCCAAGCTCCTATATACATATAAATACATTCATACCTTGGGAGCATGTAACCTAAGTTGATGACGTACAAACGAGGCACATAAACTACGGCATGTTGATGATGCTTTATACTCTTTGTCGCTACGTCTTCAACAAACACTTCATAGGTCTTGAATATTACAATTAAATAAAATCCTATGAATAAATGTTTTTGTCCGGAATTGAGCCAAAACTATAAGAGGACTCAATTGGAAATTTGTGTCCTTACAGCTCGGCAAGATGGATCCTATGACCGACCAACTGCTCGTCGAGATAAATCCCAGGAAGCCACTTCAACGCGATCAATTTCTCGAACCAATAGGCCCGGGGAAGGAAATGATGCATGGAAAGGATCTATTCAGAGGCTGGAGGATAGATTAGGGGAAATGGCTAAGGCCAAGAACCCTCTACAACGAACCTTTATTCGAGGAACACCTTTTGTCCAGGACATAGTTGATTTTCCAACACTTTCAAAGTTCAAAGCACCTGTTGTGACTCCCAAGTATGATGGGAAGACTGACCCTGTCCTTCATATAGAACAATATCAAGCTGCTGCCGACATCTATGCTGTCCCAGACGAGATGAGATGCAGGGCATTCTCGGGAACTCTTACCAGATCTGCTCAGATATGGTATAATAATCTTCCTCGGGGTAAGATTTCAACTTTTCTTCAATTGGCCGAGTTATTCATTAGGAATTTCTGCTTTGGAGCAAAGCTAGTTAAACGAGTAGCACATTTGTTAAGTGTTATACAAAAGGCTGGGGAGAGTATTAGAGATTATATAACTTGTTTTAATAATGAGAAACTCGAAGTCATTGATTACGAGGAGAAGACAGAAATTACCGCTTTGATGAGTGGACTGCTACCAAACAAGTTATACTATACTTTGGCCAAAGATCCACCGCGAACCATGTCGAACCTGATGGGAAAAGCGTCCAAGATTATGAATGCCGAGGAGGCTATGTATGGAAAGAAGAATATGGATGCCAAAGAAACCAAGGTGGATGGTGATAAAGCTAAGAAGAAGGAACATAAGAACAATGGTGGTAACAAACAATCCAAAAGTAGGTCGTCATGGGAGGTCTTGAGGAAATTTGATAACTACACACCTTTGAAGGTAAATATCAACCATGTCCTGGAAGAAATTAAGAACACCGAAGAGTTAAACTGGCCAAAGAAAATGAAGGCAGACCTTGACTTCAGGAATAGGGAAAAATATTGCGAGTTCCACAAGGATCATGGCTATATGACTAAAAATTGCATAGCTCTTAAGAATGAGATTGAAACACTCATCCGACGAGGAAAGCTAGCGAAGTATGTTGATCGGGGAGGCGAAAGAAGAAACAACGACCGAACTAGAGAGATATCTAGATCTCCTCGTCGAGCAGAGGAGAACAAGAAGAGAAACCATGAAGTTGATCCAGAGGATGACCCCGATCTTCCCAAGAAACCAAGGCAAACAGAATGAGAGGTATTTTCAATACGCTTTGGGTCATTTGATTGTAATGTTATTACAGGGGGAGATGCAGGAGGAGGAGACCTTACTGCCGAAAGAAAAGCTTACCTCGGTGAGGCTCAAGCTTGCTCGTACATTCAGCGAATAAATTTAGCTGAGGAAGATCATCTGAGAAAGGTGAACAAGGAGAAGTTGGTCATTGGGTTCTCAAAGAACGACCTTGCAGGTGTTCTATATCCTCATGACGACCCACTAGTGATCAAAATGAGAATGAAGGAGGTAATGATTTCAAGAGTGTTGGTCGACAATGGTAGCTCGACAGACATCATGTTCTACTCATGTCTCGATAGTTTAAATCTAAAGCTATCTCAACTGGAGCCTTACACAGACCCCTCATCGGTTTTGCTGGCGAGAAAGTGTTTCCACTTGGGACGATCAAGTTGGATATATTCATTGGTACGTGGCCTGCTTGTCGAACAGAAAGAATACGTTTCTTCGTGATGGATAAGAATGTCCAGTCATCGTACGATATCATCATGGGAAGAGTAGGATTGAAGAAATTCGAGGCTCTGCCATCTACAGTGCATCAGTGCCTAAAATTTCCAATAAACTTTGGAGTAGGAGTTATGAAAGGTGATCAGAAAGTAGCTCGAGAATGCTATTATTCATCCGCCGAGCAAGAAGAACTGGAAGAATCAAAGAAAAAGACCACTACCTATCAAGTGGATGAAGGTGCAGAAATTAAAAGATTGGATCCTCGAGATGAGTCGCAACTCGTGAAGGGTCAAGTGGTGGAAGTTACTGAAAACATCATTTTGGACGACGAGGACCCTGAGCGAACTACTCAAATAGGTTCATCATTGGAAGCCTCATTAAAATAGGAATTGATAACTTTCCTTAGAAGCAGAAGACAAACTTTTGCATGGAGTCATGAAGATATGCCTGGGATAGACCCAAACTTCTTATGTCACGAGCTCAATGTGAATAAGGAGATCAAGCCTGTGAAGCAGAGAAGAAGAGTATTCAGTCCCGAGAAGAATCAAGCCATACAGGAGGAAGTCGAGAAGCTCCAGAAAGCTTGTTTCATTGAAGATGTTAAATATCCAGATTGGTTGGCTAATGTGGTGATGGTAAAGAAGAAGAATAACAAGTGGAGGATGTGTGTAGACTTCACCGACCTCAACAAAGCATGCCCAAAGGATCACTTTCCATTGCCTCGAATTGATCAACTAGTGGATGCTACCTCGGGACACGAGTTGATGAGCTTCATGGATGCTTATTCTGGTTACAATCAGATCAAAATGAAACCTGAAAATAGGGAGAGTACTTCTTTTATTACCCTTAGGGGAACTTATTGTTATAATGTTATGCCTTTTGGTCTGAAAAATGCAGGTGCGACATATCAGAGGTTGATGAAAAAGGTTTTTGCTGAACAAATCAGTGACAACATGGAAGTCTATGTTGACGATATGCTGACAAAAAGCAAGAAAGCTGCCGATCATCTAGTTGACTTAAGTCAAACTTTTGATCAACTAGATAAATATCAAATGAAGCTGAACCCAACGAAGTGCATATTTGGAGTACGAGACGGCATGTTACTTGGGTACATTATCAATCAACGAGGCATTGAAGCAAATCCTGAAAAGATCAAAGCTCTATTAGGGCTGTGATCTCCAACAACGAAGAAGGAAGTACAGAGTCTCACAGGACGAGTAACGGCACTCAACAGATTTGTGTTATGAGCAACCAATAGATGTCTCTCATTCTTCAAGACATTCAGAAAGACTTTTGAGTGGAATGATGAATGCGAGAAGGCTTTTCAAGACTTGAAGAAATACTTGGGAGCACATCCACTGTTGTCCAGGCCGGTGATGGGAGAAAAATTGTATTTATACCTTGCAGTATCCGAGAATGCAGTTAGCTCAGTGATGATCAGAGTGGAGAATGGAGTACAAAAGCCAATTTACTACACAAGTAAGGCCTTCCGAGGAGCAGAGATCAGATATCCAAGGCTGGAGAAATTAGCACTGGCGCTGATTGAGGCGAGTAGGAGAATGAGGCCATACTTCCAAGCTCATACGATAGTAGTATATACCGATGTTCCATTGAGACAAGACCTTCACAAGCCAGAAAAATCAAGGAGATTGATGTACTGGGCAATAGAGCTTGGCGAATATGATATAATATATGAACCCCGATCATCACTAAAAGGGCAGGCTGTAGCAGATTTCATAGCGGAGTTCACCTATCCTGAAACCCCCGAGGAGCAAAAGTTGCTCGCTGATCAACCTGTGGATGTTACAGGATCAACAAACACTAGCTCAGACCAACTCCGGTTGGTAAAAGGGCAAGTGGATGTTACAAAATCATTAAATTCTAGCCCAGACCAACTCCGATTGGTAAAAGGGCAAGAAAAAATTATCGACGAGGAGCGAGATAAATTCGGGGAGGATGAAAATAAGTAACAAATATTTCACCGAGGAACTCTGACTGATTCGAAATTTGAAGACGAGTTACCTATATGGAGGCTATATGTATATGGCTCATCTTGCACTACAGGATGTGGCACGGGGATAGTTTTGAGCACTCCGGACGAGGTCGACATGGAATACGCTTTGCGTTTCCAGTTCAAAGCTTCCAACAATGAGGCTGAATATGAGGCCATGATTGCAGGGCTTAATTTGGCAAAAGTTATGGAGGCGCAGCAAGTTATGATCTTCAGTGACTCTCAACTGATTGTAAACCAAATGATGGGAGTATATGTAGTTAGAAGAGAATTAATGATCAGATATCATGCAAAGGCAAAGGAGCTGGTGTCAGAATTTGCCGCTATTCAGCTGGTCAGAATACCAAGAATGGAGAATGCGAGAGCAGACGCCCTAGCTCGACTAGCGTCAGCTACTCGCACCGAGTTACGATGAATAATCCCAATTGAAGTGTTGGATGGTCGGAGTATAGATGAAGATCTGACGATGAACTTTATCACCCTTGATTTAGGTCCATCTTGGATGGATCCCATCAGGGCGTATATCGAGGAGGGAGAATTTCCAATTGACAAGCTCGCAGCCAAGAAATTGAAGTTTAAAGCTGCTCGGTATGTACTAACTAATAGTGTTTTATATAGACGAGGAATAATGGCAGGTTTGCAGAGATGTGTACATCCCTCCGAGGTGAAAGAATTAATTGAAGAGATCCACGAAGGGTCTTGTGGAGCACATGTAGCAGGTCGGACGCTTTTGCAAAGGATGATAACGCAGGGATACTACTGGCCAATGATGAGGGCTGATTGTATTGCCTATGCCAAGAAGTGTGACAAATGCCAGAACTTTTCCTCCATCCGAAGAACTCCACAAGCATTGTTGACACCCATAACTTCCCCTTGGCCATTTTCCATGTGGGGAATTGATTTGGTTGGACCACTGCCAACGACCCGAGGAAGGTTCAAGTACCTCGTCATCGCAGTGGATTATTTTACTAAGTGGGTAGAAGCTGAGCCACTCATTGATATGACGTACGAGAAGGTGTACCAATTTGTTTGGAAGAACATCATTTGCCGATATGGTCTCCCTCATGCCTTCATCACAGACCATGGGACACAATTTGATAACGAGGAGTTTGCCGCCTATTGTCATCAGTCAAACATTTTGAAGGTTCATTCAGCACCAGGTCATCCTCAAAGCAATGGACAAACTGAAGTGATAAACAGAATGCTGCTGAATGGTTTGAAGAAATGATTGGATGATGCAAAAGCAAACTGGATCAATGAGCTACAACCAGTACTCTGGGCTTATCGAACTACTCCCTGAGTAGCAACTGGAGAATCACCATACATACTGGCGTTTGGAAGTGAAACTGTCATACCTGCCGAGTTGGGCCTCCCAACACACAGGGTACTGAATTTCAATTCCCCTGTCAGCGACTTAATGAGAAGACTGGATTTAGACATGCTTGAGGAAGTCAGAGAAGAAGCAGCCATTAGAAATGCTGCTTACCAGCAGTGAACAACTTTGTTCTACAACAAGAGGGTGAAGAAGTGCGACCTGAAAGAAGAAGACTATGTGCTGAAGAAAGTAATTCAAAAACATAAAAAACTGGAGAAAACTTGCATGGACCATACCGAGTTACAGAAGTTGTTCGACTAGGAACTTATCGAATAGGCACTTTATAAGGCGAAGAGTTTAAGAATGCATGGAACGCAGAACATCTACGCAAGTATTATCAGTGATGTATATGTAACGCAGTTCCATCAGTATGAATAAAATAAAAATATTCTGCAAGTCTTTCTGCTTATTGAAAATTTTTTGGGGAATACTAGTGCTACGCACAGCTCGGCAGAATACTCAAGAAAATATTCCAAACTGTACCAACTTAGTTGGTCGACGAGGAGAAAATATTCCAAACTGTACCAACGTAGTTGGTCGACGAGGAGAAAATATTCCAAACTGTACCAAGTATGGTTGGTCGAGGATAAAAACCCACTAACTGTAGTTGGTCGACGAGGAGAAAATATTCCAAACTGTACCAAGTATGGTCGGTCGGGGATAAAAACCCACTAACTGTAGTTGGTCGACGAGGAGAAAATATTCCAAACTGTACCAAGTATGGTTGGTCGGGGATAAAAACCCACTAACTGTAGTTGGTCGATGAGGAGAAAATATTCCAAAATTTACCAAGTATGGTTAGTCAGGGATAAACTCTCACTAACTATAATTGGTCGACGAGCACAATTTAATAACCTTGGTTGGTTGGAAAAAATTTAAACATTTTTATACTCATTACTTTATTATTAAGTGATCGAGCAACATTACTGATACTTGTAACTTTTTTACTAAGTTGGTCGATGAACAACACTATTATTATCTTTTTAACAGATATGCATAAATGTAAAGACAATAACAATTAAGATTTGCAAACAGAAATGAAAGTTTTTCATTAAATTCGAAATAAATTACATTGATGATAAAATGAAAGTTACATTGATATGTATGCTAACTATTACATCAAAAAATTTTATTCTACTGGTCTCTTCCCCTCATCTTTTGATGCAGGTTCCTCGCCAGCAGGCGGATCGTTTAAAGACTGAGGAGAATTGATGAAGTTCAAATCCTTCAGCATCCTGACGTTCATCACAGAAGGTCGATCTAAAAGATGCTCGGTACGAGATACCTCAATTTGAGAATGTAAACTGTAGTCACCGAGGTATTTTGAAATTAAGCTCCGAGGAATGGCACGAGCTGGGATCCATTCCATGTCCAAATTGTACGGTGGCACAGGCAAGTCGAGCAACCCGGGATCATGGTAGTCCCACAGATAGTGTCCTTGTTCGAGCTTCAGCACACCTAAGGCATTCAGCCAGCCTTGTTTCTAGCCCTCATTGTTGGCATTCTGGATACGATCGTCCAGGTGGAATAGTGCTTCGTTGTATCCATCCATCCAGATTCCGTGGGCTATTTGTGGAATTGATATGTTAGCCTCTCTAGCTGCTCGTGGAGACTCTTGATGAAAATCTCCTTATTCTCCAAGATGAACTTCTGCGTAGAGAGCTGTTTTTCCAAGTCCCTAATCTTCTTTGACATGTCAGACAAAGCTTGGTTCTTCGCCATTAGTTGGAAGGCCTGGTTCTCTAAGGTAGATGATATCCTCTGTTCCTCGACAAGCACCCGAGCTGCTCTTGATCGTCCCCAAGGAACTCTTCCTCGTCCCCGAGGAGATGCGGAAAGGCCCGACCTCCTCAAGGTATCCAATTCTTCCCTCAACTTGGCATTCTCCACTTCTAGGAATGAAAATCCCTCGTCAGTCACTGGGATTAGGGATGTTAAAGAAGAGGCTGCAGACTTCAACTGTGATAGCTCTTTCTGCAAGTTGTTATTTTCCTTTTCCAGCAGCTCGACAATCTGTCTGCATTCCTCGACCTCGCCCCTCAGGGTTCTCTCCCTTACATCATAACCAGCAAAAAGCTTCTCGTAGCCCTTGTCAGCAACGATCATCTTATACTTCTTCTCGTAACTCTCATGCAACAAGGCAGTTGATTCCTTGTATTGATTCTGAAGGTCTTCGAGGGTGCACTGGAGATCCTCGATCATTTCATAGTAAGACATATTATTGGCTACCGCTTAATCAAGCAGACACTTCAGGTACTGATATGCTTCCACTGCCTGTTCTGAAGCTTCCTGGCCAAAGATGTCGGCAACTTGTGCAGCACTCAAGTCTGTGTGACCAGCCTTAAAGTACTCATTGCGCTGTTGCAGCAACTTTGTATCATGGGCAGATAGCAGATCCATCCTGGCCAGAAACTAGTAGAGAAAGAAATCATCAATAAGAAGAATAAGCAGAGTATGAATAGAAGATGAACAACAATATGCAAGAAAATTCAAGTTTTATTAGATCATAAAATTCAGAATTACAAGTGTTGGATTACATTTGACAAAGAAAGAAAATATAAAAGTAAGCCCGAACAACACTACACCTTTTCCTTATCTCCCAAAACCTTATCGGGAGGTTGGGAAGAGGAAGAAGGTTGCTCGGAGGGAACTGTGTGCTGTTCGGAGAGCACTAGTTGTTGCTCGGATGAAGAAACGACTTGTTCGGCAGCAGACTGGATGGCTGCGAGGTGATCTCCCATCACCATTAAAGACTCCTCAGAGGTATCTTAGTCCTCTTCTAATTCTTCTGGAGTAGGAGGAGGACCAGGGATATGCCTCTGGAAGAGCTTGGAGGACTCGTCGACCTTCATTTCCTGAAGGGCAGCGACCCATCCACCCCTAAAGTACTTTAGACTGCCATAGTCTACTTGAGATACCATGGCAGCACACACCTTGTTCCACCCCTTGTACCAGCCAGAGCTGAAGGACTTTTTCACAGCAGCTTTCCTCTTCAGCTTCTCCGAGAAAAGCGTCTCGGACAGAAGGTTCTCAGCATTCTTCAGTTTGATCTCAACCTCCTCCTTCTGCCGACCTACTTCCTGGAGCTGGTCCAACCTCTCCTTAGCAACTTTGAGTTTATTTTCCAGCTCTCCAGCGGCTTTGATCTTTTCCTCAAGCTCTTTATTTGCCTTCTCCAAGGCATTCTTTTTCTTCTCCAACTCCTTGAAGGCATCAGCAACTAGAGCTTTTTCTTGCTCGGAGGAGGAAAGTTTTTTCTCCCAAATAGACTTATCAGTGGCATACTTCTGGCGGGAGTCTTCCAAAGATTTGATAGCCTCTTCCATAGCTCCCTCCACACTGGATGAGGAGCATGAGGCTTTAATGGCTTCATCCTTTTTCAGGATTATGTTAAAATAGCTCGTCAACTGTAAACAGAAAAAGAAAGCAAGTTAGAAACAGAAATGACAAAGAAAACTATGAAAAGTTCAAAGTAAAGAAACTTACTGAAGCAAGATGACGAGCATCCAAAGAAGTAACCATGTCCCAAGTAAGATTATCTTCATTACCCTGGACTTCGGGAATGGTCCGGGACTTCACCGAGCTCATGGCAGAGCTCGGAGGTACAAAAGTGGGAACTACAGTCCCAGCAGCTGGGGGCTGAGTAGTGGTGTCAGCCAAATTGACCGAGGAGCTTTTCTTCAGCCTCATCGGGGGAACAATTACATATTCAACCAAGGATGAGTCCTTGGTCGGTGATATCACAATCACCTTTCCAGGAGCAGCAGAGCTGCTCGGAGCCACTTCGGGCTTATCAGCAACCTTCTCGGAGACTTTAGCAGGAGCAGCTGGAGGAGCTGCATCAGTCTTCTTTGTCCCCTCCTTTGGGACATCAATCTTAATCCTTTTTACCTCCCCAGAATCGGAGGCGATTTTCTCAAACAGAGCAGGAGTTCTTCTCTTCTTCATCCTTTCACTCAATGGAATATGAGATTCAGGCGAAGAACTTGCAGAGGCTGGTACTGGCTCTACTTCACTGATCACTGGACGAGCAGTGAAGGAGGTTGTGTAGCTCTTGTACTGGAGCAGATACGAAGCCAACCTGATATGCTCGTCGGCAACCCTTTTATGCAGACCCCAGATAAGTCCCAAATGCCTTATATTGACATCTGTTTCTTTTGGGCACTTTCTCTTGCTATCAACTACAAATAAACAAACATTGTTATCAGTGACACATTTTATCAAACACAAAACAAACATGATTTCAAAATAAATAAAATAAAATAAAAATAACCTATCCCATTGCCATAAGGAGGGCATCTGGGACCCTGGTAAACCTCATCTTCGATTAATGGAGGATGTTGCCAATTTTTTACGACAACCCCGTGTTCAAAATAATCCCTATTGGCATCAGGGAGGTTGACTACTAAGGCTCTATTTATAAACCTATTTTTTAAATAATAAATATTATCATTAACTGCCCATCTATAGCAGTACATGATTTCTGGAATTCCTATACGAGTTCCATGCACTTGATTTAATTTATGAACCCCATTAACTATTCTCCATGTGTTGGGGGTTATTCGTGCAGGAACAACATCAAAGTACTGACAGAATTCCAGACATAGAGGATTTGGTGGAAAAGAAAATCCACACTCAGCAAAAAAGAGACTGGGGAACCAATGTCCCTCAGCCAAAATGAAATAATTAGAAGGCTCAGAAAGCTCTTCCAAGACGACCCAAGAGGGAATGGAAAAATCAGAAAGAAATTTCTCAAGAGAGTCAACAGGATAAACCATGGTGAATAAAGAAATAAAGATGAAGGAAGAAGATCTTACAGGAAAAGAACGGATCTGCTGACTACGGACGATGAAAGAGATGAATACACAAGAGAGTAAAAGACAATGAAAAACTCGAAGATGAAAATTTGAAAAGGTAGAAGACGATGGGAGTGCCTGTGAAGTTTAAATACCTTACCTTGGGAACTGGCGAAGTAATGATTACAAAAAAGGATGATTACGTTACCGGCGGCTAAAAGGGCATTAAATATAGGCGCGGGAATCAAAGCGGGTAATAGCGGCTAAAAAGATGAAAAGTAACGCGGGAATCGAAGCACGCAGAAAAGTCCAAAAAATCATGATTCTACGAATTTGGAAAGAGAAATAAATATAAGGGAAATGCTCCTGAAAATCAGGAAGACTATTTAAAGCTACCATATTCCAAAAAAGAATGTTCCATACTCCTCAAATTTCGAACTATGAAACATTGGGGGCTTCTGTTGATACCAAATTTAATCTGCTGATATGGACCAGTCATATGAAGACACATGGCAATTACAAACACTTTCGAGGAACTCCCACGCTCCGAGGAACAAAACTACAGCGAGGAAGACTAGCTCCCCGAGGAACACTGCTTACCCGAGGAACTCACATGCTCCGAGGAACTCATACACTCTGAGGAACAAACCTCTCCGAGGAACTCTTGAATACCAAGAAGCTTAGGCGGTCCGAGCAACTCAGGCGGTCCAAGCTGCATCTCAAACAAAGCATTAATAGCTGGATAACCAACAGTTCAACTGATTCATTAAATGCTTATCATTTGGACGCGCATGCAAAGAGGGCATTAAATGTATTACCCTTTCATATTCATATCATTTAATGTATTACCCTTTCACATTACAGCCTCAAGGCTATAAATATATTGTACAATCCTCATTGTAAAGAGACCCCCAGACTGGAATTTCTTGAGATAACTTGTAATCGAGAATTCCCATACAAACAGCAATAAAACAACAGTGGACGTAGGCCATTCTTATAAGGTTGAACCACTTTAAAATCTTTTCTCTCATTTATTTATCTGTGATTGAATTATTAGAGTGATCTAATTTTTTACATCAACAGCCTGAGATGCTAATATAAACTATTTATTTTACAGTCGATTATGCTTGTATAGTAAATGTTTGAAGTTCACTAATGTGAACTCAAAATCGTCCTTTGCCATCCCCGAATGGGTATCAACCCAATCACACTTGAATAGCACAAACTTGAAATCCTTTTAATATCACAATTTAAATATATCTATTAATACTCCATAATATGTTACATGCCCCGAAACAAGTCACCTATCCATTGCACTTGCAAAACTTTTGGTGGTGGCAGCAAGCATAACTCCACTATTCTGAGTATTCGAATCTTCTCTCACGCTGATTTGTACAAAACCTAAACCCATTGACAATATATTTTGTGTATATCCTAGACCATAGGGAGGGGCCTAAAGCCAAAATTGCAACTTCCTTTTATACCTCACCCTCATTTAGACTCCGTACCTAAATTTTTTCATATGATTGAGTAATAAAAATTAGACGTGTAAAAATTAAACGTGTTATTAAGATTTTAAAATGTGGTTACATATAAATACAAAGATGACTTACATGATCCCCAAACCACTTGTGAAACATTTCGTTGAGAATGCGGTTAATTTCGTAGTGCCCTATATGATGTCTCTCCTGTTTTAGTATTGTTACATGTTTCCTGTAAAATATGTATCTATAAATTGAATAACGTAAAGGGAAATTTAATTACATAAAGTTTAAATTTCATTCAAATGCTATCTTACTCCCCTAAAGGCTTTATTACGGTGGAGTCGAATAACACGTATCGATGTGCTTGTGAAAACGAAGTGTCATCAAGCATAAATGTTACTCATTTACCTAATGTACGAGCTATTGAACTTGAGTTGTCATCGGCTTCATCATTTCGTAAAGGTCAATTTAACTTACTCTCAACATCATCCAGGTACCTCGCACAGAATGTCGTGCATTCCTCTGCTAGGTATCCTTCAATAATTGAACCTTCTAGACTACTTCGATTACGAACATATTCTTTTAGTGTGAATAAAAACCTATTTGTCATTGTAAAAAAATTATAGTATTCATATGCATTAATTTAGGTGACACAAACATAATGCATATACGAAATGTACCTCTCAATGGGATACATCCGACGAAACTGTATTAGTCCAGCAATTATTGCCTCCTCGGCTAAATGGATTGCCAAATGCTCCGTAACATCGAAAAATGTTAGGGGAAGATTTTCTCAAGATGATAGAGTGTAAGAGCAACATAATCTTGATAATATTTATAGTCTTTGAAGGACATTGTCTTTGAACAGAGCTGTCGATAGAAATTGCATGATTCAATCAAAGACTTTGGTACATTCATAGGCAATGATTTTTGTACTGCTAGCAGGAGTAATTATTGCCTTATGATATGATTATCATGGCTCTTAAGTCCAGAAATATTTCGCTCTTTAATGTTTACATGTCGTGAAGATTTGATGCATAACCATATGGGAATTTGATATTCTTTAAAACCTTACAAAATATGTTGTTATCACTTTTACTCATTATGAAGCAAGCTGGTGGTAAATATACTTTGTTATTTATCAAGCTTTTAGGGTGCAATGCTTTTCAAGTATCCATGTTCTCAAGGCCTTGACGAGACTTTATAATATCTTTTGATTTTCCATTAACATTTAACAATGTCCAAAGTATGTTATCACACACATATTTCTCTACATGCATAACATTAAGATTGTGACGAATCAAATGATCCTTCCAGTATGGCAGCTGAAAGAATATATTTTTTTCTTCCAATTTAGAGAACTATTACCATTCCCTTCACTACAAATACTCATTTTTCTCTTCTTCACCGTCGATGAGTGACCCTTCTTATTATTTCTTTCCATTACCTCTAATTGCTCGGAGATATCATCCCCAGATACTTGAGTGGGCTTGACTATTATTTTAACTTTCCCATCAAAAGCAACGATATCATTTTTAAATTTATGGTTATGATCCAACGATCGATGATGATCAATGTAGCAAAATTTCTTCCCAATCTTTAACCATTGTGAAAGAGTGTTGTTGATGCAACAAGGATAAGTCAATCTCCCTTTTGTAATCCATCCTAACAAGTTTGAATATGCAAGAAAGTCAATAATTGTCCACATTAACGATGCACACATACAAAACATTTTTTCAGTCGATGCATCGTAAGAAAGTATGCCATCATTCCACAATTCCTTCAACTCATCGATGAGAGGCTGGAAGTAAACATCAATATTATTTCCTAGGTTGCGTGGACCATCAATCATCGTAGATAGTATAAGATAAGGTTGTTTTATACACATCCACGACGGCAAGTTATATATCATCAAAACAAAGGATCACGTGCTATGAGAAATGCTCGTTATTTTAAAAGGATTGAAGCCATCGGCTTCTAGTTCGAGCTTAACGTTATGCGAGCCACTAGAAAAATTTAGATTTTGTTAATAGAAGGTTTTCCATGCTTTAAAATCAGTGGGGTGCCTTAATATGTCGTCGTCATCGTGTTCCTCTGTATGCCATCTCATGAGGGAGGATGTTTTCAATGACATAAATAATCTCTGAAGCCTTGGTTTCAGTGGAAAGTACCTAACAATCTTCGCGATAATTTTTTGATCCCTAGCTTCTTCATCATCAGACTCACCCAAAAATTGCTTTCATCTTCATGTATGGCATATTATGCAATCCTCGCGATCTTTATTCTCTTTTCAATACAACGTACAATCATTTGGACATGCATGAATTTTTTGATAATCAAAACCCAGATCTTTAACCATCTTTATTACTTGAGAGTATGAACCTGAAAATTTCTCACCCTCCGGAAGTGCCTCTTTTAAGAATTGAAGCAATGTTGTAAAGAACATGTGGCTCCACTTATAAAGTGTTTCATATGAAACTGTCAAACAATAAATGAAAGTGATGAGAAAGATTTACATCTAAGGTACAACTCATGTTTTCCATCTTTTAACAACTTGAAAAATATTGATGCATTTTCATCCATCCCATCCTGGTCTTCATACGGGTCGTTACATTGCATACCCTATTCACTTTGATTTACAAATATATCATGTAATAGTCCACACATATCATCTCTTGTATTTGATTCATGCACTTCATCCACTCCACTAATTCCCATTGTGTATGGAGCACATTTTATGTGATAAGTCCATCTAGTGTAATTCTTCACAAACCCATGTATGATGATATGCTCATAAATAACTTCTCTTTTATGGCTAATGCTATTTTAACATTTCTTACACTAGCACTTGATCACTAGCTCAAGACATTTATTGAAAAATGCATAATCAAGAAACCTATTAACTCCTTTAATATAAGGTTGAGAAACTCTTGACAATTCCATCCAACTCTTATCGCGGTCCATTTGAAAAGATTGTTGATTACCTCACACTATCACAAAATTGTTGTTAGATTCATTAGGAAAAATTCATTAAAAAATACAATAAATAAACAAAATGTTAAACCATAAATTATTAATATGCTCCTTTAAAACCATGTAAATTTACAAATATTAAGACTTTAATTATAATGCCATTTAGATATGGCCTTATATGAAAACTACCAATATTTAATGACATAAAATGGGGAAAATTAACTATCAATATAGTTTAACCATAATTAGTTAATACTAATTACAAAAACTAACTCATAACTGATTTGTCCCGAATCATGCACATATAAACCCTCTATACTTATGCATTTTAGCCCCCTCGGGTACTTTAATTTCTATAATTATTCTCGATAACTAGAAAACCTCCATTTTATATGCTAACATGTTACTTGAGATATTATTGAGTTTTTGTAGGTATTACGGTGCTTAATGTGGAGTTTGGTTGCATTCCGGTAAAGATCCGTCGACAATCGCACATTCAGGAGCATTATCGTCATTTCACACTTCAGGAATTTTGTCCTAAGTATTCACGAAAGTTGAGGCCCTTAGAATATTCTTCGTGTGGCCACGAATGGTTTGCGAATCTGAGTCCAAATAAAGATGTTACGAGTCTTTGATCGGGGAGAAATTATAAGAAAATCATATTGCAAAAAACAATTTAATAAATGACTATTGGGCCCTGGCTCTTTCAATAGCAAACAAATAAAGAAATGCCATGTGTGTCCTCTCTCCTAAATTAAAAAATGCCTAGAAATGCCTAGAAAATAAGGAAGAGGCACTCGCCAAAAACTAAGGAAGAGGCACTTTTTTTTCCCAATTTTAGTGGGGTTAGTTATGAAATGCCTAGAAAATACCATATTTATTTTAGCATTAATTAAAAAATGCTCTAATTATGCGGCACGTCAATATAAATGTCGTGAATTTTCAATACTTATAAATAAATGCCGATAAAAAGAAAATTCTCAGCATTTTTAAATAATACAGAGAAAAAAGTGCCAGAAAAAATTAGTTTTCTTGTAGTGCTTTGTGTTTGCAAAATTCTTCGGGGATTCCTCATCCTCAATGGCTCTTGATAATGGAGACTTCAGCTGAGTGATTAGAGTTCTCCTCACTAGCTCCTTCATTGATCTGGCTCCTCGGTGTGCTGGGTGTTGATCCATTTATCTCCGGACCAAGCTTCTTGTGTCATCCCTATGACGCTCATTATCTTGATGGCACCACCCTGGATGACCCCTATGTTCTGGACGCTCTTGGTCGCACCCGATGCTCCTTCTTCAGCTGGGAGGTTTGCTCGCATCAGGGCTAGAAGTTCGATAACGACGTTTTCGGTTCTCCTGGTAGAGTTATCTCTCCATTCTTTCCGATCACTGAAGGTGCAAATTTTCCTCGATCTGGAGGCAAGTTGCCTCCTCCTGTTGTTGAAGTCTTGCTTTATATATGTGTCGACCAATTGTGAGATCTGAGTTGATCTAGGTTGATCGTGGCTCTCCTCATAGAGCTGCTCCTTCGAACAAAATCTTGGGTTCCCATCTTGATGAACTTCAGATCTGACATTGCGTGGAACCAAGTCAGCTTGCAAGTCACCAGGTTGGGGTGCACTGTTTGGGTAGTGAGGCATGCTTTAGTAGAAAAGGAAATCGGTTATCATAGACAGTGTCAATTGTGAGTGCAATTAATCACAATAAATAAATTCTAAAAAGCAAGTAATGAAAAAAAATATGAAAATGCCACATGACAAACATATATACGTGGTTCGGCAAATTACCTACGTCTACGGAGAGGTCACTGAGTTTATATTTATGTCTTTAAAAGTCCAAAAATTACATCTGATTGAGTGCGAAAAGTGTGCGCGTGTAAAGTGCACAGTTGTTGTTTTCGTTTCACCAACTCAATACAAAAACCTAAATTACTACTACACTTGCGAGGCAAGCACAACGGTAAGTCGGGTATCGAAAATCCACAGAGACGAGATGTTAGAATTTAAGTGATTTAATACTCCTAAAATAAAAGTGTAAAAGATGATTACAAACTAAAAGGAAAAATATGCATAAAAGGAAATGTTAATCTAGGCAAGGTATTGAAACTAGATTATGAAAGCGAGTAAAACTATAGGTTGCGTCGAATATACCTCACCCGAGTTAATTAGTATAAAATGGTTACATGGGTCGACGAGTTATTGCAAGTGCATCTCGTTTCGAAAGTTAATTAAATCAAGGGTTGTTACGCCCTAAATCATCATAAAAGCCTAATAAGATTTTGACGTCAACAAATATCCCGGAAATTGCGCACGAAAGGTCGTAAGCACGGGGCATACATGCTATGCCCCGTCAAATCTCCTATGCGCAATAACTAGGACAACACACCTGAAATAGACCCGTAAACTCCATCACCAAAGCAAAGCAACGCATCAACTCGAGTGAGTTCAATTCAAACACAACCTAATTTAAATTACCAAGAAAGCATGTTAAAAACGCGATAAATGGAAAGCGGTAAATAAACGCGATAAAACTATACTAGAAAGCAAGTAAATCAAAGCATGTAAACCTAAATTAGAAAGCTTGTAACTTAACTAGAAAACAAGAAATGAAGAAATACAACTATATTCAAATGGTAGGGGAGATGAATAGTCAACTTACACAACAAATGGGGTGTCAAACCAAGAAGAAATGAAGAAGAACCATCCAAAAACCTAAAACCCTAAGCTAAACTAACCTAAAATCGTGTATATACTGCTATATCTTCTTATTACAACAAAATTTGTATTTATAGTAAGTTAGAATAAAAGAAAAGAAGAAAGAAAAGAAATGAAAAATATCTGCTGAAAAATAGGGGATCGATCGATCGACCCCTTTGGTCGATCGATCGATCAAGGTCAAAAATCGACAATTCAGAAAGTTCGATCGATCGACCATAAGTGTCGATCGATCGATCAAGCAGGTCAGAATGCAGCAGCAGCACATTGTATCTTTTCTTCTCCTCTTTTGCTTTCCTTGTTTTTCCTCCGCTGAAATCGCCGTAACTTCTTCGTTATGTATCGAAATCGCGCACCGTTCGCGGCCACGCGAAGCTAGCGAGGAGGGCTAAAACTTCCGTGAGATGTCAGGCTAGGTAACCAAGCTGTGAAAAGACTAAAATGCCCTTGAACGTGCGATTGCGTACGGAACTTCACCGGAATGCGTCTGAACTCCATACTTAGTACCTAAACACCTACAAAAGCCCAATTATACCTCACATAGCATGTTATCAATATAAATTAAGGTTGTCTGGTTAACAGGCTTAGATATAGAGATTAAGGCACCCGGGGGGCTAAAATGCGTAGGTTCGAAGGATGAAATACGCAATATTTGCATATTATCAACATCCTCCTTGGCCCTAGGGTGGGGTTGTATTTATAGTCTCATAAAACCAATGTAGTTGAGTTATTCAAGAAACTCTCTTGGCTTGCTATTGGCTCGAATTGGTGACTCCTTATTATCTCATCCGAGATTGTAGGTAATCGATTTGAGCTCTTTAAATGATAATTGTTTTGTATTTATCCACATGATATATGCTTGTGCTAATCTACTTTATTGATGGACTGGGCTAGGCTAGCGTGGTGCTTTATTGGGCATGTTCAGACAAGCCAGAATTAGACTTAATTATGTTTTGGACCCCATAAGTTCCATCAACGTAAATTATTATATAGTACTTATAATAAATACTTGCAAAATGCGCACACGAGTGTGCCAAAGTTATAGGTATTTGTTTATATATTGATATTTAATTTAAGTAATTTTTATAACCTATTAGAATAATATACTGATTCGTAAAAGCCATCATATTAGAAGTTTATTTTTCAACACTTATGAAAAGTTTAATTTATAATTAATTAAAATTATATAGTTTGTAGTAAAAGTTAGGTTTAAAAGTTTAATAAAGGTAAACATGTAAATTCACATGTGTAAATAAGGGAACATGGGTCAATTATGCACAATCCACCAGTTTTATTGAAATTATATGACGAAATGACTGATTGGAACAATCATTTTACATTAGGGTCATTTTGAGGTTGGGGTACAGTGGTTCTTCGTATTTGAGAGTTGGGGTATGCTAGTTTATAATATTTCTCTTTGGGTGCCATTTCTGATGAAAATCGTTAGTTGACCATTGACTTCCATTTTTTATGAATCAAAAGACCATTTTGCCCCCATTTAATATACTTATCCACTATATATATCTATACATTACATATATATATGCATCCTATATCTCAAATACATTAAAATGTATATTTAATTAAAAAATAAGTTAAAATCTATTTTTTAATATATAAAAATTACAAAAGTAATTTTTTTTAATTAACTAATTTTTTAAAATAACATTGTTTAAACCATTTTTTTATAAATTAACTTTTTATAAAAATAACTACTTTTTTAATAACAATTTTTTTAAATAATTTTTTTAATAACTCTTTTCCAGTATTTTTCAATAACAATTTATTTAAATAATAATTTTTTTAATTAACAATTTTTTAGGCAAACAATTTTTTATTTGATTTTTTATTAAAATAGTAAAACAACTAGTATTCATTAGAAAATAGTAAAAACCATTTTAATTAAAAACATTTTTAATCAAAATTTTTACTTAAAAAAACTGTTTTAATTAAGAAATAAACTTTTTACAGTAAAGGACAGAAAGTTATAAAATTAGTTAAAAAATGTTTTTTTAGTTCTATATTTTTTCCAGTTATAAAACATGTTAAATAAAACATTTTTTAATTATAACACTGTTTTAATTAAAGAAAGGTTTAAATAATGGTTTTTAAAACAGTATTAACATGTATGTAAAATAGGTTTTAATTAAAAAAGTTTTAAACATAATTAACTATTTTAAAATGTAAAAGAAAAACAGGTTTAAAAAGGTTAGTTTTTTTAAAACAGATAAAAAAAGTCATTTTAAAAACACTTACAAAAACATTATATTTAATAATTGTTATTTTTAAAACACTAAAAAGTGTTATTTTTCAAATATTTATAAAAACATTATTTTTCAAACAATTGTTTTTAATAACAGTTATTAAATCATTATAAAAACTATTTAAAACAGGTAATTTGATTTAAAAACTATTTTTTATTTAAAAAAATTACTAAAGACTTTTTATTAAAAACAATTACAAAATAGTTAAAATACAGTTATTTAAAAAAAATATTCTAAAAAAAGTTATTTTAAAAAAAAATTGTTCTTTAAAAAACATTTAACTTTTTAATAACATTTTCTTAAATTAACTTTTTTAAAATAACTTTTTTGAAAATATTTTTTTATAATAACAAATTTTTTAAATATATATTTTTTTAAGTAACTGGTTTTTAGAGTTACATTTTTTTAAAATATGTTTTTATTTAGAAACTTTAATTCTAATGAAATGGTTAATTTAAAAAAATGTTATTTAAAAATATAATTTTTTTATGATTTTTTAAAAAGAAAAAAGATTTTTTAAAACTTGAGTTATTTAAAGAATTTTTTTTGAAAGTAGGTTAGTTTTTAAAAAAAACATTATTTAAAACTATTAATTGAAAAAGGAGTTTTATTGTTATAATTTTTTATTTATAAAAAAAGAATTTTTAACTTTTTTTAAGTAAATATACATGTTGATGTATTTGAAATATAGGATGTATAGATATATATAGTGGATAAATATATTAAATGTGGCAAAATGGTCTTTTAACCCATAAAAAACGAAAGTCAACGGTCAACTGACGATTTCTGTCAGAAATAACACCGAAAGAAAAACATTGTAAAATAACGTACCCCAACTCCCAAATATAAAGATCCACTATATCCCAAACAGTAAAAAACCCTTTACATTAAGGGTTCAATAACTATAAAAAAATATTAAATAATTTTTTCAAAAAATTAGTTAATGTCAAAACAATCCTTCTATAATATGTTTTACCTAAAAAAAATCTATTTTCAAAAGATTTTTCAAATTGATAGACTTTTATAGAAAAATATGAGGACATCTTTTACAAGATAGACTTTTATAGAAAAATATGATCGAGTAGGATTGTGTTCACATTTTTCAATATGGTTAATTATACTTGCCCCCAAACTTTATCCCTCATTTTAATTCACCACCCAAACTTTTGTTTTTTACATTTAAACCCCCCAACTTTCGAAATCGCATCAAGTAAGGCCCTACCATTAATACAATTAATTTTTTGGATGGAAACGTGGTCACGTGCCATACACATGAGGGCATTTTCGTCCTAACTTTTAAAAAACAATTTGAAAATTAAAGCAAAAATATTTAAAAATTAAGAAAATACTAAAAAGTAAAAATCCGAAAAATCTAGGAATTGTATTAAAAAAATATTTAAAACATTTGGACATTACGAATATACATTTAAAAAAATCTGAAAATCAAAGAAAAAATAGTTAATAAATTTGGAGAATGCTAAAAAAAGGGAAAATGTATAAAAGCGCTTTAAAAAAATCTGAAAATGACTAAAAATATTTCAACATAAAGCAACAAAAATAAAAATTAGTGAAAATTGCAGGGAAAAAAACATTAGAAAAAACACTGAAAATTGTTCTAAAAGCTATGGGAAAATGAAAAAAAAAAATACAAAATATGGAAATGATAAAAAAAACAATTTTATTTAGGATATGTAAATAACAAATCCTTGATAAACAAAATATGTAAAAAGTTTATAAAAAATATGTGCACAACTTAATAAACATTTTTTAAAATGTGGAAAAATTTGACTTATATACATTTGGCCCTGTTTGATTTAAAAATGAAATCAAACACAATTAATGAATTAATTTGGGCCCGTTTGATTGTCCCAAAATTATAAATTGACTTATATACATTGGTCCATTTACAAATTGATCAATTAATTATGTTTGATTTTATTAATAAAATGATTCATTAATTGCTCCATTTTAACTCATATATATAATTTAAAATTGGATCATTTCACAAAAAACGTGAAATGCATCCATTTGAAATGGAAGTCACATAAAGTGTAGGGTCTTCTCTCTTTCCCTCCCTTTCCTCTCTTTCCCTCCTCTCTTAATTTGTTTTCAGAGTACCAAACATTACGTAAAATTAGATTTAAACTCATTTCAAATTTACTAATTTACAATTCACTAATTAAAGACTGTATTTGTTTTAATTTTGGTGTTATATCTTTGTGTTTAAAGGGGAAAAAAAGATAAACCTTTAAAAACGTCATTTGTGCTCATAAAGAGGTAAGTTTTTAGAAAATTCAAGGCATTTCAGGCCCGTTTAGTTGTGAAAAATTATTTTTTATTTTTCATTATCACTGTTTACTTTATATCTTTGCCAATTGACCAATAAGATAGGAAGGAGGAGTTGAAAAACTATTTTTCAACTTAAGCTATTCTAAAAAACATGTATTGATTAGTTTAAGTTGGAAAATAATTTTCTATGATATCACGTTTTTATTCTCATTTATAGAGCATACTTTGTCAAATTATAACACAAAATATGAAAAATAAAAATAAAAAATTATTTTCCAAAACTAAACACTCCCTCCTATTTCTAATTTTTTGTTAATCATTATTATATCTCAACAGTAATAAATAAATAATAAAAAAAATTAACATAGAGAAAGTTAGTACAAAAAGGGTTTCTGAGCTGACAACCTTATCCATCATGTGTTTCCAACGTCACGTGCTCATCTTTGACATGAGGATGAAATAGAAGAAACAGGGGCATGTGGGACCCGTGTATTTTTCTCGCCACGTTCACCGCTTCAACACATCCTTATCCTTGGCAAGCCTTAAAATCCACGCGCTTTCTTCCCCAACTATCCACTCGCCAGCCTAAAATTTTTTGTTTAATAAACTAAATGATTTTTTTTTTACATAACATGTACTTTTCGTCATTGCTAATTTACACTAATATTTATTAACTTTAATTTTACGTGAAGTCAGTTTGCACTTAAACTTGAGAGTCACGTGTCAAGTATGTGACATTTTTTGAAATAAAGATAATTATAAAATCTAAAAATGAATAATATATATAGTGGTTGATTTATTCATTATTTTTAATTTTTTTAAAGTATTTTTTATCTTAAAATATCACATGATCATTTAATTCAACCTGAGATTTAAAAAAAAGTACAAAAGTCAACAAACATTAAAAGGAGATAATAAAACCTAAAAACTCATATTATAGAGGCATTTAAGTAAAGGGTAGGTTTATTTCCACTTAAAAAAAAAATCTAGCACTCTACTTTGCTCCATAACGTAAAAGAAAGACAAAAATGTACTTTAGTTAACTTGCATTTTAATAGAAAAAAGTTAAATAAGTTTTTTTTAATAAAAAGATTATTATTTTAATAAATAAAGAAAGAAACATTTTTTTAAAAGAACATCCATTTTAATTAAAAAAAAACTAGTAATTTTTTTTAATAAATAACAAAATATTTTTTATAAATAAAAAATTGACTTTTTAAGATTTTTATTTTTCAAAATATTAAAATTTTAATTTTCTAGAATATTTGGATTTTTTTATATTCGAAATATTATGTTTTTTTATTTCCAGAATACAACATTTTTTTTTTTAATAAAGTCCATTTATAAACAAGATTAATAATTTTTTTTATAAGTAACAAAATGTTTTTGATAAATTGGTATTCTTGATTTTTCAATTCTTATTCCAAATGCACAACTTATTCAAAATCAAAAATTAAGGTTTTCCAAAATTAAAAAAAAAAAGCAAGTCAAAAACAGTTTTTTTATTTTGACTAAACAATATTTTTTTTAATAAAAAGGCATGAAAACAGTTATAATTTAAAAAAATAGCTTTTCAAATAGTCAAAATATTTTTAAAACAGTTAAAAACTGTTTTAAAGCACAAATATTTTCAAAAAAACTGTTTTGACTTTTTTAGATAAAGAAAATGTATGTTTGTTATAAAACCAAATTTTATTTAATATTTAATTTTTTATTTGTTTTATATAGATAAAGATTGGGTACAGTTTATAAATGTCAAATTATAATAATTTTTTTTATAATATCAAGATGGCTATTTTATTGAAAAACATATTTTTATAATGCTCATACATTTTGACATATTTTACTTATTTGAATTTATAATATTCCGACTTTTTAATAGATGTCGAATAGAAATTTTCCATTTATGATTTTTTTCCCTTTTTTTGCCTTTCTTGATTTTTTTGAAAAAGTTTCAAATTTTTTAGACATATTCCGATGAAGTTTATTTATATAAAAAAAATTAGACTGCTAATAGTTTGGGGTTGAAATAATTTTTTTAAATTGGGGTCTTCCACAAAACTGATCAAAAAAGTGAGGGGAAAACACAAAATGTAAATAGTACTAACGGTTTGGATGAAAAGTTAACATAATGGGGTGTATTAGAAATTTTTAAAAAAGTGAGTATGTATTGTAAAACTAGTCACAAAAGTGAGGGGGGGGGGGGGGGGGGGGGCTCAAAATAATCCCTAAATATATAATAATGTAAATATTAATATATATATAGGAAATAAAAAAATTAGAATTTGTTGAATCAAATGGAGAATTTTTTTTCATGAATTGTACTTATTTTCTTTCATTTTTCATTTTTATTTTTTATTTTTGTGATCTTAACTTCAACTATTAT